>CM060891.1:3479806-3797306 GCA_030762935.1 Hymenopus coronatus
AGAGAGAGAGAGAGAGAGAGAGAGAGAGAGAGAGAGAGGAAAGGGGAGGGAGGGAGATATGTGCTAAATACCAAACTTGATATTCAAGTTCAACACCTCCCAAGGATGTGATAGAAAGTTTCTAAAAAAAAATCCCCTCACCCCAAACTACCCTTTACATAGAAAAAATTGTTAAACTAGTGCTACTAAATCCAATAAAAATAGTAGTAGAAAATGATGGGAATGCATATCTCCATCCATTAAGTTTTTATTAAATCATTATTATCAATTACATTTATGCTTTTAAATGCAGCCTGAATTAAAATATAATATTGTAATAATTTTTTTAATAAAATAAAGTTAATATAAAAGAAAATGTAATTTGCATAGTGTGACATGGAAGTATGTTGGTGTAATCTGTGGCTTTTGTTTACAGGTCAGCAAATGCTGTGTTGGAACTGTCACAGTGCCCAGTTCCATGTTATAAGCGCAGCAATTGTTCGCGCTGTCTGGATGATAGAGGGCGCTGTGTGTGGTGCGAGGCTACCCAGGTACAATCATCCTTTTCATCTACATAATGTCTAGGTATTCATGTAATGAATCAAAATAATTTCTTATTAATAATGTATTCTTTTAGATTTGTCAATGGAATAGATTTCCCTTATATCTTGTAGCAATTTATTACTTCATTACACGTAGCACTTTCTTGAAATAGTTGGATCCTATGATGCTGTTGTAGCCGAGTTTATCTTCATTTCTTAAATACTTACAAATGTTTGTTAATATATATATATATCAATAAGTTTAGTACGAAGGACATTGCAAAAGTAAGTTTTGTCATTTTGTTATCAAGCCAAACAAATACACCATGATTGTACACCTTACACTATTTTTACTTTCTCTACACGTACTATGTACATAGACGTCTGGGTTCGATTCCAAGCGACTGCATGTGAGATATGTGGTGGACAAAGCTGCGCAGGGGTGGGTTTTCTCTGGGTTCTCCTGTTTCCCCCGCCATCACATTCCACTGGTGCTCCATCTTCGTTCATGTATCATCAGTATCACCACCTGCAGTGCCTTAAGTGTTTAAAACAGGTGTTAAACACTACCAGAAAAAGGAATACTATGTACATAGGGATAGAGAAGGTATTGTAATGCACCCCAAATATTCAATACCGAGATTTCACCAAAAATATATGTTTTGGGTCCCCCTGAATCCAAAAAAAAAAGCATTTCTGGAAAAAGGTGTGAGTGGGTGAAGTTTTTCAGGAAAATCCCCCCACCCCCAACTACCCTTTACATGGAACTTTTTTTTTTGAAATTTTTGATTTTCTCAAAAATGGCCTTAACAATTTTGATTAAAATATTGTATATTAAAGATATTTACCTGACAAATAAAATGTATATCTTGAATTTTCTGAAGACTACTTTATTCAGGATGAATTTTATGGTATTTTGCATAACTGCTAAACCGTAAGAAATAGACAAAAACTTACCGCACAGAAAGTGTAGAGCACATTAAAACACACAATTTATGTTATAATCATTTTTTTTCGTGGATTTGATCGTTTTTAGATTCCTTGTTTTTGGTTTCAGCTTTAAAAACATACTTTTCTCATACAGGAATTTCTCAACTTGTGTCGATACAAACAAAGGAACTTCAGTCACATAGCAACCAGCTTTTGACTATCACTTTAACCTATGGTACTCCTTTATTTTGTTTCTATTTACAAGGAAGCACGTAATAAGACTATTTCTGATAATTTTTTCTCGATTAGCATGAAGTAAATATTAAGCATAAGCTTTTTAACAATAAATGTAAAAAGAAGCTAGTAACAGTGAAGAATAACACAAATATTAATATAAAAAATAATAGTTGCAACAAATCTTCACTTATCTTTTCCAAAAGATAAGTGAAGATTTGTTGCAACTATTATTTTTTATATTAATATTTCTAACAATAGTTTACTGTAGAGATGTAGAGAAAGTCATGTGAATGGAACACATCAGATTTTTCAATATAGCCGCCATTTGTAATCAGAAACCTGAAGGAAGGAATTGCTCCACCTTAGCTTTGTAGTGATGTCCAGAGAGTGTGGTTTTCAATGCAGGGGCAGGATGAGGGCTGTAGGCTGAATGATCCAATCTCTTCTTGTTGTCCAAGGTCACAACACTTTCACTCAGAAAACCTGTGATGAGGTCCCTTGATGGAGCAAATGAAGAATCACACACTTCCTGTGGCCATAACCTATCCTGTCTTGATGGTGAACTGCGATGCTTCCACATCACTGAGGCGATATCTTGGTTTTTGGGTAAAGTGGTGCACTGTGATGATTGTGAACAGGAACTCATTTTCCTCTCACACTTGTACCACATCAAGTGATCTCAGGTCAGGTTTCTGGGCACCCATGCCCCAGACACCATGAACCTGAGCAGTATGGACGCTAACACATTCATGGACATGTTCATCCTCCCCACTCTGCCATCCTTCTCCATTTGTGCATGTCCATCCCCAAATTATCAACAGTCTGTAAATTTAGTTTGGAACAATGATCATCTGGAGAATAATGTACACACTGATTTGCTGAATGACCTTGAATATTTACGGAAGCATTGTATTGACTATTCCATTTTGTAAACATACCCCATCTGTCTGTACGACTAAACAATTGGTATGGTTGCAAGTCCTTCAGCATTGTTATGGTTTTGTCTGCAGAATAACAAACTCATATGTACCACTAACAAGTATTGTTAAACCACTCGCCTCTGACCTGAAGCAACCACATGTGGCACTTGTGGAGATCAAAGCGGCATAGGGGTGGGTTTTCTCCGGTTTCCCCTGCCATCATATTCCATCATTTCATGTAACATCAATGTCATCGCCTGCGATGCATTAAACACTATAAAAAAGTATCTTTGGTTGTGTCCTGTGTTCAAACATTTTGTACTGTAGGTGTAAAGTTTTTAATCTATGTTTTATATGTATTGTATAAGATGGATGTCGTTTTAGGTCTCAACTTGTGTCCTATCTGCTGAAATATATGGTATTTAAGTTAGTTCAGTATCTTCCAAGGATGCAAGACCAAGATGTTCAGCAAAATCCCCCCACATGGAGATTTTTATTTTATCTTCTTCACAATGGGTCTTAATCCCCCCTCCCTTTTTTTATATCAAACCTGAGCAGGAAAATTGCAGTTATGACTTTATGTTGTGCAATGCAATTGCATAGCAACATCTTATAAAGCATGTGAATATCTCTTTATCCTAGTGCATTCTGTTGTACTTATAAGGAAGCAAGTAATAAGACAATTTCTGCTAATGTTTACCTTGATTAACATGAAGTAGATAGAAGAATAAGCGTTTGTTGAATGATAGAGAAATTGATGTGACTTGTTTGCAGGAATGTTTCTCGTTCTCCGTGTACACATCTGAGTACCAGTTTGGGTTGTGTAGAGAGTGGACAGACCACCACCACTCCCAACAGCAGGCACAACAACAACTGCTGCAGTTCCAGCAACACACCAGTCAGCAGTGCAAGTCCTGCAACAGGCATGCCAACTGTTCCAGTTGCCTGCACACACTCAGCTGTGGCTGGTGTTACAGTGTGGAGAACCCTATCCTGGGAGTGTGCGTCAAGGGCGACTTCATGCATGCTGATGTTGGTAAGCATGTTCTTACTTTCTCTACACGTACTATTCAATACTGAGATTTCACCAAAAATATATGTTTTAGGGTCCCCTGTATTCAAAAACAGCATTTTCACAAAAAGTTCTGTGTGTGTCTTCAAAAACGAAAAATTGGTAAAATGCCAAACTTGATGTGACACGAAGATTTTGAGAAAAATCCCCCCACCCCAAACTACCCTTCACATGGCATTTTTTTCAAAAATTTTCATTTTCTCAAAAATAGCTCTAACAATTTTGATTAAAATATCGTATATTGAAGATATTTACCCAACAAATAAAATGTATATCTTGAATTTTGTGGGAATAGCCTCTGAACACTACTTTATTCTGGATGAATTTTGCATAACTACTAAACCGTAAGAGATGGAAAAAACTTACCACACAAAAAATGTAGAGCACTTTAAAACACACAATTTGTTATATGCATTTTCATGGAGTTGATCGTTTTTGAGATATTCCTTGTTTTTGGTTTCAGCTTTAAAACTTATACTTTTCTCATATAGGAATTTGTCAACTCCTGTCCATACAAACAAAGGAACTTCAGTCACATAGCAACCAGCTTTTGACTATCACTTTAACCTATGGTACTCCCTTATTTCGCTTCTACTTACAAGGAAGCAAATAATAAGACTATTTCTGCTAATTTTTTTCTTGATTAGCATGAAGTAAATAGAAGCATAAGCTTTTTAACAATAATTTGTTGCAGAGATGTAGAGAAAGTTATGTGAATGGAACACATCAGATTTTTCATCACTCCGTGCAATGACAGAACACTACATGATTGCTAGATAAGCATTGGCCACCCTTGGGGTGAGTGTAATGCTCACAATTTGATAATAAAATCCTTCTTCTTCTTCTTCTTGTTTCCTAGGATTTAATACTAGGTGTTCTTGCTTTTATAGGATTTACATACAGTTGTGTTTACCATTGAGGGGAAGACATTAATCCAATCTTAAACAAATGTGCACTGACAATCATGGCCAAGACTATTCTTATCCTCCACAGAGCCTCAAAGTATGAAACCAAGAAAATCAAAATCCAATGACAACAAACATTATCCAAGTTAACACTGTTGCCATTAGGTAATATTTTTATAGGGAAATGCTGCCAGTAGAACCATGTAGTTAAACATGGGGTATAAATGGAACAGTGATAAAAAAGGTTGGTATACATTGTAACCTCACACTGTGGTAGGGGGCATTTTCCATCACGATGATGCTACACAATTGTATAAAAATGTAACAGGATTTTTTTTTTTGACACCATGATTTTTTTTATTCAAATTTAATTACAAACTTTCAAAATAATCTCCTTTTGAGACTACATATTGGTTCAACGTTCTATCCACTTTTCAAACGCTTAGAGAACCCCTTGTTTGACATCCTATACAGTATAACACAATTTAGTTCAGTATCAGTTTGAAAATGGCCCCTGTGGAAACAGGTAGAAATTGCAGGGTGCTAGATCCAGCCGTGGGGCACGATTTCAATACCTAGTTGAGTGATTGCCTTTTGTGTTGCTATGACTCGTCGTCATGGAGGATCCATTCATTGGGAGTGAGTTCTGGCAGCCATTTTCTTCTTGAGTGCTCCTTTAAGAGTGATTTTGATAAAGGTTGCTCTCCATATGCTTCCTTTATCAGTTCCAGATTTTTTCCGAACGTCACAAAACCAAATTGCGGTTCGTTGTTCTAAGTTAAAATCCATGTAGGGTCAGTGAAGCACGTGATCACACAATGACTCCCTCATACAAACTGAATATATCCCAGCATCAGTCAAGGTCACACCTATCTGTAAGCACGAGTGCATTTTTAAACAGAAAAAAATAATTCCCATTACTTTTTGATATGTCCTCGTATTTAGGCGTAATGTGGGGAGAATCTTTTCAAATAGCATATAAAAATGTCACCATTCATTTCTTCATTATCAGTTTAGGTTGTTTGAAAATAAAACACAAGCTCCCCATCTTCACAAAACTATGTGTGTAACAATAGTTTGTAGAAGAATTCATAAAAGAGCATTTTCAGTTGCACCTAATGTAAATTTTGTCTTGAAACCTTGTGATACAATATTTTGTCATGGATTCAGTTTGTGTTTCAAGATATTGAAAGGAGACATGTTAGTGGGCTGCCACACAGAATTATGTTGTTAACTTGAGGATATAACCTGTGTTGTGTGCAGCTTCCTGCAGCATGGTGATCAACGAACACCACAACGTCACTCTGGAGGAACATGAAGCTAGCTGGGCATATGCGCAGTGTCCTGATGTGGACGAGTGTGACTTGGGTCTGCACGACTGCCACAAAGAGGCTGAGTGCACCAACACACATGGCTCTTACAGCTGTCAGTGTAAACGTGGCTTCATCGGCAACGGCAAGACCAGTTGTACCAAAACGTGAGTACACAACCTCTAGAGTGTATTTCCAACTTTATTTGTTTATATCTGACAGCTACTTTGTGTTTACTTTCTTTCATTTGTAATTTGAGCCAAGCTTGATTAATACTCAAAGGCTTCACTTACACTTTAAAATAAAGTCATGATTTTGCTACGTGTTTGTGGCTTCTTTTGCACGACTGACTCATCTGGCTTGAAGGCATCTTCTATGCTGCCCTCTGATGGTGGGATTGATGAACTTAAAGATCAGCTGGTTCTTGATTTTCGTGTTGAAGCCCATTAATTACTGTTTGAATCTGTGTGTAAATATATTTTCACACTTTGTCAATTCTGATGCCATTCTAGCCGATTTTACCAAAGATACATTCCAAAAATGTGATGACACTGCCGATTTGTGTGTGGATATTTGTTTCGGTTTGACCCATGTATGTATATCTTTTCACATTGTGAGCATTCAGTTTTGTATATCCTACATTTTTTATTATGTGCTATTTTATCAATATATTTTGATTTTAACTGATTCTTAATAATATAAATATTTTTAGGAGCAAGTGCAATGTCAAATTTTCCAAAAATGTTTACAAATTTTTTTGCAGTCCAAGGATGAAATGTAACATTTTTATATGTGAGTTTATTTTTTGCTGAAAGTAAGGCAGCAATTTATTTACTTTTCTTTTTTTGATTGTGTTTTTTAATCTTTTTAACCATTAAAGCTTTATAAAACCATTTTAGCAACTGTATTATGTGATTTTATTCTTGTTTAGTCATTTAGTTCATCATAATTTACTTAGAGCAAATTGGTGATGCCTGGATTAAGCTTATTGCATTCCCCTAATCCCATTGTACCCTCAGGAATATATGTAATCAAAGTATTTCAGCAAGTTTTTCTCTCAATTAGCATGAATTAGTCAGAAGAATTGACTTTTGCAACAGTAGTTTGTGGAAGAATGGGTTAGAAAGTCATGTAATTGTACAACCATAAGATTTTTCCAGCTGCACTTCTGACCTCTGTATTGGCTGTTTATTGCCATAAAAATAAATAATTTGATCACATCATCAGCTTCTCTTTTGTTTACATTGTGGTTACTGCTGCTGGATTGTTTCTTACAGTATTGCCATCTACTGAAATTAAAATAAATTTGGTGACAGAATCAATTGGCATCATAACAAACTTCATTATATCATCTCTGTTCGTGAATAGTATATTATGCAACAAGACTGTAATGGTAGTAATTAAAATGTGAGTATTATTAGCATTTATTATTCATATGAGCATTTTAATTACCATTATAGTCAAGTTTCATATGATGTTTATGCTCAACCATGTGTCTAAATTAAAGTATTTGTTTCTGCTTTGAGGGATGTGTTACATTTATGGTTGCAATTCAATGACCTTGAAGCATCTGTGTCACACAAAGTTGTGAGACTTACTACGCAGACGCAGAGGTATTGATCACTTCCCTATAAACAGCTGTTAACATGTGACACACTTTAACCTAAAAAAATATAGACAATGAAAACTAGAACAAATTGAATAGTGAGTCCACAAGGTTGATGATTTCATCTTTAGAGACAATTCTTCATAATACACTTGCAACATTTTGTGAGAACGAATTTATACCTTTTAATATTCTCTAATCCACGAATTGCGAATAGAATTTCTCGTACATCTTTCTTGACTTTTGTGGCAACAAGTTATTGGTAACATTGCGTGCTTTTGTTGTAATTTCTGGGGCTGTAAGTTGAATGTCACTGTTACTAGTGTCAGACATTTAGACTTTTTTGTAAACTTGCGCTAGTACCGCTATCGATCAAAACGAGAATAATTGGTACCTGCACTTTCACAATGTTATGTGGTCAATTCTGTTACTTTAATGAGGTCCATTAAAGTTTTGCTACCTAGTCGTATAAATACTACATTTTGGCATGGTCAGCATAAAATAAATATTTTCTCCCATGCCATTAAATTTATGTGTCCATTTAAATGTTTTAATAATATAACTTCTGAATTTATTTCATGGCTAATGACCGAAAATGATCTGCGATCACTGATTTATCAATTTGTTTACATTTAATATCTCTTGTCTAAATAATGCTTCATCTTGCCAATCTAAAGACGATCAACACTCATTTAATATTTATGTTGTTTGCAGATGTTACAACAAGTGTATACATGGTTACTGCGTTGGGGCCCCAGAGTACTCGTGTAAGTGTAACCTGGGATGGACGGGCGTGGACTGTGGTCTCAACTGTGGCTGCCACAATCACTCCACATGTCACAAGGGCATCGGCATCTGCGACGAGTGTCAAAACTGGGCCACAGGCTCTCACTGCCAGTTCTGCAGGTATGCAACATTAGTGTACCTTTAATGGAGCTTAAAACATTGCTCACCTTTCTATTACTTTATCTATAGTAGTAAGGAGAAGTATTGTTATGTTACGTTATGTAGTCGGCTTACCTCCACATATGTAGGACTTAGAAACGGATGTCTAGGGGTCAGAAGTCTGTCGGGGAGCCAACGGCACGAAACCACAGAATGGAGAACCTGGCCGATAGGCAGACATGAGTGTGAGGAAGTGGGTCATATGTAGGACTGACACTCCCCTAGGACTTACAAGGGATGTCTAGGGGTCATAAGTCTGTTGGGGAGCCAATGGCATGAAACAGCAGAGTGGAGAACCGGGCCCGTAGCCAGACATGAGTGTGAGGAAGTGGATCATATGTAGGACTGACACTCCCCTAGGACTTACAAGGGATGTCTAGGGGTCAGAAGCCTGTCGGGAAGCCAACAGCACGAATCAACAGAATGGAGAACCTGGCCCATAGCCACGCACGAGTGTCAGGAAGTGGATCATATGTAGGACTGGCACTCCCCTAGGACTTACAAGCGGATGTCTAGGGGTCAGAAGTCTGTCGGGTAGCCAATGACACGAAACCACAGAATGGAGAACCTAGCCTGTAGCCAGGCACGAGTGTGAGGAAGTGGATCATATGTAGGACTGACACTCCCCTAGGACTTACAAGCGGATGTCTAGAGGTCAGAAGTCTGTCGGGGAGCCAACGGCACAAAACCACAGAATGGAGAACCTAGCCTCTAGCCAGGCACGAGTGTGAGGAAGTGGATCATATGTAGGACTGACACTCCCCTAGGACTTACAAGCGGATGTCTAGGGGTCAGAAGTCTGTCGGGGAGCCAACGACACGAAACGACAGAATGGAGAACCTGGCCCATAGGCAGGCATTAGTGTGAGGAAGTGGATCATATGTAGGAATGACACTGCCCTAGGACTTACAAGTGGATGTCTAAGGGTCCGAAGTCTGTCGGGGAGCCAACGGCACGAGACCATAGAATGGAGAACCTGGCCCGTAGCCAGGCATGAGTGTGAGTAAGTGGATCAAATGAATGCAAGTGAAATGGATGATAGGTAAGGTGATGATGGAGAATTGTTGGAGTGAGTGCTGGGGGAAACAAGGATCCAGAGAAAACCTGCCCAGATGCTGTTTCGTTCACCACAAATGCCACATGCGAATGCCTGGGATGGAACCCAGGCCACCTATATAGGAGGCAAGCGGTCCAACCAGCTACCATAGCGCCACTAAGAGGTATTGTATGTCACCCAAAATGTTGATGGCAAGACCTCACTGGAAATTCATGTTTTGGCCCCGGAATTAAACAAACATTTTACTAAAAGGCCCACTTGTGTGTATGTATCTGTGGACAGGATGGTAGTTAACTTGGTATTTAAATTCATTATTTTCCAAAGTTACACAAAGATTTTTAAGAAAGTCCTTCTGTCCCAAATTACATGAAAAATTAGAAATGTTGATGTATTTGTGCCTAGGGCTACGAATGTTAGGACGGATAAATCTGGTAAGAGTCACAAGGAGATTGACAAATATCGAAACCAGACCAAAAGGAATGGCAATGCTTTATAAGTGGAAGTATAAATTGTAAACTGCAAGGAAGGTTAAATGAAACCAGTTGTAAGTCTTGTGATTAAGGGGCAAATGAAAATGTAATGTAGTTGTGTCTAGAAGATTCATAAACCAAATAATTAATTTTTACTTTTCCTGTGTTACATAATACCCCAAAATTTGATACCTGGACTTCACTGGTAATATATGTTTTAGGGTCCCCTGTATAAAAAAAAAAAATTTTTTTTAAAAAAAAGTATTGAGTGTTTGCCAATAACACTAAAAAATGACATCACTTAAATACCAAACTTGAAGTTAACTTCAGCTTCTTCCTAGGATTCGACACAAAGATTTTCAGGCCATGCAGAAAGATGGCAATTTCAATTCCATCACATAGCAACTACTTTTAAAAGATTTGACTATCACTTTAGCCTAAAGTATTCTCTTATTTCCCCTCTATTAAAAGGAACTAAGTAATAAAACTAATGCTTATCTTGATTAGTATGAAGTAGAGAAAAGAACAAGGTTTTGTTAGAATAATTTCTTACAGAATATGTAGAGAAAGTCACTTGAATGGAAGGCATCAGATTTTCTAAAAATCTGTATAATCATTTTAGTCTACTGTATTCTTCTTATATCTACAACGAAATGTGTAAGGAAACTTTATCTGTTTTAACAAGTAGATACAAGAATAATGTTTATAAAAATGTGACTATCACTTTATCCCTGTATTCTTCTTATATCTACAACGAAATGTGTAATGAATATTTATGTTAACAACAAATAGAAACAATATTGTTTTTACTAAGATTAATTTGTAGAGGAGTAAGTGGAGAAAGTAATGTGAATGCAATGCTTTGCACATTTGAGTGAAAGACACAATTAAAGAAAGCCTAAGCAGCAATTTACTAAACCAAGAGACATTAAACTGCACATTTTCTCCAGTGGAACGCTCATAATACTGTGCTCCTATACTGCACTTCAGTGCTTTTGGTGTTTGTGTTTATTATTCAAAATAATTTTTCACCCATTTTAGCACATTTTGCTACACTGCACACTTTAAATACCACAAATAAACTTATGTAAGTTCAAAGTCAAAATTTGTGGCAAATTCTTAATTCTTTTTATGCCTTTTTCTGTCAAGTATTAGATGGAGAAATTAAGAATACCAAAGTAATATACTCAATTTTTTCTAAGCTTAAGCTGATGTCCCATGGTCAAATATTTTGGTCCAATACTCTTCAAACTACAAATTGGATCGTGGGACATTGTATACAATTTCCATCCTATTTTTTTGTCCAAACATATAAAATGAACCAATGACGTAATAAGATGGCAGCTAGCGCAGGTCTTCCTTCTTGATTGTTTGTGTGAAACTTTGCTGTATCTTGTAGACTTTGTCCTAAATAATAGGGTTATGGTAGCTGAGCTATGGTTGAAATACTCATTTTTTATGCAGCAGAGATTTATGAAATAATTACTCGGGTATTTATAACCCCTGCAAATGTATTTTATCATTTGTACCTAACCTTCTTTTCTCAACAAAAATTTAAAACGTGATTGCTTGTTGATTTTCTCGTATGGACTGCTTCATATTTGTGTCTTGACGAGTGATTTTTTGCCTCAACTAAGGACAACAACTTTCCAAACAAATTTTCATCCATTCTAAGGAAGTTAAATTAATTTAGAAACGAGTTCATTTTGCAGCATATGTTGTACACCTCTTCCTTGGCCTACATTCCTACGTTCCAGCCATGGTCTAGTCCACCAACACCTCTTTATTCATTTTTTCTGTTTATTATAATATGCTCTTGCAATGGATACATAAACTAAGCTTGTGACAGCAAATGTAAATAATTATGGATCAGTAACCTCCACCATTTTCTATCAGCTGTTCATGTGCATGCGAGAAATATTTGGACCAATACACACTTCCGTGAGAATGGAATGGAGAAATTGTACATAATGTTCACGTTGTATAAAAAATGTTGGACCAAATTTTGATCGTGGGACATGGACTTTAGTCTGTGTTGCCTTCCCAATGATCCTAGCTCACAGAGAGTGGGACAGCGGATGATTTGACTTAGCCATGAATGAATGTGTTGTATTTACGTCACTGTGGGCAGAATTTTACTGTTAGAACTCTGTAATGACATTGCTCAATAATAGTGTAATGTTAACCACTAGAGATCCGGGATGGAACCTTATCTCCAGCAACCAAAACGTTCACCCTAAACCTGGCATCAATACCAAGTGTAGAATTAAAGGTTATTATGTTATGGAACTTGGGGATGAGCATAGTCAGAAGTTTGGGGATTCTACATTTACCTAAACGCAGGAATTTAGACCAGGTGTGGTAATACATTATGAGAAAGGTAACTCTAGGTGATAACTAAATCTTACAAGAGATGATGGGCTTTGTACGTATTGATGATGATAAATAATTTAGATTTCACCTTACCTCCTGAGCCAGGGAGTGTAACGTTGGGAGGTCTTGAAGCATTTCACTATAAAAATAAACAAAGTGGCCAATGGACATCTGAGTGTCATGGTTTCTGGTAGCAGTGGGGGCCAAAACACATCTCAAGATTATGTTAGCATTATTCTCCAAATGCTGAGCTAAACAGAAAGAACAAAGAACAGCTAAATCACAATATTTGCGAAGCCAGCAGCCAAAGCACCAAAGACAACTGCTGGGTCACAAATCTAACTTCCTGTTTCGCATGCTAATACAAACATACTGTATTGGTATAAGAAAAGTAGAATTTCAATACAAATCATAATTAATAAAATTTCCTGTCATATCTCCCCAAGCCAAGAAAATCCAGCTGGCAAACAAAAAAGAGAAGAAAACACGCAATATAAAATCCCATGCTGGGAAAAAAATATACAATAAGTAAAGCAGTAAAACAATGAATATATGTGAAGAAAAGTAGTAATAAAAAATTGGCCAGGTAGACAGGACAGTCTGAGGGAGGGGTGAAAATGATTCACTTAGGGAAATATGCCAACTTGAAGTCCTGCATAACACACCAAGCACAGCTGCCATACCCTGAGGACAGTTGAAGTTGTTTACATTGCAACAACTATGTTAGTGTTACAAATGTGAGGACGTCTCTCTCACATTCAACAGGTCACAAGTTTGACCTGGGTTTTCCCTTACCCTGAGAAGATGAATGTTCACTAACTTGACCCCAAGATCATTTGAATATCATTTTGCCAATTTCATTCGTCGTCCGATATGACCAACTAGGTTAACACATTGAAGCTCAGGCATTTCTTTAATTGGAGCGCCAAGAAACCCAGGGTTTTTACGCCTACGTTGAGCTTTTTTGTAGTTTAACGTTCTTTAACCTGGTTGGTCATATCGGACGATGGTGAAATGATACTCAAATGATCTCGGAGTCCATGGAGCTTAAAGTTAATCGACATTCGTCTTCTTAGAATAAGGGAAAACCCCGAAAAAACCTTATCCGGGTAACTCACCGTAACTGAGATTTGAACTTGCAACCTTTTGAATGTGAGGCAGACATACTACCACCACACTACCCAGGTGGTGAGTCATTATTTACACTACATCAATCAAATCTGCCAAAAAGTATTGGAGCAATCTAAAAGTATGGTATTCAAGGATTTCTCAACAAGTAAGAAAATAGTCATAACTTCCGTATTAATATTTTATTTTAAATTTACCACAAATATCAAATGTGAGTTTGAAAAAATCTGTGTAAAGCTGCTTACACTATATTTATTTATTGAATCTCTCCCTCGGAATCGGAATTTTCCAGACCTTCATTTGTATATTGAATTTCTGCTCCAGTACACAGAAATAGAGGAAAATGCAGCATTTTAACATTTGAGAACACAAAGCATAACAAACCTTCAAGGAAAATGGTGGACTACCTGAGAGCAGCCAATATTACTAACTCTCCTAAATTTCCTAATAGTTGACTAAAGCAAGGACAGATGGCAGCACAAATCAGACAACTAAACGATAACTGATGTATGTTCTTTGCCGCATAGCCCAAGACCAAGTTAAGGTTGTGGAATTGCATTAAAAGCATTAGGAATAACTGCCTGAGCTATGCTTGGGCGTGGGCCGCTTGAACATTTCGTATGGCCCAAGCTACACTCGGGCGTGGACCTCATGAACATTTTGCACGGCCTAAGCTATACTCGGGCATGGACCTCATGAACATTTCGCACGGCCCAAGCTATACTCGGGCGTGGGCCTCATGAACATTTCGCACTGCCCAAGCTATACTCGGGCGTGGGCCTCATGAACATTTCGCACTGCCCAAGCTATACTCGGGCGTGGGCCTCATGAACATTTTGCACGGCCCAAGCTATACTCAGGCGTGGGCCTGATGAACATTTTGCACGGCCCAAGCTATACTTGGGTGTGGACCTCATGAACATTTCGCACGGCCCAAGCTATACTCGGGCGTGGGCCTCATGAACATTTCGCACGGCCCAAGCTATACTCGGGCGTGGGCCTCATGAACATTTCGCATGGCCCAATCTATACTTGGGCGTGGGCCTCATGAACATTTTGCATGGCCCAAGCTATACACAGGCGTGGGCCTCATGAAAATTTCGTATGGCCCAAGCTATACTCGGGCTTGGGCCTCATGAACATTTCGCACGGCCCAAGCTATACTCGGGCGTGGGCCCCATGAACATTTCGCACGGCCTGAGCTATACTCGGGCGTGGGCCCCATGAACATTTCGCACGGCCTGAGCTATACTTGGGCTTAGGCTTGGGCTTCAAAGTGTTAGAGGATGTTAAGCTACATAAAACAAAAAAATGGAAGGTGTTCTCTGAAGGGACATATACCGGGTAAAAGCCACAAATCAGTTGGAGGATTAAATGTCATACTGGCCTGTTGTCACTGTAGCTCAATGTTAGAGCAAATGCACATAGAGCGGGAGAAAGTGTTCAGATCCCAGCATTGTCATTGAAATTTTTAGTTGGTTCTAACAGTAAATAACAAATATATATATATATAAATATATATATATATATATATATATATATATATATATATATATATATATATTTAGTAGAAAAAACTACTCATTTTTAAACTTTTTTACTCTTTCTACCACATGCAATGCATATAGTAGATAAAGAAGGTATCATATTCCATCCAAAAACTTGACTTAACCATAAATACATGTTTTAGAAGCCCTGATTCTAAAATTTATATATTTAGAAAAGCTATATGCCTGTGAGCAGCGTAACTTGAAAACAAAAATATACCATAAATACCAAATTTTGCATTTAAGTTCAGCATCTTCAAAGGATGGAAGGAGAAGATTTTCAAGAGAATCCTCCTACCCCAAACTACTCTTTACATGGAAAATTAGATTAAAATGTCAAAGGCAATAAAGTTAGGGTTGCATTTGTTGTGCTGTGAACCAGGCCGGGCAGCTACGGGAACGCCACGTCTGGGCGAGGGTGTCACGTCTGCAACTGTAATGGTCACGGCAGCGCAGCTAAAGGAATCTGCGACTTAGAGACAGGAATGTGTTTCTGTCAGGACAACACAGAGGGCAACACTTGCAACAAGTGTAAGGCAGGCTACTACGGAGATCCCAGGTAAGTTTAAACAGAAACCTTAACGGTTCACTGCCTCAGCACTCCCTCTACACTTGCATGACATAAACTCTGTCCTGCTGTCTTTTATAAATATTTGAGCATGACTTGGTAATATCACATAGAGCTTAATAATTTTTACATATGTACATAAGGTATTGTATTCTATCCAAAAATTTGATACTGAGATTTCACCAAAAATATATGTTTTGGGCCGCCCCACCATGAACTAAAAAAAATTTTTTTTAGAAAAAGGTATATCTGAGTGTGTGTGTGTGTGTAAACTGCATAGTTCAAAAATGAAAAGTCTTAAATACCAAGCTTGGTATTTATATTTAGTATCTTCCAAGGATGCAACATGATTTTCACAAAAATCCCACCATCCCAAGGTTTTCCAAAATTTTTGATTTTGTCAAAAATGGCTCTAACAATCTTGATTAAAATAATGTAAATTGAAGACATTAACATGACAAATAAAATGTATATCCTGAATTTCTTTGCAAGAGCCTCTCTATGGTCGGTGAGAAATTTCCTTGTGATTGACACTTGTGTCGTCTGCTGGCAGGCCTCTTCAGGTTGCTGACCAATCATAGTGTAAGAATACATAACCGTCACAGAGCTCATGTCATCAGCGTTGCAACATCTACAGGTTTAATGAAAATTTATGCACACATTCTCATGCATGTCTGATCTGATTGCTTGATTTAGTTCTGTGAAAAGTTTGGTTGTATACAGTGATTCTGTAAGGATTTACATTTATAATCATTACTATCTTTTATATATCACAGACATTGCTGTTGTTCTCAGCCTAGAACTATCACCAGTGACACTGTCATTTGAAAATGTTAAACGAGTTGAGGTTACTTAGCCAAAATAATAGTCTAGTGTAGTATAACATCTAATGTTAAAAGGAATATATGAGGTAATTAGTTAGAAATGGGGAAAGTAGTGTGATAGAAAATGTATGGGAAGAAGGCATTTTAGAGCAAACAGTGGAACATGTGGCGCTGCAGACAGACAGGGAGTAAATGTGGCAACAGTGTACTGAGACAGCCACGTGTCAGCAGGAATGTCAATCACAAGGCAGTTCTCACCAATTATAATTCTGATTAGTGAAATGTTGTGAAGCTTCAGATTTGTCCATTTGTTTGTATTTTAGTGTGTGTCTTGCCTAGTCCCACAGAACAAACTTAGCTTACAGGAATTACTTTGCAATAGGCTAAAACACAAAAATACTGTAATTTACAAAAGAAGTGTTCTAACTGCAGTAAGGTTTGTAACCTGTGTGTACAGTCTGTTTGTCCTCCTTTTGCAGGTTTTCAAATTCTTATAATTCATGGATCTTGTTTTTTAGGAACAACATTAAAAACTTTATACATGTCAACAGCTTGGTTAGCAGCAGTCATTTTCCAAATTGTAACCTGTGTTAAATATCTTAACAGAATTGTGTGATGGTGTTAACTAGCATAATGCTACAGCAAATATTATTCGATAAAACAGAATTTTTATTAAACTACTGAAACATTAATATAAAAATAATAGTTGCAACAAATCTTCACTTATCTTTTGGAATCCTTGCCTGGACTAGTTTCGCAACGATTTCATTGCATTATCAACATATCCTTTTGGTCTCTTTTTGGACCAAAAGGATATGTTGATAATGCAATGAAATCGTTGCGAAACTAGTCCAGGCAAGGATTCCAAAAGATAAGTGAAGATTTGTTGCAACTATTATTTTTATATTAATATTTGTGTTATTCTTCACTGTTACTAGCTTCTTTTTACATTTATAATACTGAAACATTGTTTATTTATTTATTTATTTGTCTTTATTTTTAGTTAAGTTGATGCAAACTGCATATCTTTAACAACAGAATTACTTTATAGGTTTACACATAACAAACAATCAAGACAATAACCAATCAAATACAGTAACATGATTTTTTTTCCTTCCTTCTTTTTTCTTTCTTTCTTCTTCCTCTCTCTCTCTCTGTCTCTCTCTGTTTTTCTCTCTTCCTCTCACTCTCTGTTTTTCTCCCTCCTTCGCTCTATGTCTCTCTCTTGCATGCTCTCTCCTCCACTCTCTCTTTCATCAGAATTGCATTCATTGTAACATAAACAGGTACTGTTCCAACGGCCATATGGTTTTCTTCCATATATGAGGGTTGTCTTAAAATAAGGTTCTCAATATATTTTCACAATGAATAACATTTTTATTGGCATTTAGTAGTACATTTTTGGACAGTTTAGACTTTTTCCTATTTTTTGACATAATCGCCACTCAGATGAATGAATTTTTGCAAAGGGTAAATCATCTTCTGTATGCCTGCATTATAGTACTCTGCTGCTGCGCAACATAGGTAGCTTAAAACATTTTCTTACAGCTCCTCTCCGGTTCTGAAATGTGTCCCACCCACATCAGGGAAGAGATGGGGCTATAGGAAGGGTGTGCGACAGTATCCCATCCACATTTCTGTCTGGTTTTCTCAGGACCGACCTTGTACAAACTTTGGTATACCTTAAATGTTGTGAGTGCAGGCCTTCCTGACATCAGAGATCATGTCGCAGTGCTCCTGAACCATCAGCATTGTTTCTTCCACATTTGCAATTGTGTCGTCCGAAACCGATGGCTGTCCAGAATGCTGCTTGTCAAGGATGTCTGTACGTCCGTCTTTGTATTCTCTGCACAATTTGAGCACTTGCTGTATGGTCATATGCTTTCTCTGTACATTAACACAGTTGGGAATGAATGTCCATCGGCACACAGAGCGTAAGCTAAGACAGCATCACTGACAGCTCGCTGGAGGGAGAACCAAGCTACACACCATGTTGCCAGATTTTTCATAACAGTGCTCCTCGCAACTGCAGGTCCTCTGGAACCTTATTTTACAGACAGTCCTCGTATGTTTCCAGCATTGCTGTTCAGAAGACAAGAAGCATGGTCTCTCCCAGTCTTGCCTTGAGAAACCAATGCAATCTAACCTCACAGTGGAACTCTGTGTTTCATTTTAAATTGCAATTGGGCTAGCTGTTGCCGAGGACAGAAGTCTGAGCCTGTTTCAGATCTCCTCTGCAACAGCACAATGATTCCAGTTTACCATAACTTCTCTGCTGTGGGAACAGTCTCATTGATAACCTCCTATACTGTGCCCATCTATACTAAGTTAATATTGTGATTCCTTATATTTGTTCAAATGTATTTCTACCAGGTGATCCAGAAACCTCCGAACCGACCGCACAGTGTTTTGCCTGTCCACGCCCTTGACGCTTGTTGCTGTCTATTGCTATCATAGAAAGGCACGGATGAAACCATGCAACATTTTTAAAACTGCTTTTAAAGGCTTTATTTACGAATGTTATTAAAGGCTACATATATGCTCAAGCTGGCCACATACATTTTTGACACCTCTTTAGGAAACTATCCATCTCTTGCCGTAGTTCACGTTGAGAAATGTTGGCAATTTTGTGGCGGATATTTTGTTTTAATTCTTCCAGGGTGTGTGGCTTTGTCTTGTACACTTTATGCTTTAATTTACTCCAGAGATAGAAATTGCAGAGGGTTAGGTCGGGGGCCAAGGGGACCACAAATCTCTACTAATAATTCTGTCCTGAAACTCATTGAAAGATTGGCTGTATGAGCTGTTGCAGAGTCTCATTGAAAAGGGGAAAAATCACACTCCCTGTCTGTTAATTCTTTAAAAAAAAGGGCAAAATTCTATTCACATATTAGGTGTATGGGCTTCAACTGTTGACTAGGAAAAAATTGGGCCTATAAATCTTTCTCTGCTAATGGCACACCATACACCAAGTTTTTCATCATGAAGGATATTTCATGAACAATATTAGATTGTCCATGAAGGTGGAACCAAGCCTTGCTGTTGTATACACTATTGAGAGTCCACTCACAAACTGTGTTAACATAAATAAATACATGCTGTGCAGTAGAATACAAATGCTAAGGCATAATTCACTTTGTGACTAAGTACAGGACACTGGTAATAACTCAACCACACGACATCACCATCAGCTCAATACTGCACTTTCAGAGCAGAGGAAAACAAGTCAGCACCGTGACCTAGTGTACAGCAGCTGTGTGCACAGTGGTTCAGATGTATTTGGGTCACACAGTAGTACTGTTAAAATGTAACATCAGTTTGTGAAAGGAAAAAGATGACAGTTGTGGTTGAAGATCTCTGATTAGAGTATGTTTTGCAGGAATGGGGGCATGTGCTACTATCAATGTGTGTCTCGAGGAATGCTGACCGGCATGGAGCCACAGGGACTCGGGAGTCGCTTGGGACAGCTGACTCCCTGGGAGTCGAGACTGGGTGCCCCACCAACCAGAGAGTGCCTCTGGATAGTGAGTCCTCACAGCCTACAGAACAGATCATCATATGACAAGTACGTACATGGTTACACTGAGTTGGTTTGTGTAAATATCAGCACTTGACACGTTGCTGTGCTTGTTATAGCGTGGTGATACAGTTCACTATACATCAGGATGTGAACATCAGCTGTCAGGAGAACAGCGTCTATGTGTACGATGGACTGCCTGACTTTGTGTCGACAAACCACAGTCATCAGAGTCACGTCCTGGGAATCTTCTGCAGCGCTGACACAAAGTATCCTGTTACAGTCGAGGCCAAGTCTGGTAAGTGCCTACTTCATCCTTTGAAGCACATTTGTGTAATTGGACATGTCAAGTTTATATAGATATATATTGTGATGACTATAGATTTGGGGGGGGGGGGCAGGGTGTAGCACAGAGGAAAGCTACTCGCGATAAAACAGACATCTATAAACATCTTCAAAGTTCTCTCGGGCTTCCAGCCAGTTGTAGATATGGCGAGGCACCAACATTTCAGGAGCACACATTGTTCCTGTCTTCAGGGTTACTGAATGAATTGAACTGATGTGGTCTTCTTATATAGCTATGTTCGTGGGTTCTGTTGCGGGCCAATCAGCGCACCGAGGTGTGGCCGGTCAGGTGGAATGGGGCACGGATGTGAAAGAAAACATTGCAATTCAGGAGTCCCTTCTAAGGGTCTGATTTGTGTTTCTCTGCTGACTTTTTTGCAGGTCTAAGGCCGGTTTCAAAGCATTGCTCAATTGTAATCCTGAATCTCTGTTGAGATTACCCTACTTGACCAATATCCAGTCTCCTTGGCAATAATTATGGTGTTATCAAAGTCGGCCCTATGGTCATTTTCAAGACAGTGTTCCACCAGATCTGTTTTTTCGGGTTGCATCAGATAGATGTTTGTTTCATGTTCTTTGATCCTGGTGGTTATTGTTCCAGTTTGCCCACATTTGCATGGGATCTGGTAGACTGCTGGCACTCTCAGTCCGAGGTTGTCTTTCACCGGTCTGACTAGACTTCTGATTTTGGCTGGAGGGACATGTTGTGTTTTGCTAATACTCTGCACGGGGATACGCACGGTAGCCATTGGCTTTTCTGTCATTTGTGAAGTGATGTCAGGAAGTTTCTTGTGTTTGCCCTAAAGATAGAGGCTTTGATGTCGTGTACTGTATAACCGTCTGACAGAATGTGTTGGAATTCTTCTTGTAAATGGTCTTGGTCACAAATGGCAACTGCTCTGTGTGCGAGAGTATTAAGTACACTGGTTCTATGGGACTTATGATGGAAGCTGTCTGCATTTAGGTATCAGTCCTGCGTTAAACTGTATGGCTGAGAGTGCTTTGTTATGTTGATGTCAAGGAATGGCAAACAGCCATTCTTCTCTACCGCCATTGTGAACTGGATCTGTGGCCGGCGGCTGTTTAAGTGTGCTAGGAAGTCGGTAGTGTGTCCTCTCCATGAGGCCAGTTCAAAAAAATTAATATCTATAAAAATATTAATTTAATATAATAGAAAGATAGAAAGTTAATGATAATAAATCAATTTACACATTGGGTTTCTATATCTTATGTCTGAGATGATAGTTCCCTGGGAGCAGACGAAGCCAGTAGCCTGAGTTTGTTTCTAGGGGCAGGTCTCCATGCTCCTGAGTAATGAATCCCCAGCAATTGCAACGACGCACCTCTAAGTAGAGCTTATATATTGACTAGCAACTGCCTACATCCAGGAAATAACCAAATAGGGAATGCCAGGAAGCATTCATCATGGCCTTGTGACTTTGATTCAAAAGAGGAAATGCCTCAATATCCTCATCTGCTGACTCTAATCTATTACACTGCTCGAAGTAATGCTTTTAAGCAATTTGCTGAGATTTATCATGTCATTTATTTAAACAAGAGTTTTTATACAGCAAAAGTAAATAGTAAACCTAACACATAACACATATGCTAATAAACTATTAACTAAACAAATTTAAAAATCTATTAATTGATTACAAACATCATTTTTGTGTTGAGCATATTAAAAAATGGAGCTCAGCATATATTTGGATTTTAAGCATTCTGTTGCTTTCAGCCATTTATTTGTAGGTACACCATACACAATATTGATTAAATTCTTCAACTGAGTAAAATTGATTAGAAAACAAGAATTGATTTGAATTTTTTAACAGACTCTATATTCCTCTGACTAGATGGTAGATTATTGCAGTTTTAAGCTATTATATTTAAATTACTTTTCAAATAGTTTAGTTTTATGAGTAGGAATATACAACTTATTTTTATTCCATGTGCCTTGGGAATTTGAAAATCTGGTTATTATTTGCACTATTTCCCCATAATATTATAAATGTAAGTAGGCAAAGCGGCATACTTTTTTATACATCTAATTTAACACGTGACTTCAGTTGTTAAGCCCTACTTAATATTAAAGTAAAATGTCCTACATGAACCTTGCAGCAGAGATTGAAATCTATCCATAACCCCAAGAATTTGGTTTCAGGTTCGCAATTTATAGTCTTAGTTCCAAGTTTGATTGATATGTTTGCTATTTTTGTGTTGAAAGTTGATTGCCACAGTTTTATCTTCATTCAGGTTGACTTAATTAGCTCTAAACTAAGAAAATATGGAATCTATTTTATGTTTAATTTTCCTTCTAGCTCAACGGAATTTTTCCCACTCATAAACAGGCTTGGGTCATCTGCAAAAAGGGTAACCTTAACACCAGTTGTATCTTTTAAGCATATCGTTGGATCACCTCAATCCATCACCAGCAGGATAAGTACTACTTCAAAATCCCTCGGAGTAATGGAGTTAAACGGGTGAGCGACACCAGCGCTCGGAAGCAGAACTAACCGATGCCAAAGTGTCAGATGCTACATGGATAAAAGTTTCAAGAGATCATTCGTATAAAATGGTGCTGAGTATTCATTATTTGGTGGCTTATCTAATGATGTTTGTATCAATAACTAAGCCTAGTATTAATTGATGATTTTCCAGGAGTGTTAACAGTGTACTACAAACAAGGGGACCTTTCCGAGGGCTTTAACGCCAGCTACAAGATACTCAGTTGCCCTAACAACTGCCGTGGTAACAGAGAGTGCCACGCAGGACAGTGTGTCTGTGCAGAAGGCTGGACAGGGATAGACTGTTCCATCTTTATGTGTCCAAGAAACTGCAGCAGTGACGAGAAGCGCGGAATCTGTGATAAGGTTAATATTCATTTTCTTTAACTTCTCGACCAGTACATAGTATAGAATCTTAAATGTTCCATTCGCATAACTTTCTCTAGCTGTTTCATATACATATACAAACTTTTCTTACAAAAGATTATTCTTCTATCTACTTCATGCTAATCGAGTTAAACATTAGTAGAAATAGTCTTATTATTTGCTTCCTTGTAAGTAGAAGGGAAATAAGGGAACACACTAGGGTAAAGTGGTAGTCAAATGTTTTAAAAACTGGTTGCTATGTGAAACAATTGCATGCTTTGCAAGGTCCCGTTTCAGGGTGGCTTCGAAATGAAACCAATAACAGCAATATCTCAAAAATGGTCAACTGTATAAGAAAACCATATGTTATGTATTTTATCGAGATGTACATTTTTTTTTTTTTTTGAATAGTAAGTTTCAGTTTATCTCTTACAGTTTAACTTATGCAAAATTCTATAAAATTTTCAAAAATGTGTACGTGTAAAGGAAAAGTGGTTGGGGAATCAGTTTGTGGGGGGTACCAAGTTTGGTATTTACCGGTATTTTTGTTTTGAACTATGCTGTACACACACGCACAGACCTTTGTCTAAAAATACCTTTTTTGGACTCAGGGGACCTCAAAAAATATATTTTTAGTGAAATTGTGACATCAGATTTTTGGGTGGAATACAATACCTTCTACAGCTAATATGTACATTTTATGTACATATGACTAGAGAAAGTAAAAAGCATTTGTAGCAAAAGTGTGCGTGTGTATTCGTGTGTCTGTGAACACAAGAACTCAAAAACGAAAAGTCAATTAAATATCAAACTTGACATATAAGTTCAGCATCTTCCAAGGATGCAACACAAAGATTTTCACAAAAAATCCCCCCCCTCCCCCCTTCATGAAAAACTACCCTTTACATGGAATAATGTTTAAAACTTTTGATTTTCTGTAAGAGAGGTTTAAATGATTTTGATTAAAATGTATAATAAAGATAATTAAAGAATAAATAAAATGTGTATCTTGAATTTTCTGAGAATAGCCTCTGAAGATCGGTTCATTTTGGATGAATTTTGCATAACTGTTAAACCGTAAGAGATATACAAAAACTTACTGCACAAAAAATGTAGATCTCATTAAAGCATACAATTTTTCATATATATTTTTTGTTGGGTTAATAATTGCCGAGATATTCCCTGTTATTGGCTACAATTTTAAAATACTTGAACTTTTCTCACACAGGAAGGCCTTATTCATTTCATATCTCTTTTTACTCCTGGTCATGGAAAGAGAATAGAATTTCAGTGTTAACCACATAACAAACAGCTTTTAAAACATTTGACTATCACTTTAGCCTAATGTATTCCCTCATTTCCTTTCTACTTACAAGAAGCAAGAAATAAGACAATTTCTGTTAATTAAATTTATGAGTCGAGGTGTACACACTTATTGTTTTTTTTAATCAGCTGTTGATTTTGAAACATGTCCTGTTTAAAAAAATAGTAAGTGAAGCAATAAGTGTGTACACATCGACTCATAAATTTAATTCAATGTTGCTTCCTTGTCTCTAAACTTCTACAATATTAATTTTATTTCTGTTAATGTTTATCTCGATTAGCATAATAATCTGTTGTGGAATTAGTTTTTTTTGAGAAACAAAGAGAGAGAGTCATTGGAATGGAACACTTCAGACTCTTACCTTTTTGTATCAAATTAAAATGATGTATTGCACAGTTATACGTATTTGATTTTATTGCTGTTTTCTAAAGTGGGACATGCTGCTATAATGCTAAATATTGTTGATGACAGAGTTATGGCAGATGTCTGTGTGCTCCGGGGTTCGGAGGTTCGGACTGCGGCTACCCCTTGAATGGAAGACAAATGGTGTTCACTCGGTTATTTGATGTCGCTCGTCTCTCTGACAGTTTGGATCATCTTCGTAAGCAGCTGCCTAGATTTGGACACAGTTTGGTCGTGGACACGAGAGGTTCCCTGTGGATGTTTGGGGGCTTCTCCCTCACCAACGGCCCCCTCAATGACATTCGTCTGTTCGACACCAAGAACAACACTTGGATGCAGGTATTGGCACTGCTGGAGTGAGGTGTGTTGTCAGTCTGTGTGTTGAATATCTTGTGAAGAGTGTTTAATTTGTGCAGGTGACTGTGGACTCTACAGGCACTGCCAACATGCCCCAGGTGCGCTACTTCCACGCAGCGGAAATAGTTCACTCTCGCAGGGAGATCTACGTGTATGGAGGTCTGACAGAAAAGTGTGACAGTGACGACAAGTGTTACCAGGTAATGTGAAAATATCACCTACCGAATACAAGACAATGTTTGTTTTCAAAATATTAATGTTCAGAACTGGAGCTTGTGTTGCATTCACAATATATATTTTCCGAATACCATAAGGGTTAAAGGTAAGTTTCAAACTTTGCAGGTACAGCAGTGGCAAAGCCTGGGGGAAATGGTATAGATTACTGCCAAAGTCACGGCATATGCAGCAGATTTTGAGCATTTCATTTTGCACCGAAATTTAAATGTAGAAGCCTTTGAGCATTCTCATTAGAAAAAACATTACTCTCCTGTACTAAAATAAAATGACAGGACTTCCTTTCACATCAGAAGTTGCTGTTAATATTGTCAATGGTCAAGCAGAAAGAGAGAGTTTAGCTGCACACTTCCCCTCCTGGGGCCGCATATATATCACAATGTGAACTTACTTGTAAATTCAAACAGTTTACAATATATCAAGTCTGTTGTCTTAACAGTAAATAGCATACATAAATAATCATCATTATAGTTGCACTTCCACGTTTTATCATCATATATATCATACATTTCGTTCTCTCTTCTCTGCCTCTCTTGCTTGCAATGTGAATTTCTGCGTAAATTCAAATTAGGTAAGAGCATTTACAATGTGTTATGTTAAGTATGATATCCATCACACTCATACTGTACATTTCCATACTCCCCTCTCCAGCAACTGCTCAAAATTTCCACTTAAATTCAAATTAAGTACAATAAATAAATAAATAAATAAATAAGGGGCCTAATTGCTTAAGTGTCCATCAGTTATTCAAAATTCTTCTTTTTATATACCCAAGTCTTTTATACATGTCTGATGTAGATGATATGCTAAATTCCAAAATTAAGTTGTGAAAAATGGGGGTCGTCTTGTATTCGGATAAATATAGTATATTAAATATGAGATGGTTTTCCGTCTCGATGGTCCCACGTGGTCGGTTGCCAGCTGGACAATCCTGCCTAGCTTTTAATGGAAGGGAGTTTAGGTTGCATGGGTTTCTCTTTTGGGTCTCAGGTTGAGGATGGAAGGCAGCAGTTCCAGCGGTGACTTAGGTTGGTAAAGAAAACACAAAGCACTTTTATGTGAATGGTTCACTTTACTTTCGCATACCGAACATATTTATCAGTAAGCTCACGTGGGGTGGCTGAGATGTCCAAATCCCCACATTATTGCATCATTCAAGACCTGATTAACAACATGTGCGACACCTCACAAACATAACTCAAAGGCACACTTAATCCTGCCTCTTATGGCAACAAGTTCTCTGGCATGGAAGCGACGCTACCCCCGGCCAGCACGTCAATACCTCACACACACATGACCTAATCTCAACATGTGGTTGGTGCTCCATGACGACATAGCTGTCATAGCCGCTACCTTTCACTTTTACATTCTAAATTGCAAATATGGCTTAGATTCTGGACGTACATCCCCAAACACATGTAATGGGTGCAAAGCTAAAATTGGTATCTCATTCACGTTTAAGTTGATCCATGCCAAGCTGGACCCACGTGGTCAGTGCTCTGTGATGCACCACAGTAGCAATCCCTTGCTACTAATCTACATTCTATAATTAGCAATATTTGTATATAGTAGAGCACCATTATAATGGACATGTTTAACAATAAGTCAAAATTTTGAACACTTTAAAATTCTCCACTGTAAATTTACTTTCCATCCAAGATACTTCTGGAAATTTACAAAATTATTTAGAGCTCTAAACATACACTTGATACCAAAAAACAAATACAGCATCAGAGTCTACTAAACCATCCTTTGAAAGATAGCACACCACAAATAAAATTACCTGGCATCATGCAAATGATTTGACTATATATGTAACAAATTAATTTCAGGATTATTCATAATGAAGAAAATGACAAATATAGTGGATGTTAATGTTATAATCTGCCTGCATCTTTCATATGGGATAACTGTGTGGGGACGTTGTGCTAAAAAATACACTATTTCTTCTCCAGAAAAGAGCAATAAGACTAGTTTTGAGGATAAAACAAACAGATTCATGTTGGCAAACCTTCAGAGACTTAAACATTTTAACAGTATATTCATTACACATATACAAAGAAGGAGAAATCTGGACGTTAGAAGAAAGTAACACTGATAAACACCAGATTCAAATACTAGACAAGTCTGCCATTGGACAGAGAATCATAATATAGAACCAGAAATAAATACACTTAACAACCTTGGGATACATAAGCATGAAGGTAATCTCTTGTAACCTTTTTCTAAGCAAAATTGCATGAACTGTTTGCTTATATTGGCATGGTTTTTATCTGTATTAGCAGATCAGGCATCATCAATGGCTTGTTAGCATCACACAGTATTACAGCTAACTGGATTGTCACATTGAAATTTTAACCTTATACACATTGCTTTACCTTTTACAGCAAGTTTTTAATTTTCTTGCTAGTATCTGAGCTATTTTTCCTGTAAAATGCCCTAGCTTTTGTATGCTGAGAACTAAGTCTATCCTCTCATCTGTTTCTTTTAGCCAACTACCAACTTTACTAGTCAGAATCAACCAGCAAGTCTAAACCCTTTTAGTGCCAGCCCAAATAACAAAATGCTGTCTGAAAAGTGCCAAGCAATTTTAAAGGAGAATGCAGGGTTTTAAACTATTAGTAATAAAATGACTACCAAATGAATGGAGAGCTGAATTTTTATTTTTGGTAAATCCTTTTGTATGCTGTATAATATATATTATATGGATGACAAGTGTATTCAATATTTTTAAACAATTAAAAACAAAAGAAAATTTTGAAAATAAAATAAAAAATTCCAAAATAATGCATAACTAGGCATACAAAACTATACTATACATAGAGTTCAGACTAATGAAATAAAAATACAGATATTTCTTTAGTAATTCAGCAATTTGTTTTAGTGTGGTGTTTTATTTATTGAAATACAAGAAATGAATTGTTGTAGCCTGAAGACTGAAAACTGAAAAAAATCACCAAATACATATACACACTCACAAATGTAATAATGAAAATGGCATAAAGCAATAGGATACAAATGTAACATAGCTTACTGTACAATTTAGTATTTGTGTTGTTGCATGGCTGAATGTCAGATTCACATTGTATTCGTCACCTGGTTACACCTCCATAAATCCATTTTGATAAGCACACTGAGTATTCGCATGCGTACAAGGGCCGTTGTTATCTGATGTAATTTAATTGCTGAGGCTCCGTCCTTCTCTCTTACATTGATGTCAAAATCACTCACTTTCTTCTAAAACATCGTAATCTGCAGCTTCCATTCTTAACCTTTTGCAAGACAATGCCATAAACAAACATCAGCTTGACTTATGTGTGCTTTGGAGTGTAAACATTCCAGAAAACCTTTTTCTATACATAGACCTTCCTGCTGGATAGTTCATGATTGACACCAAAAGGGTTAACAACTTTCTATTGTGCAGTATTTTTACTTTCTCTACATGTACTATGCATATAGTGTATAGAGAAGGTATTGTATTGCACTCAAAAATTTGATACCGAGATTTCACTGGAAATACATGTTTTGGGTCCCCCTGAATCCAAGAGCAGCATTTTCAGAAAAGGTACATATGTGTGTGTGTGTGTGTGTGTTTGGGTGGCTGGGTGGGGTGTGGGTTTGTACAGCACAGCTCAAAAACAAAAAGCCCATTAAATACCAAACTTGGTATTTAAGATTGTATCTTCCAAGGATGCGACACAACGATTTTCAAGAAAATCCCCCCAACCCCAACTACCCTTTCCATGGAACTTTTTTGGAAAATTTTGATTTTCTTAAAAATGGCTGTAATGAATTTGATTAAAATACCATATATTAAAGATATATAACTGATAAATAAAATGTATATCTTGAATTTTCTGGGAATAGCCTCGGAAAATTGCATAACTGGCAAACCGTAAGAGATAGACAAAAACTTACTTAAAAGAAAATGTAGATCACATTAAAACACACAATTTATGTTATATACTTTTTTTTGTGGAGTGTATTATTTTTGAGATATTCCTTGTTATTGGTTTCAGCTTTAAAAAACTTATACTTTTCTCATACGGGAAATTTGTCAACTCCTGTCCACATAAACAAAGAAACTTCAATCACATAGCAACCATCTTTTAAGGAATACTTTAGTCTATGCTACATCCTTTATTTCCCCTCTACTTACAAGGAAGCAAGTAATAAGACTATTTCTGCTAATCAGCATGAAGTAAATAGAAGCAATAATTTGTTGCAGAGATGTAGAGAAAGTGATGTGAATAGAACACATCAGATTTTCTCTGTAAAACATGTCATTCATTGATATCAAAACTATCAGAATTGTGCAGCTAGAGCTAATTTGTCTCAGTGTTGTAAAAGTTCATTTTAACCGCAAGAGAAAAAAGTAATAAAAGAATGAACATTTTCTTTAAAAACAAAGACTAGTAGACAATAAAAATGCCGAAAACTGCAACAAAATGGAAAGTAAAACTAAGCCATTTTCGTTCATATTTAACTTATATGACAAGCAGCATTTTGTGTAATGTCTCAGAAAGAAGGAGTCAGTTTAGTGCTTCTAATGGAGAAGTTGTGTGTTTCAGAGGGAAGAGATTGTTGGACGTTTAAACAGCACTCTCAACGACTTCTGGAAGTTCAGTCTCAAAACTCACAGATGGACAGACATTACGGTAAGTAACACTGCATAAATACCACAGTCTTCCAAACTTCACACAACTTTTCAAAAAAAAAAATTCCTCCCATCCCAAAATAATCTTTGCATTTAAAATTTTATTATTTTCAATTTTTTCAAAAATGGCTACAATGATTTATGTATATTGCACGGTGATTTATATAGAGCTGACACATTTCTTTCATTAATTGTTTCAAAACGTGTTATGCTAGCGACAACTTATTATACCTAAACTGTAGAGGAATTTTGGGAGATTATTTACCTCTATAGCAAATGTCCTCCATCCTGCATAAGACACAACTCAACACGTCGCACTGGAGGACTCTGTTGTCAATAGCTTGAATCTCCTTTGTGATGTTATGCTTCAGATCGTCCAATGTCTGAGGACGTGTCTCGTAAACCCTGTCTTTTAAGTAACCCCATAGAAGGAAGTCCAGCGATGTCAAATCTGGAGGTCTCAGTGGCCACAGGTTCCTGGAAATTATCCGGTCGTCTGCAATTAGGTTCATGGATTCATTTGATGTATGGCATCTTGCTGAAAATATCTTTGACACATCTTTACATTGTCCAGTTATCAAAAAAATGACTATATAAGTTCAACATCTGCGCATCTAGTGGCAAGGAATCAAAACTGCAGAACATTCTGCTTAATTTGGTGCTAAAATTGGATCATTGAATGAATTTCCAACAGAATAATTAAAGAAAGAAATGTGTCAGTTGTAAATAAATCACTCTTTAGAAACATGTTTCTGTGAAAACCCAACAAACATTCTGAGTGAAAGCAGCATATTTTGTTTATTGGTATGTCAGCCAAGTAAGTTTTGCATTAATTTCAAAGCTTGCTACAACGTACTGTGATAGTGGAATTTGGAATTTACACCTGCAGGGTATTCAATTTTAAACTACTTAAATTTTCTCTCAATTTCTTAAAAATTCCATTTTACTGTGGGCCAAGCAAAGCAAGCATTTAAAACATTTGACTATCACTTTATCCTAGTGTATTCCCTTCTACTTACAAGGAAGCAAGTAATAAGACAATTTCTGTTAATGTTTATTATGATTAGTATGAATTAGAAGAATAAGCTTTTGTGAGGAAAGTTGTTTGTGTAACAGCTAGAGAAAGCCATGTGTACGTAATACATCAGAATTGTTTTCCATTATTTGAGAAGTTATTATTATAATTTTGTGTTGTAGACGAGGAAGCAGCCTCCCCCTTTGGCAGGCCACACACTTACTCTGCGTAGGAAAGCTGAATCTGAAAGCTTGGTGCTGATTGGTGGGTTTAGTCCACGGTATGGCTTCCTAGAGACTGTGTGGGAGTTTGATCTTGTGGACGAGACCTGGAGCGTACTGAGGACATCAGGCAACGGCCCTCTTGGTAAGTGGCCTTCTTTCAGCTTTTGTTTTTTGTATCTAGGTCTCTGCCTGAATTTGTTGCTCATGTTTGTAACAGAAGCAATACTAAAGCCATTTAAATTAAAAAAAAAAGGAGGGGGGGAGGATGAAAAAATATTTAAATCCATAGATACACCATTTTGTTCTATAAATGTTATTGTATGTTAAATGAATGACTTATAAATTATATGCAAATATTATTATTTAAATTTTGTTTGGTTACAATCCTCAAAATCAAATATAAAGTACAAGAAATGGTGTGTAAAATCTAAAATTGTAATTAATAAGGCTTATATTTTGTGCACTTTTTATTATGGAAGAAGCAATAATGTTTATGTAAGTAATTAAAATAGAATTTAAATATTTGAATTAGCAAAATACAGGTACAATTCGATTGCGAAAAACTACCAGATTTGATAAAAGTTATAGTTGTGTGTAAAATATCACAATTATTTTAAAACAATAAATATATAAAAGAGGATTATTTTGTTGAATTAATATTATAAATGTGAAGTAAGTCGTAGTGTATAAAAACGTGAAATTATGCTATTGTGAATTACAAATGTTAAAAGTTTAATAAATATAATCAAAGTTATTATCTACAACTCACCTTCAATAGTGCGAGAACAGTTTTCCAATCGTAAACCTGACAAGAATCTCATCCCAAAAATTTAGGAAATAAAATATTTTGCTACGCTAAGGCACATTACGTCATTAACTAAGACACATAACTGGAATAAGAAGTCGTTGGAGGGAGAAGTTATATTGTTGCAATTGCCACCGCTGTATGTTCGTCCTCGCTATGTCGGTCTTCCTTGGGGCTTCTCCTCAGCTCACGTCTATTGGTTGATGATGTGCCAACATGAGACAGAGGAGAACAAGGCAAACAGCCAACCATCATCAGGCAAGAGGATGCAGAGTGTTTCTGGGATGCTGACAGATTACACTTGTAAGTGTCGCGGGAAGTCGGTGTCTCGTTCCAGCTGTGTCCTTAGCTTCGTGTGGTAATGAAGATTCCACTCCTAATCTTCTAATTAAAATTATCTCAGGGCTAATATTAAAAACACAGCATTTTCCCTTACAACTTGAATTTATTGCATCACAGATTTAACGGCGGCTACCTTGTTTCCTTACAAAATGAGTTATAAATAAATACCATCCCACCACTTAAATTATTAATCAGAAGCCAATCTAACCATCTGCACCTCGCTCCCCCACCACTTACGGACGTGGACATGCATGCAACACAATGTGATGTGAACACAAGCTCAAGAGGGTAACCACATAAGAGATCTGCCTTGCTCTAATACTGATCCTGGGTGATGCCAACTTTTGCGCCATAAAACGTAACAGTATCTCTTATTGGTTCTTAGTTAGCATCACCTCACAAGTTATAAGAATAAATTGTGCCAAGTTCTGACATCATAGCATGCACATGACGGATTTGGAAAAACACGGTGGTTCCTTCTCACTTTAACTTTATGCTTGCTTGTCTGATTTTCCAATTCCCTGGGCTACTTGGAAGACAAGTCACTATTCCTGTCTTACTTCTTTCTATGTCTGTTCTTTTCTATCTTACATTATTTCGCCTAAACCCTGTGCTCATTAGCAGGTGGTGGTTGGTGAACTGTTACCTGGAATTAAGCTAGCTCGCCTTGCCTTAACTACCTAAGTTACAGCAACTTGCATTTATACATATTTCTACCCTTAAATATTCACAATTATTTTACATTGCTTTCTATAAGTTTATAATATTATATACAATTTCTCTTTTTATATGTTTTGTGAGCATGTGGCATGTGCTCCTACATAAGGGACAAACCATCAAAGGAGCATATTACCAAAATCTCCTGACCAGGTTGCAGATGACTGTCAAGATGGAAGCTGTCCAAGGGGCCCCTTTTGCCCCTGCTCATTCTGCACAGGACACAGTCAGATATGCTGCTTCTTTGAGCTATCAAATTTTGCCTAACCTGGGCATTCTCCTGGCATGGCACCCAGGGCTTATTCTTCTTTCCTTGGATGAAGAAACCATTGCGTGGCAGACAGGTGAAAATGCAAAGTTCTGTACTCAAGTCATCCATCAGTAAATATCTGTCGCATTGAAGAGAGAAGGGCTAACACTTCATAGTCACAGCTGGTGATTTTTCAGATGATAATTGAAACTTTATGGCAACTCTTCATATTTCATCATCTGTCAGTGTATTTGTTCTTTTGAGTGAACATTTTGTAAAGCAGATGGTTTGTGCTTATTTTCCAATTAAAAGCCATTGATATCTCTGCATAGTGCTGACATCTGTCAACAAATTTGAAAAGCATTAGATAGATCCAGCCATTGATGCTCATAAGGGCTCATTTTTACAGTTTTTATTATTTTTTCTATCTAGAAAAGGTATTGTATTCCACCCAAAAATTTTATACCGAAACTTCACCAGAAATATATGTTTTACGATCCCCTGAATAAAAAAAAGAAGCATTTTTAGAAAAAGATCCATAAGTGTGAATGTTAGTGTCCATGTGCACATACAGCTGAGTTAAAAAATGAAAAGACTGTTAAATACCAAACTTGGTATTTAAGTTTAGTATCTTGAAGAATGAAACACAAAGATCTTCAGGAAAATCCCCCCATCCCAAGCTAACCTTTAATGGAAAACTTTTCAAAATGTTGTTTTTGCTGTATTTTAAGATATGTGTGTTACACAGGTGTGTATGGCCATAGCACTGTGTACCATGAACCTTCGGAGAGTTTCTATCTGTTTGGTGGATATATGTACGGCATCAACAGAACGTTCATTTCCAACAAGCTGTACGCATTCCACTACCCAACACGATTCTGGTCAGTGCTGCCAACATTTGAGGAATACAACAAACCAAAACTGCAGGTGGTAAGTGTCAACAAGCATTTTGTATTAGTTTTGCCTCACCTGAGGGTTACCAGATGTGTGTATTTAGCAGCACATGTTCCATTTATTTTACAAAATTTAATTCAAATACAGCAACTTGAAAGTTTGGTTCTTCTTTCAAAATGTGACACGGGATATTTTTAAGTCCAACATGAGCAAAATATCAATTTTTAGCAGCTCATTACTAGCGTTCTCAATATTTAATGTCGCAAAAATCTGTAAAATCTTGAACTAATCACTTGACAGTGTGACACTGAGCATTCATTACAATGTTCTTGAGTTATGTAGCCTACTCTGGGCTCATTTTTTCAACTGCTCTGGTGGCTTAATGCGTAACGTGGGAAGCTGCTATCCCAAAGGTCATGAGTTCGATTCATATCATAGAGTAAGTGTTTTTTATTATTATTTTTTTTCATTCCAGTTGAAGTGCCGGAATACGTGGCGTACTAGCACTTCAGAAACTTATAGCCGTTACTTGGAAATTTCAATAAACAGGCCATAAGTCTCCTTTCTCAAATTACTTATTTAAGTAATCTACATATTCGTGAAAATATTTCAGTAGAGTTCATTAGCAGCCTGTATATCAAGGTGTATAGTGTACTGCATGTCTCAACATTGGTACTCTGCTCTGCTTCTGAAATTCATGCAATGAAAAATTGCTTCCAGAAAATTTAATGATTATTATGGGTAAAATGTAAATGCAAAAATTTAACTGTCACATCATGTTTGTGCAAATTTGTTCTATATCAGTGTCTAAATTTTTAAAAAATGTTGTGGAGAATCCCTCCCCTCCCTTACAAAACTCCTGGATCTAGCTTTGGCCAGCCCTGACTACATATTAAGTTGGAAGGTCAAATTTGATACAGAGAGACAAATATCTCTGGTTCAAGTCCCAGCTGTAATATTGAACTGCTTAGTTCCATTGTTAAAATTTTCACAGAAGTTGTATTGTTTGTAAACAAACAATTTACACCCGCCTGGGTAGTGTAGTAGTGGCATGTCTGCCTCACATTCAACATGTCACGGGTTCGAATCTTGTCTAAGGTGAGTTACCCAGCTAAGGTTTTCCCTTATCCTGAGAAGACAAATGTCGAGTAACTCTAAGCTCCATGGATCCCGAGATCATTTGAGCATCATTTCACCAATTTCATTCATCGTCCGACATGACCAACCAGGTTAAAGGACGTTAAGCTACAAAAAACAATTTACATTAAATTAAAAGAATTTGAGTCAGAAGTGATGTCTGTGTTACAATTTAGTATCAGTCATATCACTCTTACAAGCTCCTTTGCACGTTTGCAAAATTTCAAAACAATTTACTTATGGCCAACAGGAAAATTTTAATTTCAGAAATCTGAGAGAAGTTAGAATGTTGAAAATGAAAATAAATGCGAGACTTGGGCTGCATTGTACATAACTTAGTGAAAAAGAGATCCTCTGGATTTAAAGAAAGAAGGTTGGTACATGCACAGAACTGTTCAGTTCTCACAAGTTGTAGTTCCATTTTAATTTATGATGACAATTTCATTTCCTATTTCTGTGTTACTTTTCTTTACAAACGTCTGGTAACCCTGTAAGCAAAAGAGATATTTCTTAATAAAGATAGTTAAATTAGAGTTTTTGCATGATGATTAGTATTAGTAATACAATTTAAATTAAAGGTTTATTAACTCTTAATTTGTAGGTGCATATGTTACTGTGTGTCTCCGTACTCACCTCATGTAACATGACAAATGCTCTCTCCCTGTTATTATGATGATTATTATTCACAGAAACTGAGAATGGAACCAGAACAAGATTGTCAAAATTAAAACACACACATAATATTTTGGAAGTTGATGATGGTTGTTGAGATAAATTAAAAGTAAACATTGAGTCAATTGGTGACTAACTACACTCTAATTTAGATTTTCTGGAACATGTTTCAAAAGCTCGTTTCCTTCATTGTCAACTGGCTATTGACTGATCATTGGTGGTGGAGCCACTCTACTATAGACTGTTCTGGTGGTGGTTCTATGAACTTGTACAATGAGTTGTCCTGAAGAGAGATATCAAAGTTGATAATTCTATCTTTGTTTTTCCAAATGAAAATCTGCTCCCAAGTTGCCAATTCCTATTTCCTGTTACATGTTTCAGTTCTGAGTTTATGTTATGGTCTTATGGGTAGCAACTACTGATTTCTCTTGATGTTTGTGTTTTATGCATCTGAAGTGTTGCAGGTTCCTCTTGGTTTTCCCAATGTAAACTTTGTTGCATTCAGATTTTTTATTTGACAGGGTGCTGCCTTTAGTGCATTTTTACTTTCTCTACAGGTACATAGTGCATAGAGAAGGTATTGTATTGCACTCAAAAATTCAATACCAACATTTTACCAGAAATATATGTTTTGGGACACCCTGAATCCCCCCCCCCCTCAAAAAACATTTTTAGAAAAATACTGGTGTGTGTGTGTTTGTCTGTCTGTCTGTGTATGTAACTGTGGGCAGCATAACTCTGTTAAATACCAAACTTGAAACTTAAGTTCAGTATTTTCCAAGGATGCGACACAAAGATTTTCAAGAAAATCCCCCCACCACAAACTCCCCTTTACAAGGAAAAATTATTGATTTTTTTTTTTTTTAAAAATAACTCTAATGATTTCGATCAAAATACCATAAATATAAGTTATTTACAACACAAATAAAATGTATATTTTGATTTTTCTGGGAATAGCCTCTTTATTCTGGTTGAATTTTGCAGAATTTTGCATAACGGTTAAACTGTATGAGATAGGAAAAAAACTTACTGCACAAAAAATGTATATCTCATTAAAACACATATGCATTTTTGTTGTAGAGGTAACCGTTTCTAAGATATTCCTTGTTATTGGTGTCAATTTTAAAATACCTATACTTTTCTCAGATGGAATTGTCTGTTTTTCTTTTGTTCTACTCCTGGCCAAGCAAAGAAGCAATTTGCAATGACAATCACATAACGACAGCTTTTAAAACATTTGACTATCACTTTAGCATAGCACATTCCTTTAGTTGCCTTCTACTTATAAGGAACTAAGTAATAAGATCATTCTGCTAATGTTTATCTCAATTAGCATTATGTAGAAAGAAGAATAATCTTTTGTAAGAAGTTTGTAGAACACTAGAGAAAGTCATGTGAGTGTAACATATCAGATGTTTTATTTGATGGGATGCTGTCTTTAGTGCTGGATCCAAGTACATTTTTTATGGTATATTTGTGAATGGAGTGTAAATTTTTTAATCACTTTTTCTCTCCTTTTGTGTTAAGTGTGATTGTTTCCTTTAACAATTTTTTATTTTTTGCTGCATTTGCGATGTCTAGTTGACAATGGAGGAAACTAGTCTCCGAAACATGTCCTGGAAAATTTAAATGTGAGTTGTTTAATGTCATTAATTGACTCAATGTAATTAAAAACACTTGTTTTCAACTAAAGAAGAACTTAATTGGGTGAGGAATGACTTGTCCATTATGGTTCCCAGACACAGCATACTAGACTCTTGAATATAGACATTATTCAAGATGGCCATGACATGAAATACTTAGTCACAAGATGTTCAAATGAAACTGCAACTGAACATCAGATCCATTCTTCTAGCAAAAACAACATAACAATAATTTGCAATAGATACATAGTTAAATAATTTCAAGTTACATTTCCTGGAGTTGGTATCATATACACGTTATTTATGTATATACCTTTCCCTCTATTTGTACATTTTTAATCTTTTATAAGTTACAACCTCATCAGTTTTATTAACAAGATTCTCTCTTTGTTTGGCAATTTTCCTCCCCATTTCTCTCTTACTTTCCCTGTTGTTTCAGAGACTCGTTCTTATTGTTTCCAAAACGTTTTAAGTACACTATTTCTGTCGGTAACTTTTCCCAATTTTTATTCCATTTTTCTGTTTCTTTGCATTCAATTATACAGTGTAAATTATTATCCTTATTGGCACATAGTGGGTGTAAGTCTTTATCTACTAATTTGCTATAAAAATTTTCACTTGTCTTTATAATTAACTCAAATCAAGAACACTTAATTGTAGATTGCAAAACGGCCCTCTTGATTTGAGTTAATTATAAAGTTTTTTGCAAATTATTAATAATTATATTAGCATCATCTGTGGCTTTACATGCAACCCAAAACTGGCTATTCCCTAAAAACAATAGCAAAAATGACAAATAACAACAAAAGCTCATAGAAATTAATAAAGAACAAGAAATAATAACAATGTAAATTAATTTCAATGAAATTTAATACATACAGCTTATAATTAATAATAATTTTTCATAGCTTAACTCCCCATATGTAGGACTGACACTCCCCTAGGACTTACAAATGGATGTCTAGGGGTCAGAAGTCTGTTGGGGAGCCAACAGCATGAAACAACAGAATGAAGAACCTGGCCAGTAGTCAGGCATGAGTGTGAGGAAGTGGATCATATGTAGGACTGACACTCCCCTAGGACTTACAAGTGCATGTCTAGGGGTCAGAAGCCTGTCAGGGAGCCAACAACATGAAACAACAGAATGGAGAACCTGGTCCGTAGCCAGGCATGAGTGTGAGGAAGTGGATCATATGTAGGACTGACACTCCCCTAGGACTTATAAGTGGATGTCTAGGGGTCAGAAGCCTGTCGGGGAGCCAACGGCACTATACAACAGAATGGAGAACCTGGCCCATAGCCAGGCATGAGTGTGAGGAAGTGGATGATATGTAGGACTTACAAGCAGATGTCTAGGGGTCAGAAGTCTGTCGGTGAGCCAACGGCACGAAACAACAGAATGGAGAACCTGGCCTATAGCCAGACATGAGTGTGAGGAAGTGGATCATATGTAGGACTGACACTCCCCTAGGACACAAGTGGATGTCTAGGGGTCAGAAGTCTGTCAGGGAGCCAATGGCTCGAAACAACAGAATGGAGAACCTGGCCTGTAGCCAGACATGAGTGTGAGGAAGTGGATCATATGTAGGACTGTCACTCCCCTAGGACTTACAAGTGGATGTCTAGGGGTCAGAAGTCTGTCGGGGAGCCAATGGCTCGAAACAACAGAATGGAGAACCTGGCCTGTAGCCAGACATGAGTGTGAGAAAGTGGATCATATGTAGGACTGACACTCTCCTAGGACTTACAAGTGGATGTCTAGGGGTCAGAAGCCTGTCAGGGAGCCAACGGCACGAAACACAGAATGGAGAACCTGGTCCATAGCCAGGCATGAGTGTGAGGAAGTGGAAGATATAAAATGAAGTAAAATGGATGATAGAAAAGATGATGGTGGAGCAGTTGGTGGAATTAGTGATGGAGGAAACTGAAGGACTTAGAGAAAATGCCCCAGACACTGCTTCGTCCACCACAAATCTTACAAGCTTGGGATCAAACCCAGGCCACCTAGATAGGAGGCAAGCAGTCTAACCACTTGACCACGGAACTGCAGCATTGACTCTTTTAATTGGTGCATTCCGTTGGCATCATACAATGAAGAAAACCGTGAACTACTACTGCCATCTAGCAGCATTGCTTCCATAACTGGGTTACCAATGTCTGCACTTTTCACTTTCTAAGGTTGGTACTATCTTTCACAGTAAATGCAACAATATTATCCAAAAGTGACAGTTTTTAATGTTAGATGATGCTTCACTGTCTCAATCACTTTATTTTATTCCTAACCTGAATTTGATACCAGTTATTAAAGCTATTGCTGAGGAAATTAGCAACAAGATTGAGCATAAGGGCTTTTGCAATAAACTGAGGCTGTACTATACATGCGCAATATAAATATGACCAAAATCAGTATAGTAAAATTGCAAATTGGTTTCTAATGTTTTATATTAGATGTTTTAATGCTGCTTCTTGAAACTGAATACTGGAATTTTGGATATGCCTTGGTAAGCTTTTGAAAATGAATTAACTGATGATGTAATGAAGCAATCTTAAAACATGAGAAAACAAGTGAAGATATACATAAACGATGTTAACAGTTGCTAAGTGAATGTAATGGATTAAGTGTAAAAAGAAGCTAGTAACAGTGAAGAAACACAAATATTAATATAATAATTAATAATTGTAACAATTCTTCACTTATCTTTTGAAATTCAAGGACTAGTTTTGCAATAAAATGGTCTATTGCATCATCAACTCATTTTCTTTTTGATCTTCTTTGTTTACATTGCATGAATTTTGATATACCACCAATTGACTCTCTCATTAAATTTGTTTTGATTCCAGTAGTTAGCATTGCCTTAGTTCACAATCCACCTAGTAGCAGTAACCATAACAATGTAGATAAACAATATCAAAAAGAAACTGAGCTGACAATGCAATAGATAAATTTATTGCAAAACTAGTCCTTCGATTCCAAAAGATAAAATGGGAATTGTTACAATTATTAATGATTATAGTGGTAATGAATTAAGTATATTTTATGTTGAGAGTATGTTAAAAATGTGTAGCATGTTAAGAAATGGAAACTTGGCTTGGAACCCCTACATAGCAGTCGAGGTCAGTTGTGATGTTGGTCAGTTACAGGCCCCACCTATCAGTATTTTAGCATTTAGGAATTTAAGGGATTGTAGGAAAATACATTTGTATAAATCATTGGGCACGCCAGTGTGTTTACAGCGCGGTAGCTTTAAATCGTAAAAATTAACTGTAACCTTAGTCAAGACAGTAGGGACATTAGTAACCTCACTTTTTTTATGTTAAATTAACTTTCAGATTTGAATATTGCATTCAACTGTTATTCAGGATCATTGTTATGTGATAAGTGATATCCAGGAAGGGTTACTGTAATACAGTATTGTACATTTTACGTAAACTGCTGGGTAACATTATAAAAACAAAAACACAACGTCAAGTATTCATGTAGGTATTATATAAAAATCTCTTCATATTGTCCCCCCACAAGGGTGCGATGACAGAGGGGTTTCACTACGTGGTAGGTTATAGTTACTAAAGACAACTCAATGCTTCAGAATGGTCCATTTTTATTAAGTATCTAAAGACTCCCATTGGAGCTTACCTTTTGTACAGCAGAGTTGCTGCTGAGATCATGCCAAAGTTCCAAGGTGTGTGGATCAGAGTAATGGAGTCCAACCAAGAGACCATCAAAAAGCCCGAAATGCTGGTTCTGGCACCTCTTATATAGCCAATCATTTCCTCTGGAGTTAAGCATAACAGGATGTTCTAGAACATTCCATCTGACGCACAGGCTCAGGAAGTTTTTGAGCTGTGAGAATTCCCCAGCTGAAGGGGTTAGCCGAGACATACTAGCTGTGCCCATCCAAAGATTGTGAAATGTAAGAAAATATCGAATATATACTTTAGCCCAAAGTGTTCAGAAATATTAATGTCCAAATCTTCTGTATATCCTTGCCCTTTTCAACAGCAATTGTGACAATATATTGCAGTGTAGCAATAGTTTTCTCTTTCATCGCTTGTCAACTGTTTCTCTAATCCAAGAGTACTCTCTGAAGTCAAAACTGACTCACTCCACCTCTTTACCATGTCCATAGAGAAAGTGTTGCATTCCATCCAAAAATTTCCACATTTTAGGGCCACTTGTATACAAAAAAAAATCTGACTTTCTCTACATATCTGCAACAAATTATTGTTAATACTTCATGCTAACTGAGAAAAAAATTAGCAGGAATAGTTTTATTACTTATTTCCTTGGAAGTAGAAGCGAAATAAGGGAGTACCACAGGTTAAAGTGATAGTCAAAAGCTGGTTGCTATGTGACTGAAGTTCCTTTGTTTGTATAGACACAAGTTGACAAATTCCTATATGAGAAAAGTATAAGTTTTTCAAAGCTGAAACCAAAAACAAGGAATATCTCAAAAACAATACACTCCTCAAAAAAAATGTATATAACATAAATTGTGTGGTTTAATGTGCTCTACATGTTTTGTGTGGTAAGTTTTTGTCTATTTCTTACGGTTTAGCTGTTATGCAAAATTTAGTAAAGTTCATCCAGAATAAAGTAGTGTTATGAGGCTATTCCCAGAAAATTCAAGATATACATATTATTTGTCAGGTAAATATCCTTAATATACAATATTTTAATCAAAATCCTTAGAGCTATTTTTGAGAAAACAAAATTTTCGAAAAAAGTTCCATGTAAAGTTTGGTATTTAACTGTCTGTTCGTTTTTGAGCTATGCTATACACACCCATGCACGCACAATTTTCCAAAAATGCTTTTTTTTTTTGGATTCAGGTGCACCCAAAACATGTGTTTCCAGTGCTTGGTATTGAATTTTTGGGTACAATACAATACCTTCTCTATACACTATGTACATAGTACATGTAGAGAAAGTAAAATGGTCCATGTGTGTGTGTGTGTGTCTGTGTCTGTCCTTCTCTCTCTCTCCCTCTACCTCTCCCTCTCTCTCCCTCTCCCCCCTCTCTCTCTCCCTCTCCCTCTCTCTCTCCCTCTTCCTCTCTCTCTCCCTCTTCCTCTCTCTCTCCCTCCCTCTTCCTCTCTCTCCCTCTCTCTCTCTCCCTCTGCCTCTCTCTTGCTCTCTCACTCCCTCCCTCTCTCTCTCCTCATCAAACTTGATATATAAGTTTAGTATCTTCTAAAGATGCGACAAAGATTTTCAAGAAAACCCCTGCACCCACAACTATCCTTTACATGGAAAAAAATTTTGAAAGTTTTGATTTTCTCAAAAATGGCTCTAACGATTTTGATGAAAATACCATATATTAAAGATATATACATAAAAAATGATGTGTACCTCTTGAATTTTCTGGGAATAACCTCTGAAAGGCTCTTCATTCTGGTTGAATTTTGCTGAATTTTTACTTTCTCTATACGTACTATGTACATAGTGTATAGAAGAAGTATTGTATTCTACCCAAAAATTCGATACCAAGATTTCACCGGAAATACATGTATTAGGACCCCCTGAATCCAAAAAAAGCATTTTTAAAAAAAGGTGTGTGTGTCTGTGTGTGTGTGGGTGGGGGTGGGGGTGGGGGTGTGGGTGGGGTGTGGGTGTGCAGCATAGCCCCAAAACAAAAAGACTGTTAAATACCAAACTTGGCATTTAGGTTTAGTATCTTCCAAAGATGTGACAAGAAGATTTTCAAAAAAAATCCCCCCACCACAAACTACCCTTTACATGGAAAAAATTTTGAAAATTTTGATTTTCTTAAAAATGGCTCTAACGATTTTGATTAAAATCCGGTATATTAAAGATATTTACATACCAAATAAAATGTATATCTTGAATTTTCTGGGAATAGCCTCTGAAGAGCTCTTTATTCTGGATGAATTTTGCTAAATTTTGCTTAACTGCTAAACGGTAAGAGATAGAAAAAACTTTCTACACAGAAAATGTTGATCTGATCAAAACACAATTTATGTCCACGTTTTTGTTGTGGAAGTAACCGTTTCCGAGTTATTCCTTTCTTTTGGCTTCAGTCGTGAGTACTTATACTTTTCTCAGACATTAAGTGTCTGTTTTTCTTTTGTTCTACTCCTGGCCAAGCAAAGAAGCAATTTATAATGACAATCGAATAACGATAGCTTTTAAAATATTTGCCTATCGGTTTAACCTAGTGTATTCTTATATTTTCTTTCTATTTATAAGAAACTAAGTAGTAAGAACATTCTGCTAATGATTATCTCGATTAGCAAGGTGCAGAAAGAAGAATAATCTTATATAAGAAGTTTGTAGAAGAGATAGAGAAAGTCATGTGAGTGTAACACATCAGATTTTTCATAACTGTAAAAGTTTAAGAGATAGACAAAAACTTACTGCACAGAAAATGTAGACCTTGTTAAAACACATAATTTATATTATGTACATTATTTCCTTGAGTTAATCATTTCTGAGACATTCCTTTTCTCATACCACAATTTGTCACATAGCGACCAGCTTTTTATAACACACCTTCTGTTTATCTCGATTAGCATGAAGTAAATAGAAGAATAATCTTATTAACAATAATTTGTTTTAGAGATGTAGAGAAAGTAAATTTGCAGAAGTGAAAGTCATTGTTACACGTGTTATTTAGATGCAGGGCTTTGTTGTCAGTGCACATTTAAATTATATACACCTGCAACAATGCAATGGAACTATGAAAAGCAAGCTACTTGCATATTCAACAATTCAGGGTGAAACAGTGCACATGAGTGTATAGTGTATAGTTGCAGTATCGTATGAGGGACATAAATAATGTTGCAACCAACCTATCCATTGTTGGACACAATAGGTACAAAAGTCTGATGTGTTCCATTCACATGACATTCTCAACCTCAAATTATTCTTAAAAAAGGACATTTTTCTATGTACTTCATTAGCAGAAATAGTCTTATTATTTGCTTTCTTGTAAGTAGAAGGGAAATAAAGGAATATACTAGGCTAAAGTGATAGTCAAATCTATTAAAAGCTGTCAGTTTGAACAATTGAAATTCAATTCCCTTTGCATGATGAGGACTGAAACATAAGCGATACGAAATGAAAGATGACTTCCTGTTTGAAAAAAAGTTTAAGTAGTTTTAGACTGAAAAAATTGAAACCAATGAGAAGAAATATCTTGGAAATGGTTAACTCTGCAAAAAAAATATATATAGCAAGTGAGTTAAAAACCTTTAAAGCAGCTGTGCATGGTGCTGTAAACAAAGTCGCGCTTTTGACACAGTTTTGCTTGTCTCTGGAAGAACAGTGATACGGTGTAGTTCAGTTTTTAGTCACAAAGTGTATTATTGTTTTCTACTGCACAGCATGTATTTATTTATGATTGTATGATTTGCAGAAAAATTGTAGAGAAAGAGTGTTCAATTTTATTTGAGTCAACAATTTTCACCCTTACATATGTGAATACAATTTTGCTCTCATTTTTTAGAGAAGTAACACACAGGGAGCGTGTTTTTGCCCTTTTTCAACAGGACTCTGCAACACCTCATACAGCCAATCTTTCGATGAGAACAATTGAAAGTGTGTTTCAGGACAGAATTATTAGTAGAGATATGTGGCCCCCTCAATCCCCCCGAGTTAACCCCCTACGATTTCTATCTCTGGGGTAACTTAAAGTGTACAAGCCACACCCTGGAAGAATTAAAACAAAATATCTACCAGCATTTCTCAACATGAACTGCTGCGATAATTTCCTAAAGAGCTACCAAAAATGCATGTGGCCATCTCCTTTAATAACATTGCTAAGTAAAGCCTTCAAGAATGTTGCAAAACGCTGCGCAGCTGGTTCGGACATTTTTATATGCAAGACAATCCTTGTTCTGGCCGGTCTGTAAACAATTGAAAGAGTTAGGAAAATCAGCATATTACTGTTGAAATGCTAAGTCAGTGTCAGTGTTGGCAACATACTCCACATTTTCTAACCAATCTGATGTGTTCCATTCACATGAATTTCTCTGTCTATTCTATAACAAATTATTCTTCTATCTACTTGATGCTAATCGAGATAAACATTAACAGAAATTGTCTTATTACTTGTTTCCTTGTAAGTAGAAGTGAAATAAGGGAATACACTAGGATAAAGCATAGACACATCTTTTAAAACTGGTTGCTGTGCAATTTAAGTTTGGTTCTCTTTGTATGGCCAGGAGAGAAAAAAAAAAAGAAGCAGGTATGATAAATTTCTGTTTGAGAAAAGTTTAAGTATTTTGAAATTATAACCAGTAACAAGGAATATCTCAGAAATGGTTACCTCCAGAAAAAAAGTATATGACGTAAATTGTGTTTTAACGAAATCTACATTCATTATGTAGCAAGTTTTTGTCTATCTCTAATGGTTTACCAGTTATACAAAAGACGCCGAAAATGAAGAGGTCTTCAGAGGCTACTCCCAGAAAACTCAAGATATCCATTTTATTTGTCATGTAAATATCTTTAATATATAATATTTTAATCAAAACCGTTAAAAGCATTTTTCAATACATCAAAATATTTGAACCTTTTTCCATTTAAAGTGAAGCTTGGTGTGGGGAGATTTTCTTGAAAATCTTCATGTTGCACACACACAGTTGCTACTGCTTTTTTGGATGCAGGGACCTAAAATGTGTATTTCCAGTTAAATCCCAATATGGGTGGAATACAACACCTTCACTACCTATGTATTAAGTAGAGAAAGTGAAAAGGAAACTGCTTCACATGTCTCAATCAAATGACCCTAAACATTTCCAGTTAAATCTCAATATGGGTGGAATACAATACCTTCACTACCTATGTATTAAGTAGAGAAAGTGAAAAGGAAATGCTTCACATGTCTCAATCAAATGACCCTAAACATTTCCAGTTAAATCCCAATATGGGTGGAATACAACACCTTCACTACCTATGTATTAAGTAGAGAAAGTGAAAAGGAAATGCTTCACATGTCTCAATCAAATGACCCTAAACATTTGACAGACATATGCACTGCAATAAAAGGTAGTTTTATTATTATTATAATATCACATGAAATAAAGACCAGAATTGTATGTGGATAAACGAGAATATTCCAGACCAGTTGTTCATCAACAAGATTTTGGTTCTCAGAAGAAAATGCTCAACTATGAATGACTGGTTGACTGCATCCCAGAAGAAATGAGTAGAGGATATGGAGAGCATTCAATATGTTGTTAGAAAATCCAAGAAAAAACTTGTTACTAGATGACAATTAAAGTTTCAGCTATATCCATCAAGTGGTTTCGTTGCCATAGGCGATTGAAACAACAATCTTGTACTTCTTTAGAAATATGTAAAAGTTTCATGTGGTGATTAAACACTTCTATTTAAAAGACTTTAACACTGAAAGAGATAAAAGCCGAGTTGGATGAAGCTCATGGCACATCTGCTCCTGCGTTTGTAACAATTTACAATTGGATAACTAAATTTAAACATGGCCGTACATCCACAAATGATGAATATCGTTCCGGGCGTCCAATAGAAGTGACTTCCTCCGAAATGATTGACAAAATCCAGGATATGGTTTTGAGTGATCGACAAATCAAAATAGTAAAGGCCACAGGCATTTCTCAAGGTACAGTGTTTTCTATTTTGCACCAAAAATTAGGTCTGACAAATGTTTCTACAAGATGGGTGCTGAGTTTGCTCTCAATCGAGAATAAATGAAATTGTGTGATCGATTCGGAAGCTGGTTTGGCACTTTACCATTGCAATTCTGACAATTTCTGCATCAATATATCATGTGGAATACACTACTACACTCCAGAGACAAAAGTACTGTCGAAACAGTGGGTTTTTAATGGCAAACTGGCTCCGAAAAAGGCAAAGGTGGTGAAATCTGCAGACAAGGCGATGGTCTAGGTATTTTGGGATGCAGGCAGAATCATCTACATTAATTATTTGCAAAAGGAGGAACGATAAATGGAGAGTATTGTGCATCGTTATTGCACTGGTTGAATGGAGAAAGCAAGAAAAGTGCAAAGAAAAAAGATTCTCATCCATCAAGACAATGCAAGGGTGCTCACCTGCACAGTTTCGATGGCGAAAATTGTAGAATTAAGGCTGGAATTACTACATCCTCCATATTCACCAGATTTGGCCCCCAGTGACTTTTGTTTTAATTTCCAAACTAGGATAAGTAGCTCGGCAGAAAACGATTCAAATCTATCAAAGAGGTCATCTCCCAACAGATGCCTATTTTGAGGACCTTCCAAAATCCTACTTTTTGGAAGGCTTAAAACAGTTGCAGAACTGCAGGGAAAAGTGCATTGAGCTAAATTGAGATATGTTGGAAAATAAAAAAAAATCTACCAAAAATAATTTGATTTTCTATCTTTTTGTAAGGACTTATTGAACACCCCTTGTACTATGGCATATATGTTTTTGATTGATTATTTGAGTTTACACTGGTCTTGCTAACTGACCAATCATCACTTGTCCATAATGTGTGTTTACCTTCTGGATGTTGGTGTGTGAGAATAAATGCTTTCCCCCCACCCATTTTCTGATGTTGTAAACCGTTTCTCTTGTCTCAAACAAGCTGTTTCCACCCCCTAATCTGCCACCACGAGTATGGGTATATCTGCCAAAATTAGAGGAAATGTTGCGTCCCATATACAAACTGGTAAGTACATTTTATTTTCATCGTATGAAACTCTTTAAATACCTCACAATTTTAGCGTTACGTTTTTGCCATGGACTTGTGGAATATGTTTCAGCAACAGTGTTTCTTCATCTAATGGCATTCACACATTAGACAGGGGTTAGGATAGATAGATAATTTATTTCATCTTTTCAAGTTAGAAACTTCATACATATACTGAGTGGAAGGAAACTTGTTACATTCCTTCTAATAGGTACTTCATAGAAGTATTACAAACAAAAAAGTCAAATAGCATTTTGTTCTTTGATCAGCTAATTTCGAAAAAAATAAATAGTTTTTGTTCCAAAGTGGATGCGTAATTCCACAAGAATGTATGAATATAATAGTTTGTTACTTGCAAGATGCTTAGAATAACGTATTGGTGACATTAGTTTCGGTAGGAGTTCTGGAACATCACAGAGAGTTACGAAATAATTAATCAAATAAAAGAATTAAAGGAATATTCTGAGCAACTTGAGGTTGGTCAGGGACCCGAACCAGCTCCTGGATGTAAATACAATGCAGGGAGTGGGATAACAAGTGCAACTGGCATTCTGATTGGCCTACACTTTGTTTGTTTACGTACTGACCTAGTACAAGTGACACCCACACAACCTGCAGTGTTGCCAGCTTGTCTTCTCTTGTTTTCAACAAAACTAAAACATCTCTTTAGGAAATGGTCGGAGACAGAAAGTAAGATACAAAATGTGTTCCAAATACCAAAATCTATCACCAGTTTAAATTAATGTAATGACTTCCCTTCTACGCGATATAGTTACTTTTCTGAAGTTGCTGAATTTGGTACCATGTACAGTTAAGACCCTGGTTATTTATATATATGTCCTTTCCCTCTATTTGTACATTTTTATATCTTACCGACTGAATCTGTTTATGTCTTTTATAAGTTATAACCTTGTCAGTTCTATTATTAAGATCCCCTCTTTCTTTGCTGATTTTCCTCCCCAATTTCTCGCTTACTTTCCCTGCATAATTACCTAGTTGTTTCAGAAATTCTTTCTTATTGTTTCTAAAAACTTTAAAATACAATATCAGTTTTTATTCCATATTTTCTCTCTCTACATTTTAGTTTCCTCACACTCAATTATACAATGTAAATTGTTATTGACATTACCACAAAGTGGGCATAGCTTTTAATAAACTTTTAGAACTTTTAATAACATTGTTCTTGTTCTTGCCCATGCCAGAACCTGTCTTTCCATTTTTTCATAGACATCAATGTATTTTTCTGTTCCCCATTCTTTCTTAACGTTCCTATGCAATATCAAAGTGCTATTATCTCTTAAGCTACCTATTATTTATTTCTTAGGATTTCAAATAACTGGATTAGAATGCATTAATTATTGCTTTGCATTGGCTGTTAGCTGTTCCAAAATGCTATGACTGTTTATGACTATAAATATGGTGTCAACCAATGAGTGAAAAGCTAATAAAAGAGGTATACCAAATTCTATTCCCTGTCGTAAGAGTTATTATGGCTATGCATTTTCAATTGAGGAAGTTATTTTTATTTTTAAATAATCCAAGGATCATCAGAGTGCCACTGGTCTGCTGGAATTTCAACAAAGACGATTAATCAAACATTTTAGTATTTTTAGTGGACTGTTTTCTAAATTTGTGTTACACTAACCTTCAACAATAAAATCCATGCAAGTGCAGTCAAATGTCAGCATCCAAGCTGCCATCACACCTGTTATTTTACTTGTGCCCTCCCCATTCTTTACTGGGACTCGAACTCCCAACGTTTGGCCAGTGAAAGGGATATCAAATCCAGTTTGCAAATTAGAGGAACAACGTTAAGCACTGTCTGGGCCAGGTTTGAACCCGTGAGTTACCCAGACCAACATTTCAGATGATGAAGAACAGTCCTCAAAGACAAGGCACATCCAGTAACAATTCCGAAAACATACAGTGATTGTAGACAGTTTCAAAAAGAAAGAAACAATCAAATTTTCAAGTGTTCCATACATATGACTTTCTCTATCTGTTTTACAAGCAAACTATTGTTTCAAAAGCTTATTCTTCCATCTATTTCATGATAATCGAGATAAACATTAGCAGAAATTGTTGTATTACTTGCTTCCTTGTAAGTAGAAGGGAAATAAGGGAATACACTAGGATAAAGTGATAGTTAAATGTTTCAAAAGCTGTCACTATGTTGTTGTCATTGAAATTTTGGTTTCTTCCCAGGCCAGGAGTAAAACAATAGAGTGATGAAATGCCCAGGACTTCCTATTTGAAAAAAAATTCAAGTAGGTATTTTAAAATTGAAACTGACAACAAGGAATATCTCGAAAATGACATAAGTTGTGTGTTTTAACAATTCTACATTTTTGTGTAGTAACTTTTGTCTATCTCTTTTGGTTTACGAGTTATGCAAAGGTCATTCAGAACAACCAAGAAATTCAGGTTTTGCGTTTTATTTGCAATGTAAATATCTTTAATAAATAGCATTTTTATGAAAAGCATTAAGAGTCATTTAATTCCAAAAAAAATGTTTCATGTTGCATCCTTGGAAGATACTCAATGTAAATACCAAGTTAGGTTTACTTGACTTTTCATTTTTTAGTTATGTTTTCAACACACAAACACATGACTTAAACGCGCACACACTGACTTTTTCTGAATTTTTTTTTAATTCAGAGGTCCTCAATACATATATTTCTGATGAAATCTTGGAATTGAATGTTTGGGTGTAATACCGTACCTTCTCTACCTACTATGTACATTATACACACATTCTAGAGAAAGTAAAAAAAAAATCTGATGTGCTGAATTTATTTGACATTCCTCATTTTCTATTGTTTGGAAATGTGTGCAAAGTATTCTTACAAAAGCTTGTTTTTCTACGCAAATGCACAGCATTAACTAGCCAGGAATTTCTTCATGGGACCAAACAAATGAAAGTCTGGACTTTATGAAGGATGCTGGAACACCTTCCAAGCAAATTTGATTTAACAAGCAGCTGCAGCAACTTGGTGGTGAGCTTTGTCATGGAGAAGTGTGATATCATCAATATGAATGCTAGGCGTTGTCACAATGTGTTAATGCAGGCTGCAGTATTCATAGCAGTCACCAGTGTGTTCAGCAAAGTCTACCAATACTGGGAAGCAGCACAGAGGTTGACATTTGGTAGTGCATCCATTCCCTTCTGAAAGTCGTAACGTGATAAGTGTTCCAAGCTTTTCATCATTGTCATTTAGGCTCCAAGCTGCAATGCGTCATGCGTAATATCACAGGATAGGTAGAGTCAGACTGAAACATTTAATGCCATGGTGGCTAGAGATCGGGAGTCCATGGTTCAAACCCTGCCTTTGGTATTGAATTTTTCAGTCTCACTCTACCTGTTTGACTCCTGTCCTACACATGGCTTGTGTGAAAAAAACAATTAAATCAATACTGAGATAAGGTTTGCAGTCGGTCATTCAAAATTGCTGCTTCAGTGGCTCTGACATTCTGCAAGGTTCCATCTTGATCATGGTGTATCAAAAAGGTTTGTTTGAAGAATGTACATCATCTGGAGACATTGCTATCGTCCATGCATGTCCCTGAGAATTTCACTTGTTGCATAGTTTATGCTTCTCTCGCTAGAGCTATGCATGAGAAATGAATAGTCTCTGTAGTGGAAGCTTCAAACATCCCAGCTGCAGCAGAAAAAAAAAAAAGATTGTGTTTGCTTTCCAATGCACCCTTGTGTTGTTTTTATCATAATTATCTTTTTTTTTTTTTTTTTTTTTAAATTAAGCTACTCTTTACTTTCTCTTCATAGAAAAAATATTGCATTCCACTCGAAAATTCACTACAAAGTTTTCACTAGAAATATATATTTTAGGTCCTCTTAATCCAAAAAATACATTTTTAGAGAAAGGTCTGGTTGTGGCTGTGTTAAAAATCAAAAGTTGATTAAATACCAAACTTGATTTTTAAGTTCAGCACCTTTAAGGATGCAAAATGAAAATTTTCAAAAATTCTCATCCCAAACTACCCTAGTTGTATGAAGAATAAAATGTACATCTTGAATTTTCTGGGAAGAGCCTTTGAAAGATCTCTTCATTGTGGATGAATTTTGTATGAATGGTAAACTGCAAGAAAGGACTAAAATTTACTACAGAAAAAATGTAAATCTCACTAAAGCCCACATTTATATCACTTACATTTTGTTTTGTTTAATTTTTTTTTATTTCAACAGGAATTTGTCAACTCTTGGCCATGCAAAGAGAACAAATTTTAATCATATAGCAACCAGCTTTTAAAAGATTTGATTATCGCTTTAGCCGAGTGCATTCCCTTATTTCCCTTCTACTTAGAAGGAAGCAAGTAATAAGTCAATTTCTGTTAATGTTTATCTTAATTAACATCAAGTGGATAGAAGAATATGCTTTTTAAGAATAATTTGTTAGAGGTAAGTAGAGAAATTAATGCGAATGTAGCACATCAGACATTTTCTGAAAGCATACCCAGATATGTTCTACAATTATCTTCTCACCCAGCCAAGAAGCACAACAGTGCTGAAACATATTCCATAAATTCAGAGTTAAAACGCAATTCTACACTGCTAATACAGATAATGTTGAAATATTTGATAAACATTTTCTGTCTGATGTTGTTATACAGCTGACATGTGAAAGTAATGTGTATAATGTATAAGGTTTTAGAGTGATATCCATCTGCCCTCATCCTGAACATTCTCTGGTTGACTTATGCTGCTGTCACATCTTCCCCAAGGGAACATGATTTTAGAGGTTTTAAACTTATTTTCTCTGTGGTGTACAATATGATTTTGAATCATATGTAACTTAATTTGAAGCAATATTGAACTTAATTTAATAAGAATAAATTAAAGAAAAACTGTGCAAGTTACAATTAAATCAATACTAATTGACCATAATACACTCACGGAAAAAAAGCATGCAACACCATCAAGCAGTGCTTAACTTGAATGAAGAGGTATGTACAAGATAAAACATCATGATAACATACATGTTACAAGGAGGTGTGTCCCAATAGTGGCACTAATATTTGGTGTACCCCCCTTGAGCAGCACACAGACGAGCGTATGGCTTCCTGTGATACACTGTCCCAAGCTCCTGCACCTGTTGTGGCCTGCCGTGGAGACCCAGTCATCATGTTCAGGGCAGTTGTCAGCAGCCCTATGGGGATGTGCATTATCCTGTTGAAGAAATGGCAGTACCACAGGATGGCCAGGAGTTGGGTGATTACGCTCACCGTACAGGCAGAACCTACTCTCATCATTGCCATTCAATTGTCCAATCAGCCCGTTCTCGATATCAGAGGAGATGTGCATGGCGGTGTGCTGGTCTTGGCCAGAGGCACTCGTGATGTGAGTCCTGCTGCAAGAAAACAGTTTCCAATAGTCCGTGCTGACATTCCATGTGCCCGGATTGCTTCCCTGGATGCTCTTCTGGCACCCACCGGTGCTGGTACAATCCGTCAATCCAGACATGCATGGCCACCCAGAACCTGGTCTACAGTTGTGAGAGTGTTCCACAGACCATTGCTGAAAACACTGACACGCCATGAATACATTGCGCCCAGCAATTTGGGCATTGAGCTTCACACAGGCCAACAATTTGACCCCGTTGAAATGGCTGGTTGTGCTTCGCACAGCTATTTCCTAGACCACCATTCAACTGTTATGGTACTACACACCTGCGCAATGCCATCTCACCAGAACACATCAATCACCAAAACTATAAACCCACATTATCCTCATACTTGCCCATTTTTCTATAAATGCAGTCTATTGCGGTGTTGCATTTATTTTTTCCATGAGTGTAGTTAGCTATATTAAAGTACTTATAACATTGTAGGTCATCATTGGGGTTTGTCATGTCAAAATAATTTGTGACCATCTTGTGGTTTACCAGAAAACATGCAACTCAGTTGAGAAATTCAGTGCTGGCTTGCTGCCATGGTAGCTCAGTGACTAGAGACCCGTAGTTCAAATCCTGGTTATGGCATTGAATTTTTCAGTCTGACTATCAATTACAGTGTTTGATATGGGACCCATTTATTGCTACACTTACATTAGTGTGTCTGGTGTAATAAACCTCTATCTCAACTTAGCAATGTACTTCACAGCTCACAAAAATGTCAATAAACTTATATTAATTGTCAAAGTAACTTAGTTGTAATCTGTTATTTCTTCCTTTTTAAAGGCTTCCTTGCGCCTGGCTCTCTGGCCTGTTGGTATTTGGTTAGCCCTCAATCTTTCCCTTCTTTTGCTGCTTCTCTGATTCTTATGCTAGGGTTAACATAATGTGATATGACTTTACACAGCGTAACATGAAAGTCTAACACACATTAAATGGAACTGTTTAGGATTGACTTTACCTTAATACAACCTAATGTAATAGTTTGGGAATGTCAAATTTTGCTTCCCATTATGTTAAGTGAAGTCACATGCTACTTAGAACCAATCAGCATGAAGCAGTAGCATGACATTATTTGCAAACCTTTAAGTCATGTATGTAACATATCCATCTTAACAGGGACATTCCTAGACAGTAAAATATTCAGTCGTCAAGCCATTATACAAGAAATGCCACATCTTAGAAACTTCAAACTATAGACCAGTATCTTTACTTACAACTTTTTCCAAAAAAATTATGTTTAAAAGAATTTATCATCATCTAGATAAGTATAACATTTTAGCAAAAGAGCAGTTTGGATTCAGGAAGAGCATATCAACTAGTGATGCCATTTTCAAGTTAACTAATGAAGTTCTCAAGTCATTGGATGGCAAACTTAACATGCTAGGAATATTCTGCGATCTATCAAAGGCATTTGACTGCGTTAATCCTGAAATACTTCTATCAAAAGTATTACACTATGGTATTAGGGTGTAAAGGGTACCAATAGATTACATCTTACTTATCAAAAAGAAAGCAAAAGGTTATAATAAATACTTCAAATAATAGTAATGCATATTCTGAATGGTGTGAAATAAAGCATGGTGTCCCACAAGGTTCTATTCTGGGTCCCTTACTATTTTTAGTGTATATAAATGATCTACCTGCAGTAATAAACGACAACATCTATCCAGTTCTTTTTGTGGATGACAAGTATTATAATTAAAGAACACAGTGTCAGTCAACTCCCAGTTTCATCTAATAAAATCTTCAACACACTAAATAATTGATTTTAAAGTAAGACAATTTACATACATTTTTATAAAACTACATTAATTTTTGCACAAAGCATAAAAACATGTCACAGCTAAGGAGAGAATATAAAAATAATCAGAATGCAGAAATCTGTAATACAAATTTCCTAGGTCTTATGATTGATTGTAACACCATATTGATTATATCTTACCCAAACTGAGCTCAGCTTATAAATAAGAGTGTAGTAAATACAGCTTATTATGCATATTTTCATTCGTTGATGACCTATGAAATAATATTTTGGGGAAATTCAGTAAATGCTAAAAAAGTATTCATTATGCAAAAAAAGGTAATAAGAATGATTGGCAGGGAAAAGACGATCAACTCACTGCAAATTGCTTTTCAAAATGCTTAGAATTATACCAATGGCCTATGAATATATTCTAGCCATATTGTCATTTGTAATAAATAACTCTTAAAAGTTTTCAAAAAATGCAAATATTCATAACAAAGATACCAGACATAGGCAGGACTTACATAGACCAACAAATAATTTGCAGTTATTCCAAAAAGGAGTTTACTACAAAGGAATGGTTTTGTTTAATTCATTTCTCTCTTCTATAAAAGAATAAGTTTAGATCAGAATTAAAAAGATACCTTATTACTCACACCTTCTATACAGAGGAATATTTCATTCAATCAAAAAATACTGTAAATATAATAAACATGAATAAGAGTAGATTTTTGGAAACAGACATGGAACTGGAACTTATGCAAAACTGAAACCTCTGAAAATTCATTGTCAGAGTTATTATTTGTAAAGAAATGTATTAATAAGTATAAATAAATGTAATTGTTGACATGATCTACATCCAGGAGTTTGAGCTTTGAGTCCAATCTCATAATAGGATCTACAGATTGCAATGTTATGTGTGGGTGGGTCTGTCTGTCTGTCTGAAGTAATAAAATCTACCAATTAAGAGTGATTATTGTTTCAAATATATTACAGTGCGTGCACATTTTCTTGGGCGCTCAGCTCCACAGTGTTCATTCCATAGGTTTCACACAACTTTGGAAGCAGAGCAACAAAATTAAGATATAAAATACTCTGATATCTAATGGCTTCATTGCTAAGATTTCATTCTGTCTGTAGATCACAGAGTTCAAATGTTGTGTTTCCTTTAATAAAGCAGTTTGTTTGTGGTAAATTAGATAACATATTCACCATAAGACTGAGGGTCTCAAAGAAACAAACTGCAGAAAGACAAGTGTCACTTCCCCATAAACCTGGAGCACATAGCAGACCAGACATTCCCATGTTTTCTTTATTTGCTTCCATGGCTACAACAGAAAACACAAGTCATGATTCAAAACCACACACACAGAGAAAACGTAAGTTTAAAATCTCCCTGTATGTGTCTTATCTCTCATGTAATTATCAAACTTTGCATACAGGTTGTAATAGTGTTGTAAGTGTTCACAATTTGTAAATTAATTTTTCATCACTAGGGTTTGCTTGATTTTTAAGCTGCAATGCTACTCAGAGGTACATTCCATGCATATTTCTGAAATTTTATCAGCATATTGTAAAAACATCTCTCTATGTATTCCTCTGTATCATATTGTGGCAGATTTGTAAATTTCAAATGTCAAAATATTTTGCCTTTAAGTTAAAGAACAACTATATCAAAATACACACTTACTTCTTAAGAAGAAGGCTAAAGATTTTGATTAATTTAGTATGTATTGTTCACAATAGTGTATTAAGTTTGAAAATTGCTGATTAATTATATCCACTTGACTTTCTCTGCCCAGTATCATATATTTTTATTCATATAGCTTCTGCAAACTATTCTTATAAAGGTTAATTGTTCTATCTAGATCATGTTATTTGAGACACATGTTTACAAAAATAGTTTCATTATGGATGCAACAGCTATACTAAAGTGATAGTCAAATGTTTTAAAAAGTGGGTTTCTATATGCTGGCTTTAAAAATACATTAACAAAAATTCAAAAAATTTGTGTCTTAAATGAGATGTACAATTTTTATAATGTACATGTTTGGCTATTTCTTCTGGTTTAGCAGTTCTAGAAACTTGGTTCTCACAAGTTGAATATTGCAATTCCAGCTGCGACGGCAATTACAATTGCTTGCTCTAAACTGACTCATGTGGGCTCGTCCTTTCTTGTTTATACCTGTTGATGATGTCAAGAGGAACTTGCACAAGCAGTGCTTACAAACTCACACACAGGTGTAACATTGCATTAGCTAATAAAAGGAAGCCAATGATCAGCTGTGATTTTCGAAGTAAGCTGCTCACACACATGCAGTCACACTGTGTTTCATTAAGCAGCACTAGTGTCGCAGTTCTGCACCTCTCTGGTTTATTGTCCATTGTTGTCATTACAGTTAGATCATGTTGTTAGTGATCATTCTAAATGATTAACATAATTTCTGAACCCTGATTGTGAAGTGCGTCCCTAATACAGGTTTTGAATGTAAGGAATGTTAAGCTAGCTGAAGTTCATCAACTGGCTTATGAATGTCACACCAGCATGTTGTCACAGTAGCTCAATGGTTAGAGCAATCACACAGAGTGCTGTGGCATTGAATTATTCAGCTGGCTCCATTAATAAAAAATCATTACCCTCTGTAATATTATATATATAAGGGTTACTACAAAAGAAATAGACAACTTCAACCGCCTGTAAAACAAAAACTATTAGAGATAGCAACCTAATTATTTTGGACGTATGTTGAGAAACTCTCAAAGTTTCGTTTGTTACTATTGGTAATGCTGTAGTGTTTTGTTTGTTGTTGCAGAAGCTGAAATGGCAGAAAATCCTGTGGAAAAGGCATATTGCGTGTTGGAATTTGCTAGAACGCAATCAGCAACTGTTGTCCAACGACATTTTAGAACACATTACCACAAAAATGAAATGGTGCGCTCACAAAAACCAGCATTGTCTTCATCATGTCGCAACATGAAAAAGTCACGCCATATGACCTTATCTTCTTCACTCAGAAACTGCAACATCTGTAATCTGTAAGGCATCATGTGCAGTCGCTTCCGCAAGATTTTCCATACAGTTAAGGCATCATGTGCAGTCGCTTCCGCAAGATTTTCCATACAGTTTGCTGTGGAATTTGTAATTGCATGCTTGCCCTAGATGTCGATTTCTGTGGGCTTCTTATGTAGGCAGAACGAACACGTTCAACGTTTTCTTCCGAAACTCCTTGGTCTTCCTGAGCTCTTCCCTTTGCACAAACATCCCGTTGTCTCGAATTTTCTATACCAGTCGTAGATTGACTGTCTGGTCGGTGGCGTTTTGTGGTAACGTGTTTCAGCTTCTGCAACAACAAACAAAACACTACAGCATTACCAATAGTAACAAACGAAACTTTGAGAGTTTCTCAACATACCTCCAAAATAATTAGGTTGCTATCTCTAATAGTTTTTGTTTTACAGGCAGTTGAAGTTGTCTATTTCTTTTGTAGTAACCCTGTATATATGTTTTTTTTGTGGGTGTAAAAATGGGATTATTGACTAAACGATTAATTACAAATAAATAATTAAGTTCACTCGACGAAGACAGTTTAGAGTTAATGGCAGCACACCGTCCGTGACTCATGTCCCACTGTGTGATAACACTCCAGTCACTCGCGACTCAGTTCAAATCACAAAAACCACACACGATCACTCACACTCTCACATTCACTCATACTCTCAGACTCACACTCACTCTCACTCACTCATTCTCACAGTCACTGTCACTCACACTCTCAGACTCACACTCACTCTCACTCACTCACTCTCACAGTCACTGTCACTCACACTCTCAGACTCACACTCAATCACTCTCACTCTCACAGTCACTGTCACTCACACTCTCAGACTCACACTCAATCACTCTCACTCTCACAGTCACTGTCACTCACATTCTCAGACTCACACACAATCACTCTCACTCTCACAGTCACTGTCACTCACACTCTCAGACTCACACTCAATCACTCTCACTCTCACAGTCACTGTCACTCACACTCTCAGACTCACACTCAATCACTCTCACTCTCACAGTCACTGTCACTCACACTCTCAGACTCACAGTCAATCACTCTCACTCTCACACTTAATCAATCACTCACTCATACTGAATCCCCCCTGCTTTTATAAGGGGAAATTATGTCACAAGTTTTCTGGAAGTTTCTCAAAGCAGAGCACTCGAAAACTTGCATTCCAGGAGGTTCTGGTACACACACTTTGGCTTTGTTTACACTGGTCTCCAACTCTGACATGCCTCAGCGAACATGAGAGAAGGTCACCACATATAAGAGGAGTATTACGTTATAATGACTAATATAGTTAAACACTATAAACTGTGTAATAATCTGGGAAACGTTAATTAACATCCTGCAGGGTTCGGAGCAAAGAAAACAAGCGTTTATCATGGCTTGTTAAGAGCCTTTATGACTGATTCTTATCCGAGTATGTAAAAACTAATAAATGAAACAATTTGCAGATGCTGTACATCTTAATATCCCCTTGCTTTGATGATTAGTAACTTTACTTTCTATATCACTTAGTTACTGGTAGAGGAAGTATTGTATTCCACCCAAAACTTCAGCTTAGAAATTTTACAAGTACATGTTTTGAGGTCCCTGAATGAATAAAAAGAAGCATTTATAGAAAAAAAAAGACATCCTTATGGTCTGCATGTGTGTGAACAACATAACCCTGAAACAGTTCGGTATGTTCCAAAGATTTTCAGGAAAATCCTGTTGTTCTTGTATTCTAGGGATAATTTGTTAGCTACAAGGTCACAAGTTGAAGGATGAGGATTTTTTGGGTGTAAAATTGATTAGCAGGCTTTTTTTAGAAGGGAATTGAAGCCGTTGGTTGCATGTCATAGATTTGCAGCCATAAAAACTTCAAGCTAGATAAAGAAGCCTCTTTCGTAGCCAGTAGAGAACCATAGCTGTTAGAGTGTCCATAAATAAAACTCAGTGTCATTTTCTAGTAAATCTCTGCCCTAAATTGCCCTTTACATGGAAAAATTCTTTCCTTATTTTTGATTTTCCCGAGGACAACTTTAATAATTTTAGCAAAATATTACATGTTTAACACATTGAAGCCCGGGTATTTCAGTAGTTGAAGTGCCAAGAAACCCAGGGTTTTTATGCCTAATTTGAGTTATTATTTACAGTACATCAATCAAATCTGCCAAAAAGTATTGGAACAGTCTAAAAATATGGCATTCAAGAATTTCTCAACAAGTAAGAAAATAGTCATAGCTTCCGTATTAATATTTTATTTTAAATTTACAAGTATCAAATATGAGTTTGAAAAAAACTGCGTAAAGCTGCTTACACTCCATTTATTCAAAGTTAGAAAAACTCTTCCACAGCTTCATTTGTGACCTGAATTTCAGCTTCAGTTCACAGAAATCGAGGAAAATGCAGCATTTTAACATTTAAGAGCACAAATGTAACAAACAGATCACCACCTTCAAAGAAAATGGCTCGACTATCTGAGAGCAGCCAATATTACTAAATCTCCTAAAATTCGTAATAGTTGACTAAAGCAAGGACAGATGGCAGCACAAATCAGACAACTAAATGATAACTGATGCATGTTCTTTGCCGCATAGCCCAAGACTGAGTTAAGGTCGTGGAATTGCATTAAAAGCATTAGAAATACCTGCCCGAGCTATACTTGGGCCTGGGCGGCATAAACATTTTGATGTCCCAAGCTATACTCGGGCTTGGGCTCCAATGTGTTAAGATATTTTTGAAAAATAAAGTGTATATCTTGAACTTTCTGGGAATAGATCATGAAGTCCTCTTCATTCTGAATAAGTTTTGTGTAACTAGTAAACTTAAGAGATAGACAAAAACTTATTATACAAAAAAATGTAGATCTCATTAGAACATACAACTTGTCAAATGTTTTTGTGACTTTAAACAATTCCTGTTTTTTTCAAGGTTGTGCATGGAGAATGGAGCTTTAAAGCAATCCACTTTTTAAAAATGTAAATATCACTTTAGTCCAGTTCGTCCTTCATATACCTACAATGTGCATCACAGTTAACACTAAGAAAAATAGCATTTGTAAGAGTGTGCTATAGCCCTCAAATGTGTTGATGAAGTGTGACTTTGTAACAGCCACCACCTCGCTTCCTGCATGCCGCCGTCACCACTGATGACTACATGCTGGTGTTTGGGGGACGCTCGCAGACCAACACATCCAATGCCCTCATAGCCTACACATATGCATGCAACCAGTGGATACAGCTCATTACTTATGGTGAGTTGATGACATCATCAGGAAGTATTAATTGTTTTAAGATACCCATGTTAAATTGTACAACTAATGATCCATTTTCTCTGAAACTATTACAGGAAACTTTTATGTGGTCCTTGCAGAGAGCACACATCCACAAAGAAGTTTGTATTTGTAGTCAGAAGCAATTTATAATTTTTTTTTTTCTAATCCATTATTTTTTTCTTGATTTTTACTTTCTCTACATTACTAAGTATATAGTGTATAGAGAAGGTATTGCACTCCTCTCAAAAAATTGATACAAGATTTCACTGGAAATATATGTTTTAGGGTCCCCTGTATCTAAAAAAAGCATTTTCAAAAAAATGTCCATATGTGTGTGTGTGTGTGTGTGTGTGCGTGCATGTGTGGGGGGGGGGTGGGTCGGAACACAATAACTCAAAAACGAAAAATCAGTAAAATACCAAACTTGGTATTTAAGTTTAGTATCTTCCAGGGATGCAGCACAAAGATTTTGAGAAAAATCCCCCCACACCAAACTACCCTTTACATGGAACTTTTCTCGAAAATTGTGATTTTCTTAAAAATGGCTCTAACAATTTTAATTAAAATATTGCATATTTAAGATATTTACCTGACAAATAAAATGTATATCTTCAATTTTCTGAGAATAGCCTCTGAAACTTTATTCTGGATGAAATTTATGAAATTTTGCAAAGCTCCTGAACTATAAGAGATAGATAAAAAGTTGCCACACAAAAAATGTAGAGCACGTTAAAACACACAATTTATGTTATATACAATTTTTTCATGGAGTTGATCATTTTTTAGATATTCCCTGTTTAATATAAAAATAATCATAATGTGGAGCTAAATAAATGTGTTTTTAGATCCACAGCTTTCCTGTAGTTGGTTTTGTAATTTGTGAAATTTTCATCAATATATCTTGAATATTTCCAGAGAAAATGGGGCAAATGTTTAAAAAAATATAATACTGAGAAATACAGCTTTAAAGTTGTTGTTGTTGTTGTTGTTGTTGGTGGTTTTTTTTTTTTTTTTTTTTTTTTTTTTTTTTTTTTTTCTTTTTCTTCTTCACACAAGTCGTGTGTAGGACAGGAATTGAATAGATAGACTCCAACTTCTGTCCTACACACAGTTTCTGTGAAAAAACATTAATCCAATAATGGTTGGCTATTACTATGAATCCTGGGACTTAAAGTACTTACAACATTGCAAGTCTCCATTGGGGTTGTCATCTCAAAATAATTTGACATCACCTTGTGGTTTACCGGGAAACACGCGAGTCAGTTAAAAGATTCAATGCTATGCCGGCATGTTGCCATGGTAGCTCAGTGGCAGAGCAACCGGCTAGAGACCGGGAGATCCGTGGTTTAAATCCCAGCTATGGCATTGAATTTTTCAGTCTTACTCTATCTATCCAACTTTAAAGTTGCTTATAACTTCCTCCTAGAAGCACTTGGAGGAGTGCCACATGGTTGAGTATCATTATTTACATTGTCTTCTCCAGGCAACGACACTGTTTAGTAGAGTCTAATACCCTTGTTCCTCACTTTCTGTTAGATAAATGCACAAACAAAGCTCAAGGGAATTGATACTTGCAAGGATAATAGAACAATGAAGATGGCAGCAGAAATCACTCTAAAAAGAAGCCATTTCACAGTTTCCGAGGTGAAATGGTTCTAGTCTTATTAAAACTCTTGTAAGGAACCTAACAGATGAGAGCTGTTGCTATATTTGCAGCAAATGATACACTAAAATGTGCAGAAAAGAATCACTATTTAATTATGCAAAAAACAAATAGATGACATTTTTTCAATTTTTGGCTTATAGTTTCACCTTAAGTTAACATTAAAACAGTAACAGATTTTAAAGTTTCATCAAGCAGAGAAATCTTCAAAACTCTCAGTATAACTCATTGTAATTTTGTGTACTTTTGATTCACATGTGAAATAAATAAGTATTGTTGTTCAAAACTTGCAAATAAACGAACACAGGAGAAACCTAAAATACAAACAAACAGAAAATCAGCAGTTGCCTATCATTTCTGGACATCAGGACACGAAATCACAGTAATATAAAACTGTTAAAACCAGCTTATAAACCCACAGAATTAGATGTCTGGGAGAAGATCTACATTTGAAGAAAAACAGCAATATCATGAATTTTTATTTACCATCATACAGCAACCTCAGGAAGTTCATAGATCCAACAACAGATGCCTCCACAAATGATACACTACTACCCCCATCGTTGACACCAACAAAGCAAGATTTAGTCGGAATTAAGGGTTGAAAGTGGGAACAAGTGTTCCCAAAAATTGTCCCAGTAAGTAAAAATCTGATGTGTTCCATTCACATGACTTTCTCTATATACATGCAACAAATTATTCTTAAAAAGCTTATACTTCTATTTACTTTATGCTAATCAGAAAAAATGAGCAGAAATAGTCTTATTACTTGCTTCCTTGTAAGTATAAGCGAAATAAGGGACTACCAGACGTTAAAATGATAGTCAAAAGCTGGTTGCTATGTCAATGAAGTTCCTTTGTTTATATGGGTAGGAGTTGACAAGTTCCTGTATGAGAAAAGTAAGTTTTTCATAGCAGAAACCAAAAATAAGGAATGTCTCAAAAACGACGAACTCACGACAAAAATGTATATAACATAAATTGTGTGTTTTAACGTGCTCTACATTTTTTGTGTAGTAAGCTTTTGTCCATCTCTTACGGTTTAGCAGTTATTCAAAACTCAGTAAAATTCATCCAGAATAAACTACTCTTCAGAGGCTACTCCCAAAAAATTCAAAATATACACTTTATTTGTCAGGTAAATATCTCTAATATACGAAATTTTAATCAAAATCGTTACAGCCATTTTTGAGAAAATCAAAATTTTCGAAAAAGTTCCATGTAAAGGGTAGTTGTGGGTGGGAGGATTTTTCTCAAAATATTCGTGTCGCATCCCTGGAAGATACTAAACTTAAATACCAAGTTTGGTATTTTATCGACTTTTCGTTTTTGAGTAATCGTGTTCACAGACACACGGACACACACAGACCCTTTTGTGAAAATGCTTTTTTTGGATATTGGGGACCTTAAAACATATATTTCCGGTGAAATCTCGGTATCGAATTTTTTGGTGGAGTGCTATACCTTCTCAATACATAGTGCATATAGAGAAAGTAAAAATAAGTGATGTTTGTGTTACAAAAACCGACTTAATTTTTTTTTTTTTATATAATTATTATTGTATTTTGATGATGCAGCTCCATAATATATCTACAGGGTCCTCTGAAACTACACAATGATATATGCACATGAAAACAAATAAAGAATACATGGTCCCTGATGACAATTTCTGATCTTAGGGATGGTAGTTAAGCAGTGGATTCACAGGAACTGGCCTGTCTGCACACAGTACATCGTCAGACCATTGTCGTGTCTGTTCAAAGACTCTTGGCGCATCTGTAATGGTACCGGTGGCAACATCAATTCTGTTTTATACACCAGCTGCTTCATATGCCCCAGAGGATGAACTCCTGACCTGGGTGTCGCCCTCCATGGTGTAATGGTTACCATGCCAACTTCATGCGGGTTTAAACCCAGCAGGGGATGATGGATTTTTTCGGGCATAAAAACCCTTAGCATGGCTTCCTTCAGAAGGGAAGTAAAGCCATTGGTCCCATGTCTTAGATTTACAGCATCTAAAAGAACCTCAAGCCTGATAGAGAGGCCTCTGAGCAAAATTAAGTGGTCTTTCACACCCAATTTAGAATGGCACGCTGAGAACCACTGTAGTTAAAGAGCGTCCATAAATAAAATAAAAAAAAAAAAATATGCCAGATCTAGGTGGCCAGGCCACGGGGCCACCTCAGTCAGTCCATTGATTTCCAAAGGTGGCTCTCAGATGATTCGTCACAGCAGTGCTGAAATGGGCTTGCACCCCATTGTGCTGGAAGTACATTATTCAGCACATGTTCCACAATGATGTTATGGCTCCATCCTTTGAGGTGGAATGTATTGTCCAAACATGATACACTGAAGATGCTGAACATGTGCCTAAATTAGAGGCAGTCAAACCATGCCGCTCTCGCTCATTTCTCGTAAGCCATGCCACTTCTCAAGAGTGTGGCAACGAGAACTAGGGCTCATAAACGAGGCGACTTGAGTATTTTCTAACTACAGACGTAGTAGGTTCAGGTATGACCAGTAGTATAAAATGGTTACAAAATAACTAAGGCCTGGATTTTTAGGTATTTTTCCCTTATTAGTGAGTTAGAAAAGTTCAAAATAGTTTTATGTTTGAAGCTGTTTGTGAATCTTATTCAACCTAAAATAAAGCTAAATGAGACATTAAGAATTAAAACTGGCTAAAATTAAATCTCTTTTTCTGTTTACCTCATTAGAAAATGTATCAATTTTTTCTTCAATTAATTTGAATTACAATTTTTGTTTAACAATTCGTTTAGTTTTGTTTTGAGTGTGCCAGGGAAAGAATTTATCACAATTTTTATCTTGGTATAGAAATTGCGTGTATGAATTATATGATAGTAACATCTTGTGATGTTGAAAGATCTTTTTCTGCATATAGGAATATATTAAAAAACAATAGAAAATTTGCAAATGTGGCTGGCTAGTTGTGTAGAGCAAAACTACTGAAATGTGAAGTTTGTTTTAAATGAGTGCTATATATTAAAAATACATGCTAAATGTTCGAGCACAAGTATTCTGTGTAATAAATTTATATTTTATAAAATGTGAGGCAGACACGCTACCACCACACTACCCAGGCAGGCTAGTGAAGTATTGTATTCCACCCAAAAATTTGATGTCGAGATTTCACCAGAAATACATGTTTTAGGACCCCCTGAATCCAAAAAAAGCATTTTCAGAAACAGGTCCATGTGTGAGTCTTCGGACAGCATAGCTCAAAAACGGTATTTAAGTTTGGTATCTTCCAAGGTTGCGACACAAAGATTTTCAAGAAAATCCCCCCAAACCTAACCACCCTTTACATGGAAAAATTTTTGAAAATTTTGTTTTTCTCAAAAATGACTGTATCGATTTTGAGTAAAATATCACATATTAAAGCCAATTGTATCACAAACGAAATATATATCTTGAATTTTGTGGGAATAGCTTCAAAAGACCTGTTTATTCTGGATGAATTTTGCTTAATTTGGCATAAATACTAAACCGTAAGAGATAGACCAAAACTTACTCAACAAATAATGTAGATCTTATTAAAATACACAAGATATGTCATATACATTTTTTTTTTTTTTTTTTTGTGGAGCTCACCGTTTTCGAGGATTCCTTGTTATTGTTTCAGTTGTGAAGTACTTGTACTTTTCTCAGACGGAAGCATCCGTTTTTCTTTTGTTCTACTCCTGGCCAAGCACAGAAACGATTTGTAATCACAGTCGCATTATGACAGCTTTTAAAACATTTGACTATCACTTTAGCATAGCACATTCCTTTAGCTCCCTTCTACTTATAAGGAACTAAGTAATAGGAACATTCTGCTAATGTTTATCTCGATTAGCATTGTGTAGAAAGAAGAACTAGAGAAAGTCATGCGAGTGTAACAATGAAATTTTTAATAAAAGCAGAGACTACGTACACATATCTGCAGATTCTGTGATGCCACATTTCGTTTTTAACCCCTAGTGGGTTATTTAAATATCCTGGTAGGCTATCTAAATCTTAAACAATATAACTTGCAGGACTGATTGTGCGAGTTTCCACACATTACCGCAGTAACAAGACTTATGAGTCTTGCGAGAATCGAGACTCTTGTACGCTTGTTGGTCAACCTCTCTCCTACCAGCTATTAGAGGCAAGACAGAAAGTAACTTTACTTTGGACATGTTTCGGTGGCTGTTGTCACCATTTTCAACTGAGATTCACTGATGAACTCGTGGTAGTGAGAGTCCATTTGTTTGTGATATGTTAAAATTTATGACCTTGTTTTTGTTTTTTAAAATTAATAGATTTTCCCAAACTGTTAATCCAATTGGATTCTGCACTGATTTTAATAACTTGGGCTCACTGTGAAAACTATAATTTTGAGTCCAAAAATGATGTGCTACAGCTGAATTATTGGTCTGTGTTTATATTTTAAATATCTCATGTGTTCTTTAAAATGTTGTGCAAAGTTTCATTTTGTTTTCCCTATATACAACTTTTCACATTGTGTTCAACCTTGAGTCACCCTCCATGGTGTAATGCTTACCATGCTGACTTCATATACCCAAGGTCGCGGGTTCAAACCCGGCGGAGGATGTTGGATTTTTTCGGGTGTAAAAATCCTTAGCATGGCTTCCTTCAGAAGGGAAGTAAAGCCGTGAGTCCCGTGTCATAGATTTACGGCACGTAAAAGAACCTCAAGCCTGATACAGACGCCTCTGAGCAAAATTAAGCGGTCTTTCACGCCCAATGTAGAATGGGACGCTGAGAACCACAGTAGTTAAAGAGCATCCATAAATAACACACCATTTTTTATTTGTACAACCTTGACCACAAATAAAAGATGCAGTCTGTTGTAAAAACCATTGTGTGAACCGTGTTTGGAAAATCTCCACACACTGAGGATGAACATTCTTTGCAAGACAATGTCTGACGTCAAGGATGTGTGTAATACATGTCGCAGAATCTCACCTTCCATTGTTCCATTCTGACTTGTATGTTCATGTATACTTGCACTGAAAGCGTCTGTTTCATATAATAGGCAATGCAGACGTCTGCAAGTTTGGTGTTTCGGAAAGTGCTGCAGCTCATCCTGTTCCATTAGTAAACCGTAAGAGATAGGCAAAAACTTACTACACAAAAATTGTAGATCTTGTCAAAACAAATTTTGTCATATACTTTTTTTTGTATAGTTCATTGTTTTTGAGATATTTCTTGTTTTTGGTTTCAGCTTTGAAAAACTCACACTTTTCTCATACGGAATTTGTCAACTGCTGTCCATACAAACAAAGGAACGTCAGTCATATAGCAACCAGCTTTTGACTATCACTTTAACCTATGGTACTCCCTTATTTCGCTTCTACTTACAAGGAAGCAAGTAATAAGACTATTTCTGCTAATGTTTACCTTGGTAAGAATAGTTTGTGTATGGAACAATTAGAGAAGTTATATGAATGTAGCATGTCAGATTTTTTGCAATAGAAGATAAAGCTGTAGTAATGTTACTACTCTATGTTTGTTGCTAGTTCACAGCCACCTGTTTGTGTATTAAAATAGAGTAGCACATGGACCTTGCATTCTTAGCTATGTCTTACATTCCATATATCACTTAGTCACATTTATGTCTAAGAAACAGAAATACAGAATAGGAACTAAGGTCTTTCGCTGTTACAAGGGAATAACCTTTGACATACTCATTTTAACCTCAAATTACTGAACCATAACTGCATATAATTCTATCTTAATTTAAAAGTGACAGAGTTATGTTTCAGAGTTACATGTGCTAATTGTGTGTGTTCACAATCCAACATATTTCACTTTAATTTGCTTTAATTACTAGACAATAATTGCAAGCAATTATGTGTTTTAATATTGAAAATTAATTGAACCAAAGTTGTGTATATACAATGTACATAGCAGTAGTAGTAATAATAATAATAATAATAATAATAATATCCACTTTAACAATTCATACAGAAATAATTATAGATTTGATCAATAAAAAACCTAATGTGTTCCATTCACATAACTTTCTCTAGCTGTTCGATATAAAAACTGTTCTTTCAGATCATTATTCTTTTATGTATTTGCTGCTAATCAAGGTAAACACTAACAGAAATTGTCTTATTACTTGCTTTCTTGCAAGTAGAAGAGAAATAAGGAAATAAATTAGGCTAAAGCATTAGTTAAATCGTTTAAAAGCTGCTCACAATGTGAAACAATTGAGGTTTGGTTCGCTTTGCATGGACCTGTTTGAGAAATGTTAGGTAGTTTAAAACTGAAATCAATAACAAGGAATATCTCAAAAATGATCAACACTACAAGAAAAACATAAATCAATAGTTTTAATGAGATCTATATTTTTTTTGTGTTAAGTTTTTGTCTCATAGTTTAGCTGTTATGCAAAATTCTGCAAAACTCATCCAGAATAAAGGGGTCTTCAGAGGCTATTCCCAAAAAATTCAAAATAAACATTTTATTTGTGATGTGAATATCCTTAATATGTGGTATTTTATTCAAAATCGGTAGGGCCATTTTTGAGAAAAACAACATTTTTAAAAAAATGTTCCATGTAAAGGGTAGTTTGTAGTGGGGGGATTTTTTTGAAAATCTTCGTGTTGCATCCTTAGAGTATACTAAACATAAATACCAAGTTATGAAAATGTTGGGTGCAATAAAATACCTTCTCTATCCACTATGCACATTTGCGAGCTGGAGAAAGTAAGAAGCAGATGTTGCTATAAAGTATGAACTAATTGTGTTGTAGAAATGGAGACAATTGACGCCCCGCCACCAGCAACGTATGCGCACGCCATGGCTCTAGACCAAGAGTCTGGGTATGTGTATGTGATTGGTGGTTTTGATGGAGGTATACAGGGTCATGTGATACGCATACTGCTGCCGAGAGATCTGTGTCACCTTTGGCGCGGCAAGCACAAGTGTGTTGGCTTCCTGGGCTGTAACCACTGCGACATTGTTACTGATGAGAAGAACGTCACAGTCTGCTACTCCAACTCAAGGTCGCAGACAGAGAGGTAACATTATCATTATTGCATCTGATAAGTAACTTACAATTACTTTTTCTTTCAAATACTTGAAAAATTGTCAAATAGCAATAATAAATCAAAATTGTTTTTCAATATTTTATTGAATAAATTCTGGATGTGAACAAATGAAAGGCTACATCTATATGATATGGAGAAGGCCTTCTTATACACTCTTTTGTTAATGCAATAGATTGTTTACTTGAAGTAGCACATGTTATGTAATTTCCTGATTGTTCTTCCAAACTCTATGCTTGTTGGCATGGCAGCTAATAAATGAATTGTAAATTTAGCTTATGTTACCAAATATGAGGGTGGTGTGAAAAGTTCTCAGCCTGATAGTGAAAAACGACAATTCATGCTTTCAAAGCAGTTTTATTTTTCAACATAATCTCCTCTAATATTAATACATTTTGTCCAGCATTGTTCCAATGTCATTATCCCCTCTCTGTGGTATTTCACTGGAAGTGCAGCCGCAATTGCTCCTTCATTGGACAAAAAGCGCCTACCAGCGAAGAATTTCATCAGTTTTGGAAACAGAAGGAAGTCTGAGGGAGCCAAATCTGGGGAATAGGGTGGATGTTCCAGCACTTCATAGTGCAGATCTCTCAATTTCCCCATTGCCAAAACAATTTTGTGGGCACGTGCATTGTCCTGTTGGAACATAATTTTTTTCTTTTATAACACGGGTCTGTTTTCACGAATGTTTGCATTCAGTTTGGTTAGAAGTCGAGAGTATTATTCTCCAGTAATGGTTTTATCTTTTTCGAGATAGTCAATCAACAAAATGAATTTGGCATCCCAAAACACTGACGCCATAATCTTTAATGCCGATGGCACCATCCTTGCCTTCTTTGAAGCTGAAGAACCAGCTTCTGTCCACTGCCTCGACTGCTGCTTGGATTCAGGTGTTTAGTGGTGAATCCATGTTTCATCCATTGTGACATATTGGCGCAAAAAGTCACTTCTGTTCTTCTAAAAATGCACCAAGCACTTTTCAAAAAGTGTCGTGCGAATGCGTTTGCTATCCACAGTGAGGATACCCATCTTGCGCCAAGCTTTCTCATGTTTAATTCCTGATGCAAGATGTGACCAATATGTTCCTTTGAAATTCCAAGAGCATTAGCAATTTCACGCCGATCTTCCAAAATCATGTCAAGCACTTTTTCAACGATTTCCGTGTGGTTACAGTTTTTGGACGTCCCTCGCATGGATCATCTTGAACGCTTTCACGGCCATGTTTAAAATTGGCTGCCCATTTATTCGCAGTGGAAACTGAAGATGAAGAGTCACCATACACATTTACAATCCGCAAATGAATTTCTGTAGGTGTTGAACCTTCTTTTATGAAGAATTTTATCACTGCAAAAAACTCGAATTTCTCCATTTTCAAAGCAATGCGCACTTCCACTGCTTCAAACAACTGCCTACAGTCAACAATTGCTTGGAATGACTTGTAATTTTACATAGAGTCTATTAACATGTGTACCAAAGAAGGAAAAAAAATCATGCAAGTGGTGCCATGATATCTGGGTGAGGCCGAGAACTTTTCAGGCCACCCTCGTAAATGCTCAAAGTGATGAACTTACATATCAAGTATTTCAAAAACAGATTTATAATTACTTTTACTCCTCCTGCCATTTGATAGTGTTACAAAGATAGCAAACAGTTGTGTTGTATGTGCAGCTGTGAGCCCAGAGACTATAACGCAAGACAAATAAATGTGAGGAACGGAGTGATGTGCGACTCCCAGTGGCTATCGCGGCGCAACTGCACCCAGTACACAACGTGCACAGAGTGTCTGGCTAAGTGGCCCATCAACATTAATGAAAATCAGGTAAGTGTCAAACTCTATTCTTTAATATACAGGTCATTATTTTGCATGGTAACTCCTCACGCACTCTACAAAGTCCCATCACCCCTGAAACATAACTTCCACAAACAAGCAAACTTCAACCTAACGTAAATAATTACATGAATTACAGTTGAAATCTGAACCATATGCACCATATGAACCATTAACACATTGAAGCCCGGGCGTTTCAGTAGTTGAAGTGCCAAGAAACCCAGGGTTTTTACGCCTAATTTGAGTTATTATTTACAGTACATCAATTAAATCTGTTGAAAAGTTTTGGGACAATCCAGAAGTATGGCATTCAAAGATTTCTCAACAAGTAAGAAAATAGTCATTACTTCCATATTAATATTTTATTTTAAATTTGCAAGTATCAAATATGAGTTTGAAAAAAAAACTGCGTAAAGCTGCTTATACTCCATTTATTCAAAGTTCGAAAAACTCTCCCTCGGAATCAGAATTTTCCACAGCTTCATTTGTGACCTGAATTTCAGCTTCAATTCACAGAAATCGAGAAAAATGCAGCATTTTAACATTTAAGAGCACAAACGTAACAAACAGATGACTACCTTCAAAGAAAATGGCGCGACTACCTGAGAGCAGCCAAAATTACTAAATCTCCTAAAATTCCTAATAGTTGACTAAAGCAAGGACAGATGGCAGCACAAATCAGACACAGCACAATGATAACTGATGTATGTTCTTTGCCGCATAGCCCAAGACCGAGTTAAGGTCGTGGAATTGCATTAAAAGCGTTAGAAACACCTGCCCGAGCTATACTCAGGCATGGGCTCCAATGCGTTAAATGTCCAAATGATCAGTCTATGTACCATCATTCTCATGGCAAAGAATAATACGCCACCAGGCTCTGTGCGATATTTTGCAGAGCATTGCTGGTGTAACTTGACAGAAGGCTTGTCTAGCAGTGTTATTGTAGGGGCATAGTGAAACAATAGCCTTTATGAACCCCCCATAGTGAATTATCACATGTGGTGAGGGGTGGCTAGGCAAGTGGTGCTGGCAGAACAGGAGGACCACGACCAGTCACGTGGTGCTGGCAGAACAGGAGGACCACAACCAGTCACGTGGTGCTGGCAGAACAGGAGGACCACAACCAGTCACGTGGTGCTGGCAGAGCAGGAGGACCACGACCAGTCACGTGGTGCTGGCAGAACAGGAGGACCACGACCAATCCATGACCAATCCATCGCCCAGGCATGTGGTGCTGGCAGAACAGGAGAACCACAACCAATCCATGGCCAATCCATCGCCCAGGCACGTGGTGCTGGCAGAACAGGAGAACCATGACCAATCCATGGCCAATCCATCGCCCAGGCATGTGGTGCTGGCAGAACTGGATAACCATGACCAATCCATCGCCCAGGCAAGTGGTGCTGGCAGAACAGGAGAACCACAACCAATCCATGGCCAATCCATCGCCCAGGCATGTGGTGCTGGCAGAACTGGATAACCATGACCAATCCATCGCCCAGGCACGTGGTGCTGGCAGAACAGGAGAACCACAACCAATCCATGGCCAATCCATCGCCCAGGCATGTGGTGCTGGCAGAACTGGATAACCATGACCAATCCATCGCCCAGGCACGTGGTGCTGGCAGAACAGGAGAACCACAACCAGGCAAGACTTTATTAAGGTGTGCAACATGTCCAGGTACTGACCGATGCTGATTCACAAACAAGGCAGCCCATATCATTCACATCGGAGGCTTATTTTCCAACACTTCATAAAGGTGAGGATTTTGTTTGGACCGAAAGACCACATTACGTGATCAGGAACTCTTATAAATTGCATATTCGTCGAAAAAGATGACTTTCCCTCATTTTGGTATTGTGTCAAACTTCTGAAGGAGTGCCATACTTGCCTCCTTTCTGCGGTCCAACATCTGATAATTCTTGGTATGGTTGCAGGCCTAAGTCTTTTTTCATGTGCTTCTGCATGGTTGAACCGGGTACACCCAATTCTGCAGATCATTTACGCGTTGACTTAAGTGGTGATCTGTTCACAGACTCCTCAATGAGCTGACACGTTTAAGAAAAACGTATATGTTTTAATGAGCTCTACAATTTTTGTGTACTAAGTTTTGGTCTATCTTTTACAGTTTAACCCTTATGAAAAATTCTGCAAAACTCAACCAGAATCAATAGCTCTTCAGAAGTTATTCCCAGAAAATTCAAAATATATACTTTATTTGTGATGTGAATATCTTTAATATACAGTATTTTAATGAAAATCACAAGAGCTATTTTTGAGAAAATCAAAATTTTCAAAAAATGTTCCATGTAAAGGGTAGTTGGGGGTGGGGGCATTTTGTTGAAAGTCATTGTGTTGCATCTTTGAAAGATACTGAAATTAAATACCCAGTTTGGTTTTTTGCTTTTGAGCTAAGATGTCCACAGACAGAAACACACACATTAGTTATTCTAAAAATGCCTTTTTCAGTCACTGGCGAGCTCAAAACATGTATTTCCGGTGAAATCTCAGTATCAAATTTTTGGGTGGAATACAATGCCCTCTCTATTCACTATGTACATTGCATATATGGGCTAGAGAAAGTAAAATATACTTAAATTATATTGAGGGAACCTCAAAAGATGTATTTCTGGAGAAATCTCAACATGGAATTTTTGTATGGAATACAATACCTTCTCTACCTATTATGTTCATAGTACTTGTACAATAATGCTACCATTAAATGGCAGATTATCTAATTGCGCCTTTTAAAATCTTCCATCATTTTGAAAGGAAAATAAAATTGCAAAAATAAAGCTGAGCGACTTATACGTGCACCCCCAGGACAAGTATAAGGTGGACTTTATGTGGCAGTAGTTGATGATGTCTTGCAGCTTTGTAGAAACACACTTTAGTATATGGTTTTGTAGTATTTCAAATAATATTGCAGTATTGATGTTAATTTGAGGAGGAAGTTTTGATTAGGAATATTTATAGCATGTTGGTGTGGCAGGTGTGCAAGTGGTGCGCCAACTGTCCTCGTGGGCGCTGTATTCTCACAACAGAGGACTGTGATGTGGAGAACAAATGCAACATACGCCAGCGAGCCGTGACTGATGTGAGCCAGTGCGCAGAACGCCAGTGTCCAGCATCAGATTGTGACAAATGTGTGATGCTGGGATCTTGTGTGTGGACCAGACAGGTTCTTCTCACTCGTAAGTTCTCAATCCCAACAAAAGTAGTGTGCATGTTTTCAGTAGCATCGTGTACATATATGAATCATTCCTCCCAAATCGGACAAATTCAAACAAAATGTTATCTTCAAGTGCACAACATTGCACTCAACATTTGAAAACATTAGATACATATATTTTTGTTTTTAAAAAAGTATTACTTTTGCTGATATTCAATATAAAAATTTGTGTGTACATTCTTACATACAAAGTGATGTGACTAAACTTAAGCTTAATTACAACGTAATAATTCATTGAAAATTAGTTGAGTCGATTTTATAAATCGACTCAACCAATTTTCAATTGTTAAAGCACATCACTTGCCACAAAGTCCACCATATATCAGTAATAATAATAAAGGTTACTTACGATATATATGTGAATACAAGACAATGTTTTTTTCCAAAATATTAATATTGTCTGGCATTCACGATGTATGCTTTTCAAATAGCTTGTAGGAAAAAAGAAAGTTAAAATGTTGCATGTGCAACAGTGGCGAAGCCTAGGGGAAGTGGTAAAGATTACCACCAAGGTTGTGACGTATATGGTAGGTTTTGTGCAATTGGAGACAGATAAAAAATATCATTGCTCAGTTAAAAAAAATATCATTGCTCAGTTAAAAATAAGTGAAGTTCCAATGCCAAGATTGACCAGGAAAAGAAGAAGAATAAATGCTTTCCCAGGTTATTGTGAACCAAAATCTTGTGTCTTCTATGGCTTCCTGTTTTCAGTTTTATTCTTGGGTTGTTATGAACCAGGCTTCTTTATTGCCCAATTGAAATTGCCCATAAAGATTATTAAATGGGGAAGATGCTGATATTTTTTAAATTGTAACTAGTATAATTATAATTAAGTATATGATAAGGCTTGTTTATGTAATAGCTATAATGCAATGGGTAGTGAATATATATTTACCAATCATAAATGTATAGCCTGAAAGTACAATTGTTTTTTTTTTTTTTTTTTTTATTTTGGTTCACTTTGAAAATAACATTTGTCCCCACTTTGTATGACAAATATGTCATAGCAAACAAGCATTTGCCTGCATTAGTGTGTGTGCTTTTTCCAAAATTTTGATGTCGCAAAACACTCAAATTAGTGAAATTTGGCCAAAACAAAAATTTAGGGACATTAATGGGAATGCACAGTGAAGTAACTAATCAATTAAGAGTAAAAATATAGATTACACTCAAACTTCACTCCTGAAATAAAGTAACTTACTTCGGACATGTTTAAGTGGCTGTTGACACCATTTTCAACAGAGATTCACTGATGAACTCGTAGTGGCGTCTCTTCTGGTTAGATGAATTTTTAATAAATCTCAAAATTTAGGCTTGTGGAGGTCTTTCTTCTGGATAGATGAATTTTTAATAAATCTCAAAATTCAGGCCTATGGAGGTCTTTCTTCTGGATAGATGAATTTTTAATAAATCTGAAAATTCAGGCCTGTGGAGGTCTTTCTTCTGGATAGATGAATTTTTAATAAATCTCAAAATTCAGGCCTGTGGAGGTCTCTCTTCTGGGTAGATGAATTTTTAATAAAGAGAGACCTCCAGAGGCCGCTACCACGGGTTCATCAGTGACTCTCCGTTGAAAATGGTGACAACAGCCACTGAAACATGTCTGAAGTAAGTTACTTTATTTCAGGAGTGAAGTTTGAGTGTAATCTATGTTTTTACTCTTAATTGATATAGGGATATCTTTAATTTGCCTAAAAATGCATAGAAAAAGTTAGAAAGAATTTTAAAAAGTACTTTCAGAATGGAATGACTGAGGATGCCCTTGTCCATTAAAAGTTTGTGAAGCTGAAGGATGTAATGTTGCAGCGGAGTTTGCCAAGACTGTAACTGGAGAGCCTGTGTACGATTGGAACTGTGTTACTAACGAGATATCAGAGAGATCCAGTATTGAGATAAAGTCTGTGGATGTGTGTCCCCCACGCTGCAGTGTACATCGAGACTGTCAGAGCTGTCTGCAGGACCAAGGATCCGAGGGGGGCTGGCACGAGTGTCACTGGTCCATAAAACTGGGCGAGGTCAGTGTGTGCTGTATTCTTGGTCCAGAAATGTATAAAAAGAGTGTTTCTTTCTCGAAAGAAAGTATTTGGGCTTGTTAACTCCTTCACCAATGAAAAGCTATAGACATGGGCTATAAAACACCTTATAGTTTCAACTCGTAAATTACTAACAAGGCTTTGTATTAGAATACCAATTGGAGTTATAAAAACTTATTTTACTTTTCATTGATTAATTGTAACTGCACAGAGAAAGTGTGTAACAATAACACAAATATTAATATAACAATTAATAATTGTAACAATTCTCCACTTATCTTTTGGAATCCAAGTACTAGTTTCACAATAAATTGGTCTATTGCTGAGCTGACAATGCAAAGACCATTTTATTGCAAAACTAGTCCTTGGATTCCAAAAAATAAGCGGAGGAATCATATAATAATTAATTATTATATTAATATTTGTGTTACTTCATTATTACTAGCTTCTTTTTACATTTATAAAATAAGACAAAAGTTGCCAATAATATATAGGGTACAACTAGGAGTTATTTCTGGGCTGTTTTGCTGTGGTATGCTGGAGTAAGGTGATCTGTGGTGGACATCTTCAGTGGCAAGGTCAAAGTTTCCTCAGAGAAGATTTTGCTGCATCTGAAGCATTGATTGTCAGAGTGATTATATTTATGCTGATTGGTTGGGGGGTGGGGCTTGGTCATCTGGTGCAGGTGCCTTCTGATTGGCCCGCATCGATCTTGCCAGTTTAATGACATTTCCTGCCTTCAATGACAGGATGTCAGTTTCTGTTGAGCTTTAATGTCTGTTCTCTTTTGTTGAAATTGCTAGGATGCTTGTAAATTTCTATGGCTTCTTGCTGTAGTTGGGCATGGTAATATACTGTAGATGCTGGTGTCCTGGAATTTTATGATGTGTTCACCCTCTGCCTTAATGGCGTGTTTGGTGACCGTGTGGTCCAGTTGTGTTCCTTGATTCTGGAGTTAACACTTCAATCACATAGCAGCCAGTTTTTAAAAGATTTGACTATTGCTTTAGCATAGTGTATTCTCTTATTTCCCTTCTGCTTACAAAAAAGCAAGTAATAAGACTAGTTCTGCTAATGTTTATCTTGATTAGTATCAAGCAGATAGAAGGACAAGCTTTTGTAAGAATAGTTTGTGAGAGATTAAAGGAAAGTCATGTGAATGGAAGACACCAGAGTTTTATTTAATGCTAGATGCTAGTGATCAACAGAATTCCTTGTTAAACGTTTTAACACTAGACACATTGGTTGCAGTGCATCTCGCCAAGTTACCAGCCCTTGTACTGCACTGGTGGGGTGTGTGGCCTGGTGCTGCGAGGTGGAAACATTGATCGCTGTCCAGAACGTTGCTCCACGTACAAGCAGTGCTCAACTTGTCTCAAACATGCTCATTGTGGGTAAGTAGCTGCAGGTCAAAGATACAGTCACATAGCCTTCATCTTTGACAACAGCATGACATTAAATTCCAAGGCTAAGTGACATGTTTCCTGGTAAACCATATTCCAGTGTTGTAAGTAGCTTACTTGACGTAATAGTTGTGAAGTCCTTGACTTAAAGTACTTAGGACATTAAAAAATATAAAGCAGTAGCAGCGAGTAACAGTTTGTGTTATAATTGATTCAAAAGAATAAGCTTAATATGTAAGAAAGGAAGGTGGTGCCATGGCCAAGTGTTAGATCACTCGCCCGAGTAGGTTTTTGTGGTGGAAGAAGCGGCATCTGGGCAGGTTTTCTCCGGGTTCTTCCATTTCCCCTACCACTCATTCCACCAATTGCTCCACCATCCATTTCTCTTGCATTTGATATCATCCTCTCCTCATGATCATGCCGACCACTCGTTCTGTGGTTACGTGCCGCAGGCTCCCCGACATGCTTCTGACTCTTGCCAGTCCTAGATACGGGGAGGGGAAGCTCACTAAGAATGTAAGAAAGGAACAGAGTTAAGTAAATACAAAATTTGGAAGAAAGGAAATAAGGAATATAAAATGCCACCAATTTCATTTATTTTGGGATAAAAAGGATGGAGGGGGAAAACAGAAAAAGCAAAAAAAGATTAGTCCTAGCAAAAGCAGCTATGTTAATTGTAAAAGAATGTCTTTTTCAAGTACCAGAATTGGAAAGAATATATAATATAATATTATTGTTTATTCATCCTTTGAAACATATACATGTTATTGTACCCATCAAGTTTAAAACAGAGTAAATATAAATATATATACATGTAGCCACATTAATAACATTAATGGAAAACATTTGCATATGTTATAAGAATACCTTGCAGACCTAGATTTAGCAGTCATTTATGCAAAAATAAGAGTTTTTATACATCAAAAGTAAAATAGTAAATATAAACACATTCGTAATAAACTACTCAACTAAACAATTTCAAAAAATGGATTAACTTCATTTTGCCTGTGAGTATATTGAAAAATGGAGCTCAGCATTTACTTGGATATGAAATATTCTGATGCTTTGAGTGACTTATTTGTAGGTACACAATATTAAGTAATTCCTCAACTGAGTAAAATTGGTTAGAAAGCAAGAAGCTTTGAATTTTTAACAGACCCTACATTCCTCAGACTAGATGGTAAATTATTATAGAATTTTAAGCTATTATATTTAAATGACTTTTCACATAGTTTAGTTTTATGAATAGGAATGTACAATTTATTTTTATTCCTCGCGTTATAAGAATGGATCTCAGAATTTTTAATGAGATCATTGAGATTGGATTTAACATGTATTAAGGTTTTCTTTATGTAAAGTTAATATGTTTAATTTTTTAAAATGTTTCCTAGCACTTTATGTTTTTGAAACACCCACTATAGTTGTCAGTACTTGTTTTGCAGTTTGAAAATGTGGTTATTATTTACACTATTGCCCCCTAGTATTGTAAATGTGGGTGAAAGTACCAACTGATGTAATGTGTGACCTCAGTGACAAGCCTTTCTTAATTTTAAAGTTATGTGACTCTCCCAGCAGAGGTTCAAATTTGGGTAATGTAAAATTGTGGTGTTTTCAGATGGTGTGCATTGAATGTGGGCAACAGTACAGGCCAAGGAGTGTGTACTGAGGGCTCTTTGGACAGCCCTGCCAGTGGTCCAGCACATTCCACCTGCGACGTGCTGTATTTCCAGGAGTTCTCTGTCACAGGTATAAGCCATTCAATAATACATTCCTATTTTTCAACATAACCACTGTTCATATCAATGCATTTTTGCATGTGGTGTATCATCTTTTGTTTGCCTGCATTCGTAGTACTCTCCCACTGTGTAGCATAGGCAGCTTAAAACATTTTCTTGCAGCTCCTCTCTGGTTCTGAAATGTGTCCCACCCAGGTGTTTCTTGACGAAACTCGGTGCTAGGTGTGGGCTATAGGGAGGGTGTGCAACAGTATCCAACACTAATTTGTTGTCACATGGGCAATGTGTGGATGAGCGTTGTTCTGATGGAAACGCACTCCCTTTGCGAACATGCCTCTCCTCTTATTTTGGATCGGATGGCAAAGTTTTTTTACATCTCACTGTAGTGATCTGTATTGATTGTTAAACCGGTAGGCAGGAATTTGCACAACAATAATCCCTTCCTGTCTAAAAATTGCTAGCCATCACTTTGCCAGCAGACAATATTTGCTTAAACTTCTGTGGCTTCGGCAAATCTGGATGTTTCCACTGACAGGATTGTTGTTACGTTTCTGGTGTCGTGTAGTGACATTAGAGTGGAAGAATTCCTTAGGCCTGAAGAAATTTGTGAGTCGCTTGAACACATTTCTGTGTGTGGTCTTCTGTAAGCATTCTTGGGCCCCACCTTGCACAAGCCTTGGTATACCTTAAATGTTGTGAATGCAGGTGTTGCTGACGCCAGGGATCATGTCGCAGTGCTCCTGAACCATCAGCATTGCTTCTTCCACATTTCGTCCAAAACCAATGGCCGTCCAGAATTCTCTGCACTGTTGTGTGCTCATACACTTCACACAGTTGAGAATGAATTTCCAGTGGCGCAGTATTTTTTGCACACCAAATCTGAATTACAGAGTGTAATTTCACACTGGCGGGAGTAGCGAGTGAAAGCTCCATCTCTAATGGCTGCTAAGCCAAGACAGCATCACTGGGGGGGGGAGAGCCACTAAGCTACACACCAGAGTTGCCAAATCTCACGTAACAGTATTCCTTGCAACTGCAGATGCTTGGAAACCTTATTTTATGGACAGCCCTCATGTATCAGTTAGTTATATAGCAATATTTTTGCCATGTATAAAAATTCTAGCTTACATGATTATTTAAATAATAATTCATTGTTCTAATAAAAATAAGCTACGTGATGCATTTTTAAAATATCTAGTTTTACAGCAAATGAGTTTACAAATGTGTCTTATGATATATTACCTCTAATTATTGGAGAAAAATTATTCCTTTTCACATTCTCCTAGACTCTTGACTTGAAAATGCAATAATTTATTTATCAAAATTGGAGCATTGTTTTGAAAAAGTAATATGACTATTTTCTTTAATGTGCTTTTGGAATGCACTATAAAATTTAGAAACAAATTAGTGAAAAATTATATTGTATGGAACATTTTGAGTGTGGAAAAGTTTTGGAAAAAAGTTTGTGATAAAATAAGATTCAAAGTTGGGAGTGTCTATTAATAAGCATATGACTATACTTTTATAACTTCAATTAATTAGTAGTTAAAGTTCATTAAGTGGGAAAATGACATGTTTTCTTACAGTTGAGAATTCAAATCATTTTATTATGAAGCAAGAAAAAATTTGTTTAAAATTTGTTGGCAGATGCATGACCTCAGATTGCAAAGATGCTGAAGTAGCATACAAGTGTTGTTGTACATTATAGGCAACACATCGATGAATAACTCGTCAAGCACAGTTAGCTGGAACGACTCGAGCCGCAAGGAGCAGAGCGGCGTGTTCCCCATGTTTAGCTGGCACTACGTCGGCTGCCCCATGGAGAACGAGTGTCTGAACAACCATCACACATGTGACAACAAGTCAGAGCAGTGCCTGGACCTGGACGAGGGCTTCAAGTGTGTCTGTGGACCTGGGTACAAGCTTGAGAAGAACATGTGCGTGCCAGTGTGTACGCAGGGTTGTGTGCGAGGACTGTGTGTGGAGCCAAACGTGTGCAAGTGTGACTTTGGTTACGTCGGAGCCAACTGCAGCATCCAGTGTCAGTGTAACGGGCACGCCAACTGCGCCGGGCCTGATAAACTAGACCGCTGCTACGAGTGTCATAACAACACCAAGGTAAATATAACTTGTGTTGGTGCCTATTGCCACTATCTTCATGGCCTGTACAGGTCTCTCTTCTGGGTTGTTTGTGCTATATCAACATTTAGAATTAATAGATTTTCCCAAACTGTTAATCCAATTGAATTCTGTTCTGATTTTAATTACTTGGGCTCACTGAGAAAATTATGATTTTGAGTCCAAAAATGATGTGCTGCAGCTGAATTATGTGTCTGTTTATATTTTAAATGTCTCATGTGTTCTTTAAAACATTTGTCCAATATTTCATTTTGTTTTTCCTATATACATATTTTCACATTCCTTGCAGCTGATTTCATATAACCTGGATTGTTTCAATGGGGGGATTTTATCTTTTGTGTTTGTATGGAGGAGGTTTTTTAAACTGTGCTTATTAACCGGGGCTAAGTTGATGTTCCATTTTTGTAAAATCTTTTGAAATTTTTGGTGTGCCAAAGGGTGGCAAGTGAATTTTTGGAAGATAGTTTTTAGAATGCTAATTTCTTTTACTTTTTTCTGTTTCATAAATTGATTAATCTTCTCTTCTACCAGATGTTCTGTGTAGCCATTCTTTTGTGCAATTTCCATGATCCTATTAAGTTCTAATTTGTATTCCATCTGGCTTAATGGTAGGTTTACCAGTCTGAATGTAAGGCTGTTGTGTTTGTGTGAAATTGGGTTGTGTAGTTTTCTGTCTGTGTTTCTTTCCTAAAGATTCCAAATTCTAGTTTGTTGTGGTTCCTGATTATCAGTAAGAAAATGGATAGCAAAATTATATCACAGGTATATTATATACTTATATACTCACAGAACAGCTACGGGGAAATATAACACAAATAGAAATGGAAAAACTTATTAAATTGTGGAAGAAAGCTAACAGAATAATAAGTAAGATAAATAATAACAAATGTGTAGAAGATTGTAATACTTTACATCACTTACATTTTATAATTAAGGACATGTTTCAGAAGCTCTGTTGCTTCCATTATAAATTTTCCTTGATTGCGGTGTCGTGGTTTGCCTCTGGTATTGCATTTAAGAATCTCTGGGTGAGGGTCTCGAAGTTCATTAAATTGCTCCCATGTTTTACTTTCTCTACATGTAATATGTACCTAGTGTATAGAGAAGGTATTGTAATGCACCCAAAAATTCCATACCGAGATTTCACCAGAAATACATGTTTTGGGTCCCCCTGAATCCAAAAAAGCATTTTCAGAAAAAGGTCCATGTGTGTGTGTGTGTGTGCGTGCTTGCGTGAACATCATAGCTCAACAGTGAAAAGAACATTAAATATCAAACTAGGTATTTAAGTTTGGTATCTTACAAGGGTGCTACACGAAGATTTTCAAGAAAATCCCCCCACCCCCAACTACCCTTTACATGGAAAAAATTTCGAACATTTTGATTTTCTCAAAAATGGCTCTAATGATTTTGATGAAAATCTGTTATATTTAAGATATTCATATGACAAATAAAATGTAGATCTTGAATCTTATGGGAATAGCCTCTGAAGACCTCTTTATTCTGCATGATTTTTGTATAACTGGTAAACCGTAAGAGATAGACAAAAACTTGTTATACAAAACATGTAGATCATGATAAAGCACACAATTTATGTCATGTATTTTTTCGTGGAGTTGGCCATTTTCAAGAGATTCCTTTTTATTGATTTTCAATTTTAAAATACTTAAACTTTGTCAACTCCTGTCCATACAAAGAAACGGAAATGTATCCCATAGCAAGCACATTTTAAAACATCTGATTGTGGGTTTATCCTTGTGCATTCCCTTCTCTTATAAAGGATCTAAGTTATAAAGGATCTAAGTAATAATACCGTTTAGCATTAAACAGATAGAAGAATAAGCTTATTAACAATAATTTATGACAGAAATGTAGAGAAAGTCATGTGAATGGAGTACATCAGAGTTTTCCAGATGTGGATATTCTCCCAGATTTCCAATTCGCAACTGTTTCTTATGTGTTGTGGTGTTCTCTCCAGAAATGCCACTGCTGATTTATCTTCCTGGAGTGCTCCTTGTTCCTGGCTGCCACATTTCTCTTTGTTTTCCCCACATACGCTTTGTCACAGTCCATCTGGTATATTCTGGCTCTGTTCTCTGTTGACATTTGAAACAGGAGACTTTTAATAGAAAAATTATTTGTAGGTGCTAGAATAATATTCTGTTCTTTGAAGATTTGTTGAACTTGTTAAAAAACACCGGGTGATGTTTGTGGTGATATGCTCATCTAGAGATTCTTAAATCCATCACCACAACACCTGCAAACCACAACACCGGTAATCAAGGGGAAGTTGATAATGAAAGCAACAGAGCTTCCAAAACATGTCCTTAATTATAAAATGTAAGTCATGTAAAAGTGTTGCAATTGACTCAAACAATACTTTATATACATCATTGTCACAAAATCCTCATTATCAGTAATTAGTGTATAAGCTTGTTTAAAAAATCTACTTCTTGTAATTGCTCCATGAAAATATAAAAACTTTTATACATAAAAAACGTCAAAAGAAATGTAACATATGCTCTTATGGTTTGAGAAATATGGCAAGTACTTGAGAACATCACTAAGGGAAATATTGAATAATCGTTCAGTAGAAATTATAGAAAGGGAATTACTCATTAAATTACCAAATGAAATAAAGAATGTAAACCAAACAACAGAAATGCAAGGCACAAAAAACACTTAAATCAAAATGCATTTTGTAATATAGAAGAATTTAAACATAGAAAAGCTATGTAAAACTTTTGTATAAAATAAAAATAAGCTCTACTGACATGCACTTAAAAGGATGAAAATAAATAAATTGAATAAATATTTAGGAAAAGCAGTTTGTGTAGGTTTGTGATGTTGCCCTGCACAATGCATCAATAAAAGTAGATTGTTAATTAAATGATGATTGGAGCATAGGACGACAACTAATCTTCACCATTGAACTCTATTCCTTGACAACTCTTGTATCTCCTTCGTTTCTCTCCAAGTTACCCTTGGTCTTCCAATCCTTCTTTCTCCCTGTGGATTCCATTCCAATACATTTCTGCGATCTTTTCTCAGTATATGTCCATTTATACTTCTTTATTTCTCTAACTTTTGTTATTTCCCATAATGTAGTGTTGCTAATGGTTTTTCAATAATTTTTTGGAAAGGAGCTAGGAGGAGATTTGAAGATTTAGAAGTACAAAAATTGTTCAGCAATGTATGGAGAAAAAGATCATTAGAAACTATATACAAATAAAAAACACATGGGCAAGAGAAGTGTATGTAGAAAAATTAAATAAAGAACAAAGGGAGAGTATTGCTTGAGGAGAGTAAAGGGTGTGAGAAAAGGAACATATGAAACAATTACAGGGACAAAGAGCTATGGAGGAGCAAGCTGGCTGTATAAATGGACAAAAAGATAGCCTTAATCAAAGTTTTAGCAAGGACTGCAAAAAGCTAGGCGAGTGTTTGCATGACTGTTATCATCATCATTATCATTAAAAACAAGGAAAACTTGATTAGAATATGGCAAGATAACACCAGGGCTCCTTGCATGGGTGTTTAGTACAACAAATAAATAAATTATTTTTGGCCACGTGTCTTAGACATCAATTAATAAAACTTTGCAATCTTTTATTTGTTTATTGTGTTGTTTTCCAGGTTTCACATCTTTACAACAATACAGATAATACATTTGGTTTAACCCTTTAACCAACCCAAATAGCAAAGTGCTGTTTGAAAAGTGCCAAGCAATTTTAGAGGAGAATGTAGAGTTTTAAATTATTAGTGAGTACGAAATGACATGGAGAGCTAAATCTTTTTTCATTTTTAGTAAACCTTTTTGTCTATGTATTATATGGATGAGAAGTCTCTTTAGTGTGTTTAAAAAATTAAAAAGAAAAGAAAAATTTGAAAATAAAATTAAAAATTCCAAAATAATAATTAGACATACAAAACCTTACTACATAGAAAGTTCAGGCTTATTTAATGAGAGTACAGCTATTTCTTTACTAAAATAGCATCCTGTTTTGGTCTGGTGTTTTATTTTTTAAAATATAAAAAAGAAATTTACATAACCTGAAGGCTGAAAACTGAAAAAAAAAAAAAAAAAAAAAAAAAAAAAAAGTGTAAAAAAAATCACAAAACACACACACATAAGCATGATACCACTATTAATGAAAATGGCATAAGACAGTAGGGTACAAATGTAACATAGATTACTAAACAATTTAGCACTTGTGTTGCTGCATAGCTGAATGTTTGATTATCCTGATATATGGTGGACTTTGAGACAGTGATGTGTTTTAACAATTAAAATTTAGTTGAGTCACACCAACAGCTATATAAAACAAAAGAGTTACAATCCCATTCCTCATCAGCATGCTTTACTCAACAGCCTTACACACAGATGTACCAATGGGAAAAACAGAATACCAATGTGAACTTACTAAAATATTGGACATAGCTACAGAGAATGGATTTCGGGCAGAACTGGTGTACAAAAAAGTTAATAAAGCCAAAAATAGAAAGAGAATTAAAGAAGTCAGCACACTCACTCAAAACCAGAAAGAAAACAAGATCTACAAGAAGTTTACATACCACCCTACAACTTTCTACAAATTCCAGAGGATCTTCAAACGACATAACATCATTCTAGCCCCTAAAAACAATTACTCTATAAAAAACATTTTAAATTCTAAATTAAAAGATGATATCCCACAAGAAAACAAACCAGGAATATATCAGTTCAGCTGTAATGACTGTGAAAAAATCTACATCGGCCAAACAAAAAGAAATATAAAAACAGGGGCAAAAGAACACCACAGAAATATTAAACTCAAACAAGAAGACAAATCTGCAGTAGCTTGGCATTTTTGGAAAGAGAAACACACTATAAATAGAAGCCCAAAAATCCTCAAAAACATCACAAGGAAGACAGAATTAAAAGTTTGGGAAAACATATATATTTGGAAAAACAAGAACCGGGTTTTCAATTTTGAAATCCCGCCAGGCGATCTACTCATCCAGAAGTTCATCAAACCACCACCAGGGACAGAGACAACCACCACAGCAAGCAATGCCAGCAGTCGACAAAAGGAATTGACAATGGAAGCACATGGCTTCTGAAACATGTTTTCCGAAATAAAAAAGTGATGTAGTGTTACAAAATCGACTCAACTAAATTTTAATTGAATGTTTGATGTTGCTATTGGATGGATTTTCAATACTGAAGATAGAATATATATCTTCCTTTCTGACATCAATGTAAGAAACACTTTCTTCAAGATCTCACTTTGTTCTAATACATCATGAACTGCAGTTCTTATTCCTCTTCAGTTTGTAACCTTTGGCTACGATGCCATGTTTCAACCAATATAAACAAATGCCGGCTAGAGAAATTAAATTTGGAGCTAATTTAGCATTTTGGAGTATAAAGATAAATCCGGAAATGCTCCAGAAAACCTTTCTCTATGGCTATGATGTAGAAAATACATTCCCACTGCAAAGAATTAAAATATATGAAAGTGGCATCACGATTAGCACTAAAACTTCTAATTTTAGTATTTCTCTGAATATGTTTTCATTTGTGAGAATTGTTAAATAAGTAATCATATAAATGTGTATGTTTGACAGGGAGCTCAGTGCGAGAAGTGCAAGCCACTGTTTGTGGGGGACCCCACCAACAACGGACAGTGTGTCCCGTGTATAGAGTACTGTAACGGTCACACCCACATCTGTATCAACGAGAGCATGGCCACTGCCTCGATACCCGTAAGTAACACAATAATATATCATTTATTGCAATTCTCACACTGTGAAGCAATGTAACTAACATTTATTTGACATAAGCACTCTTAAGGGCCGTTCACATCGAAAATCAACCGTAGACACAGAAGCTTGCAGCCGATATATGTATAGGCTTATTCACGGTCACATTGGTATTGACGTACGTTAACATAGAAGCTTGCAAACGCTAAGCTTTTGCGTCAAAGTTAACATGCAATGTAGGAATCAACCAATGAGAACACTGCTCGATGTGTTGATGATTCTCTCTCATTTCGCTCCCATTAATTCATCTTTGATTAAGGGGACAAATCCACCATTGTCTACGACCGTTCTTTAAAATATAAAACACAAGCAAATTGGCTGCTCTAGTTTGCATGTGCCACATTCTTGTCTCTGCCAGCTATTCACTCGCAAGGTGCAGTTCACTTGTTTTAATTTCTGATTGGTTATTGTATACATTTACGTTTGTCGTTGAGAATGCTCATAGTGCATTTAATTCTGTGTCTATATTCTATGTCAGTGTGTCTAATGTGAATGACCCTTTATGCTTCATAAAACTTGTTTTCCTTTAGGATAATTGTTTCACCTTCCTTGAAAGCATCCTCAGCTACGGCCGAATGGTGGGATTCTTAGAAACATCTGGTGCTGATTCTACGAGTTTCAAAAGAATGTTGTTTTCTGCTGGCAAATCAATATTCACAAGGTTTCATCTAAATTTTTTCATGTAGGTGTTCTCCCATGTGTTCAATTTCTGCAGTCTTGTTTACGGATTTTAGGAGATGCATTTCATGTTATGATTTTTCTCCAAAAAATGTGCAGTAACAGCTGATTTATCCATTTCTTTATTTCTAAAATGTTGTTTAAGACATGTGACTATGTTTCATTTTGTCTGTCCATCTTTACAATCCGAGCAACTAATTTTATATATACCTGGTTTCTTCGCTGGAGGTGTGTGCCCCTTTTGTAGGATTTCTGATGCATGCTGTAGCTGTTTCTGGGTGCTAGCGTGATGTTAAACTCTCCGAAGATCTTTTCAAATTTATGGGTGGCCCATGGATGATGTGTGAATCTGCTCTTTAATTGCTAGTAGTGGAGAGGAGAAAGCATTCACTGCAGAACTGAACACATGCGAAAATATCTAAATGAAAAAATTTGGAGGAAACCTCGTGAATATTGATTTGCCAGCAGAAAACAACATTCTTTTGAAATTTGTAGTATCAACTATTACAAATTACCATATTACTCTCTGTAATAAACCAGCGAATTGGCGAGCTAATTGATGACTCACTGTAATAAAGTTATTACTACATCTCAGGGTCATGGCCACGAGGGAGATAATGCATTACGGGTAATATAATACTTGTAAATGATGTTCTTGTATATTGTTCAGTATCATTGGCTACAATAATTATTAACACAGTTAAATGAAGATTGCATTCCACAGCAGCGTTCCCATAGGACGCTACCCTTGTGATGATCACATGAAGACTGACCAATAAGGAATGAGCGTCTATTCAGCTCTTATACAGGCTCAAAGCTTATTCTACATATTTCTCCTTATTAAACATTCTTTAAGCAAGTATATAATACAGACTTCCTTTTGTTTATAAATAAATTACTTTGGTACATATAATACTTACTTGCGCTTAGTGAATATTTAAATATGAGTATACAACGCTTGGGGATGCGGTATGCTAGAAAGAACAACTTCCTTTTTCATGCAGGTAACAATGCAATTATCATTGTTGAATTTTTTTGAATAATAGTTCTGATCATAAATGAAATTATACTTAAAATACACATTAAATTCAATATTCTGATATTCACACAACACTTACAGTTATTAATTTTTTCTGTACCACATAATCAATATGGCATCAATTTCCTTCCAATAACAAAAAATAAACGCTTGGCCTCCATATATTAAGGTCTCACAACACCAGATGTTGCTAGTAGCCAAGACTAAGATGTTTCTGAGAATGCCACCATTCGGCCGTAGCTGAGGAAGGTTTATGTCAAATCAACATCACATGTCAACAGATACTGATGTCTGCATCGGAGGTGCCTCTGACACAGATACCGTTAGCAAAGTTGGAGGAGTTCCTGGTAGAGGGGCCAACAACCCATGCTAAGTGTATAGGTTGTAGCAATCGCACAACTGGAGAAAAGTGTGAGGAGTGTATAACTGGAAACTTTAGAGGAACCGAGGACCACCGGGCTCCTTGTCGACCGTAAGTACTTGTCATCTATCAAATAACAACATCTCACTATCTAGTTAATCAGGGCACAATTGCATTTATTGCATGAAGACGAGGTCAATAGTTATGTATGATACAATTGGTAAAATGGTGTTTTATATTGTGAGTAGGAAGCTACGAACAATATAAGACAATTTTAACGCATGTGTCACACACTATTCTCAATATTTATAATTATAAATAGATTGCTTTACTTATTTCACGAGTTCATGCTTAATGGTCTGAGATATTCAGTTGTTGCCTTGCTTAGCATCAATGCTGACAACATGATGACTTACTCGAAACATTGTATACAACGGAGACAGTGTAGCAGTTGTAATTTTGCTCTCTCCGCTGCTTGCATAATCTCGTCTGGTTCATCAGATTCCATGTTCATCATCCACCATTTTATGGATTGATACGAGCTTTCAGAGTCATAGCCCACTTGAATGAGGCCGTGGACACAAAACCAAAGTTGGCTATATTGGAGTGTTATAACACTGACTGACAGAATTTTCTACTTTTAACATTACTCACATCTGGTAAAAGACCTACTTTTAGCATCAACTGTAAAAAATTATTTCCAAACATTAGATGAAGACAACATTTTTAAGCTTGCTTTTATAAAATACTCTGAATGACCGGTCCTTTTACAAGTGGCTTTTTAAACTTGAATGATGTTTTAACTAATTTCTTACATTTCCTGTCGTTCTTTATGCATCATTGGAAATCACCTAGGCCAGGTTTTTCCAACTGAAAATTGTATGACATGAGGGCAGAGTGAGCATAAGAGTGAAGGTCAGAACAGCGACCAAGGTTTCCAAGACTACACCTGCATGCTGTGCAAGTTTGGCTCCCATCACTCACAAAAATTAACAAATCTCATTACATAAGCTATATGTCCAACATAATTTTACAGTCTGTGACTCGATCTCTTCACCTAAATGTTGAGAGACTTGGAATAATATCCCAAAAAACAAGTAACAGTGCAATTCAAAAGGATGTGAGTGTTTATTTCAACAATTTGTTGCAGTTATTTTTACTTATTTGTTATTAACAAGGAAGTTGTAATGTTCTCATATTCATTATAGTACCCACAATTTGCTACATTATGTATTATTTTACTATTTGTAAACTCAATATGAAACTGGTGTGCTGAATAATACCAGAAAAGGTAAAATATTTAGAAACTGTCATTTCCATAATAAATGTTTTAAAGGATGGTGACTTTACATTCAGTTCATACACTGACAGCAACTACTGTTTGCAAGGATTATAACACATACAGGATGGAGCCTGTAGAATATCTCCAAAACTAGGCTTTGTAGAAACAAACATCTTCATATAATGGGGGAATATTGGAGTTGTTCCATTTGCTTCCCAGTAGTGCAATGAGAGATCTGTAGCTGTTAAATTTTGACACTTCATAATTGGAGAAGATCTGGATGGTACATTTTTAAATGAGAACCAACATTTTCTATTAAAATTAAACATTGATAAAAGGCAGATATTGTGCAGTATTATTTCATAAGCATTGTACCTTGGTGTAATAAATGTTCAAAATGATGTCCTTCTACCAACTCTGTGCATCTGCATTTCATCAATGTTTAATTGTCTACAACAGTAAAAGAATCCTGTACAAGAAAATGGTTTAAACAAAACTGCATTTCTTGATGAACAATAAGGAAATAAAATAAACAAGCAAACTTCTTACAAAAGATTATTCTGCTTTCTACACAATGCTAATCGAGATAAACATTAGCAGAATATTCTTATTACTTAGTTCCTTATAAGTAGAAGGCAACTAAAGGAATGTGCTATGCTAAAGTGATAGTCAAATGTTTTAAAAGCTATCATTATGCGATTGTCATTGAAATTCGCTTCTTTGCTTAGCCAGGAGCAGAACAAAAGAAAAACAGACTTCCTGTCTGAGAAAAGTAGAACCATTTTAAAATTGAAACCAATAACAGGGAATAACTTAGAAACTGTCAACTCTATAAGAAAAATGCATATGATATAAATTGTGTGTTTTAACAAGCTGTACATTTTTTTTATGTGGTAAGTTTTTGTGTATTTCATATGATTTACCATTATGCAAAATTCAGAAAAATTTATCCAGAATGAACAGGTCTTCAGAAGCTATTCCCGAAAAATTCAGGATATACATTTTATTTGAGATATAGCTATGTATAATGTAAGGTATTTTAATGAAAATCATTAGAGCCATTTTTGAGAAATACAAAATTTTCAAACATTTTTCAGTGTAAAGGGGAGTTGGGAGTGGGGAGATTTTCTTGAAAATCTTTGTGTCGTATCCTTGGGAGATACCAAACTTAAATACCAAGTTTGGTATTTAATGGTCTTTTTGTTTTTGAGCTATGCTGTACAAAGACACACACACAGATCTTTTTCTAAAAGCCTGATGTGCTCCATTCACATTACTTTCTCTACTTCTCTGTAACAAATTATTATTAATAAGCTTATTTTTCTATTTATTTAATGGTAAAATATTAGCAGAAACAGTTTTCTTACTTGGTTCCTTTATAAGTAGAAGGGAAATAAGTGAATACGCTAGGCTAAACCAAACTGACAGTCAAATGTTTTAAAATGTGCTTGTTACAGAATTGACATCCATTTCTTTGCTTGGCCAAGCATTGACAAGTTCCTCTATGAGAAATGTTTAAGTATTTTAGCAATTATGCAAAATTCATCCAGAATAAAGATGCCTTCAGACGCTATTCCCAGAAAATTCAAGATTACATTTTATTTGCATGTATATAACTTTGAATTAGGACATTTTAATGAAAATCGTTAGAGCCATTTTTGAGAAAATCAAAATTTTCGAAAATTTTTCCATTTAAAGGTTAGCTTGGGGTGGGGGATTTTCTTGAAAATCTTTGTGTTGCATCCTGGAAGATACTGAACTTAAATACCAAGTTTAGTATAAATGTATAATTTTGAAGCTGCTTACAGTGAAGTCATAATCAAATTGAATTAATTAAAGAGGTACTGTTAACGCACAATTCACTTACTTTTAATTTGCAGGACAATTGTTTCGCGGACTGTTGCCCGCATCCTCAGCTGTTGGACCACTACTGCTTGGGTTTGGATTCCAAGTGTGGTTGTGGTGACATCTGTTGGGTGGGCAATGAGACTGGTTAAGCAATCCTTAGGGGGGAACTCCATGTTCATCAATGTGAGGTGGTATTTATGGATGTTGATTTTTGCGCATGCTGATAATTGAAACGGATTCGAAAGTTCTTTCAATAGTTTGATGTTCAGATTGTGTGTTAACAATACCACTTTAATTAATTCAACCAAGTTTAGTATTTAACAGTTCTTTTCATTTTAGAGCTATGCTGGCCACATACGCACACACACAGACTTTTTCTAAAAATGCTTTTTTTTTTTTGGATTCACGAGGTCTCAAAACATACATTTCCAGTGAATTTTTGAGTGGAATTCAATACCTTCTCTATACACTATATATATAGTACATATAGAGAAAGTAAAAATGTTGGTTCCCATTTAAATACTGTACCTTGAACCTGGAATTACCATCCAATTAAAACACAACAAATGACATTTACTTTCCCCCCATTATATGAAGACGTTTGTTTCTACAAAGCCTAGTTTTGGAGATATTCTACACTCTCAAGTTAAAGGCTCCATCTTGTATCTTTTTGTGCAGATTTGAAGTACATGGTACACTTAAGTAATGTTTTTACCAACATGGTTGAAGTGTAATTACAGCAGTATTTACCCCAGTCACCAAATATCTAAAAGAAAAGTGTAAATGAATCTTTGTGCTGATTGATTATAATTTATCTATGTGCTAATGTCACTGCTCCATGAAGATCAAACAGAGATTGCCGATTGTCTTGGGCGGCACCATGGCCAAGTGACTAGACTGCTAGCCTCCCATCTAGGCGGACCAGGTTCCCACATGTGGGATTTGTGGTGGAGGAAGTGGTATCTGGGCAAGTTTTCTCCAGGTCCTCTAGTTTCCTCCATCACTATTTCCACCAATTGCTCCATCATCTTTCCTATCATCCATTTCGCTTGCATTTTATTTCATCCACTTGCTCACACTCATGCCTGGCTATGGAACAGGTTCTCCATTCTGTGGTTTCATGCCATTGGCTCCCCAACTGGCTTCTGACCCCTAGACATCCACTAGTAAGTCCTAGGGGAGTGTCAGTTCTACATATGATCCACTTCCTCACACTCATGTCTGGCTACGGGCCAGGTTCTCCATTCTGTGTTCTGTGCTGTTGGCTCCCCGACAGACTTCTGACCCCTAGACATCCACTTGTAAGTCCTAGGGGAGCGTCAGTCCTACATATGATCCACTTCCTCACACTCATGTCTGGCTACGGGCCAGGTTCTCCATTCTGTGGTTTCGTGCCGTTGGCTTCCTGACTGGCTTCTGACCCCTAGACATCCACTTGTAAGTCCTAGGGGAGTGTCAGTCCTACATATGATCTACTTCCTGACACTCGTGCGTGGCTATGGGCCAGGTTCTCCATTCTGTGGTTTCGTGCCGTTGGCTCCCTGACTGGCTTCTGACCCCTAAACATCCACTTGTAAGTCCTAGGAGAGTGTTAGTCCTACATATGGGGAGAGTAAGCCACTTACAAACATTGTCTTGTGTTTTTTAAGAATAAGAATAAAGTTTATTTACAATTAAGCTGTTTTAGAAAATTACAATTGCAATTATTGTATTACAAAATTGGAGATTTTTACAATTCTTTGCTCCAGTACCTATAAACCAGAGTTTAGGCATCTACGGAATTGACTGCAAATTATGTTACATTGGTGAAACTAAAAGAAAACTGGAAACAAGGTTAAAAGAACATTTCAGACACATGAAATAGAAACTGACAGATAAATCGGCAGTAGCACACCATTTTTGGACATCACATCATAAAATAGAAAATGACATAAAGTTGCTAAAATCTGTAAACAACCCGGCAGCACTCACAGTGTGGGAGAATGTTCTCATTACACAACACAAAGACCAGCTCATCAATTTTGAAATACTACCACATGATTATGGACTTCTGCTGAGAACACCAGATGTCTCCACCGTTACACACCACAAAGCACAAATTCCAGCCATTATTCAGACCTCAACTGAAGAAGAAGGCAAACGCCCCTGAAACATATGTCTAGAAATTTTAATTTTAAGTGAGCTGAGTGTCACTATTCTCAACTATTACACTTGAACTACTTCCCTTGTCTCAAACTTCTGAGTTATTTAATAGTTGAACATATTTGCTGCTATTTACGTAATGAACCATTTACAACATGTTTATGATAAATTTGTATAATGGTGACATTTTACAAAACCAGCTTAGATATTACTCATCTATGTGAAAATGATTATATTCAAAGAGAATTCTTCTACTGAGTAAAAAGCTTTATCTTTCAGTCAATTGTTCAGAAATGTTTTGAATCCATTTGTTGTACATACTTAATCCTAGGTATGGGGATTTTTTTGTAATTTTGAGTAAGGTATAATTATTTCGTGTTATGTAGCCATGTCTGTCGGAGTACATATTTTCTTAGGTTTTCTTTTATGAACATCAATGAATGGTATGGTCATGACTTTAAGTTTTTTGAAATATTGTCTGCAAGGATGGTTATAATGTAGATTAGCATGTTGTGTTGTTTAGATGTGAGTGCCATGGTCACGGAGACAAGTGCGATCCTGTCACTGGGGAGAAGTGTAACTGTCAGAACAACACGGAGAGCGACGTGGCGTGCCAGAACAGTCCTAACAAGAACTCTAACCAACAGTGTTGGAAACTGCAGTGCTCCAAGTGTCGCGACTCATACATGGGCACTCCTACAGGGGGACATCAGTGTTATCGTCAGATGACCTTCGAGAACAAGTTCTGCTTTGATACCAAACTGCTAGGTAAGTAACATGATCTTGAATACAAGTTTATACAACAGGATTCAAAAATACTTCTACAAAGTTTGGAAACCCTTCATTCTTGATTAATTGAGGTTCAAAATGCTATTAATCAAAATCTTTTAAAGTGACACATTATTCTGTTTTTGACATCCATCAGCATGTTAGGAGGTGTTCAACACAAACACAACTTATAGCAAATTCCTCCGCTAGCATCTAGACTCATCGAAGCATGGAATGTCAAATACTCCCAGTCAGTGTCGTATGATTCACATGACACGTCAATTAAGAGTTTCTTCATCTAGGATGTGTGCTGCTTAAACCAAGGTGCCCTCAAAAGATAAAAACCAGAGGATTGAGGTCAGGCCATGGAACTGGCCCCCCTCTACCTATCCATCTGTCATACTAGATACCAGCCAGTGAGACTAGAGCCACATCATGTTCCTTGCAGGGGCGGCACATTTTCTAATAATTCTGGGAGAGTGTTCTGTAGACAGCACTTGCTGGGGGAATGTATTACACAAGTAGCCATGGCAACACAAGGCGCAGGTCAAAGCCTTCTATCAATGAGCACATAAATAAATAAAGTTATTAGGTTGGAAAGCCGTTGAAGGTGACTTTCATTAATAAATCGATTACGCGAAAACGAAGTATTCTGGAGCATATGTTTATGTGAACATATTTTCTTGTTTTGATGTCAGGAAACCATCCCCAAACGTTATAAAAGTATTTTTGAATCACCCTATATAAAGTGGTGCCGGCCTCTAGGGGGTGGTACAAGACAGTCACATATATTTAATAAAGAGATTTCAGCAAATCATTCCATCACTTTTCTTCTTATGGAAGTTTGTAAACAGTGTTGTTATATTCATTTATTTGACGAGTCAATTAGTTACACTAAACAACACTTACTTGGAATTTTTGCCGGAACATGTTTCGAAGGACTGGTTTCCTTCATTTCAACCGGACATTGTCTAATTCCTTGTGGTGATGATGTAAATACTGTCTCCTCTGGTGGTGGTTCAATGAACTTGCTAAACACATCCTTCTACCCTATTTCTATTCTTACAATGAAGACATGTTCCCATGTGGCCAGCTCCTGTTTTCCTGCCATGTGTTTTACAAGTTTTGGTTCTGAATTTATATTTTGGTTTATTAAGTTACTAATTTGATTCAAATATGGACAATATAGTATCACTTGTTTCTTCCTGGATGCATTTCAAAGATCTTCATCTTCTTAGTCAACTCATTGGACATCGGATCGTCAATCATCGTTCATTGGACGATGAAGAGGAACATCTTTGAAATGCATCCAGGAAAAATCTAAATAATTGAAACTATAGTGTCCATATTGGACTCAAATTAGTTACTTATAAATTAAAAGTTTCACTGTATAAATCACTTCACATCATACTTTGTTGATTATATTGTGGTGTTTTGTCCAAAAGTGGGTGGCAAGCAATTGTTTCTGAAGTATTCTTTGGATCTTGTTTCTAGATTTCTTTTTGTTTTTCCAAAATAAATGTGATTGCATTTTGTATAAATTGGGCATATTTCTAGGACTAGCTGATTCTCAAACTTTTGTGAACACCAGCCATTACTCAACTTCATAAATTTTGAAGTATGTATTTTCAATTTAATTCGTAATTACATTTTCCATGATATACTTGAAGCTTACCCTTAAGGTGCAGGATACGACACAAAGATTTTCAAGTAACCCCCACACTCCAAACTACCCTTCACTTGATGTAAGCCCCCCCCCCTCAAAAATTGCTCTAATGACTTGATTAGAACACCATATTTTTACTTTCTCATTTTTTTTACTTACAAAGAGGTATGTATGTGTATGCACATAGCATTACTCAAAAACCAAATTCTGTTAAATACCAAACATGGTATTTAAGTTCATCTTCCAAGGATGCGACACAAAGATTTTCAAGAAAATCCCTCTCCGCAAACTAACCTTTACATGCAACATTTTTCAGACATTTTTAGTTTCTCAAGAATAGCTATTAACAATTTCAATTAAAGTACTAAATGTAAGACAAAATGTATATCTTGAATTTTCTAGGAATAGCCTCTCTTCATTCTGAATTATTTTGTATAACAGCAAACTATAAGAGATACAGAAAATATTAATACATATGTAAAATACATTTTTTTTTGTAGAGGTAACCATTTCTAAGATATTGCTTGTTATTTAGTTTAAATTTTCCAATACTTATACTTTTCTCAAATGGAAAGTTGTCATTCATTTTTCTTTTAAATTTATTCTTGCCCATGCAACTTAATGAACAGCTTTTAAAACATTGACTGTCGATTTAGCCTAGTGTATTTCCTTATTTGCCTTCTACTTACAAGAAAGCAAGTAATAAGACTATTTCTGCTAATGTTTATCTTGATTAGCATGAAGTAGATAGAAGAATATGTTTTAGTAAGAATAGTTTGTTGTAGAATAAGTAGAGAAAGTACTGAATGGAACACATTTGTTTTTAAAATACTTTTATGACAAGTAAAGTATATAGTTTGAATTTTCTGGAAATAGTCTCTGAAGACCTCTTCATTCTGGATGAATTTTATATAACTGGCAAACCGTAAGAGATACACAAAAAAACATGTAGACACAAAATATGTAGATTTGGTTAAAATGTGTAATTTAGACAATATTATTTGTAGTGATAAGATTTGGAAAATATTTGCTGATGGTTAGAATTTCTTAAGTTGAAAATCACTTTTCATTTGATTCTCATCAGGCCAAAAAAAATGAATTTGAAAACCACGATATGGGTGACCACTTGTTATAAGATTTGTGTATCACTTAGGCCTATATGTTGTACTAATCCCCTTCTACTCACAAGAAAACAAGTGATAAGACAATTTCTGCAAATGTTTATCTCACTTAGCATGAAGTAGATAGAAGGATGATCATAATTTGTTGAACATGTAGAGAAATTATATAAATGTAACATAGGAGCCTTTTTGTTTTTGTGTGCCCTTTTTATCCTATGTCCACAAGCACAGATTTGAATTTAATAAATGTCAGACTTAAGGGGAACGAAATGCTCTTATCTTGCCAATGTTAACTTTGACCCATTATCTCAGCAACAATTTAAGAAAATGAGCTACATTTTTCAAGGTATATTCAGCCATTCCTTTACCGTTGATTGATGAAAAATGCAATACTTCTGTTCATTAGAAGGAAAGGTATCATTTTTCTTAATAAAGCTCTTATAATTTTATTGAAAAATGAGTTTTAAATTTTAAAAAAATAATAACCTATATACATAAAAACTTATTCCTTAAAATAAAACATATTTAGAAACAAATGTGCGGTAAAAATTTCAGCCCTTAGTGTAGATTAGTTTTTGAGATAATGGGGCATTTGTATAGACAATTTTACTTCTTCAGAAATTGCTTTCAAACATAACATTAATAAAATGTGTAACTTAATTTTCCAAACACAAATTCGTAGTACTTCGAAACTCTCACATGAAGGCAATATGAGCGAGGTGTCTAATGTTGCCAACAGCTAAATTAAAACTCTCACATAGGGTAAATATGAGCAAGGTGTCTGTGTTGCTAACAGCTAAATTAGAACTCTCAATGAGTGAAATATGAGCAAGGTGTCTTATGTTGCCAACAGCTAAATTAGAACTCTCACATGAAGGAAATATGAGCAAGGTGTCTATGTTGCCAACAGCTAAATTAAAACTCTCAATGAGGGAAATATGAGCAAGGTGTCTATGTTGCCAACAGCTAAATTAGAACTCTCAATGAGTGAAATATGAGCAAGGTGTCTATGTTGCCAACAGCTAAATTAGAACTCTCACATGAAGGAAATATGAGCAAGGTGTCTATGTTGCCAACAGCTAAATTAAAACTCTCAATGAGGGAAATATGAGCAAGGTGTCTATGTTGCCAACAGCTAAATGAGAACTCTCAATGAGTGAAATATGAGCAAGGTGTCTATGTTGCCAACAGCTAAATTAGAACTCTCACATGAAGGAAATATGAGCAATGTGTCTATGTTGCCAACAGCTAAATTAAAACTCTCAATGAGGGAAATATGAGCAAGGTGTCTATGTTGCCAACAGCTAAATGAGAACTCTCAATGAGTGAAATATGAGCAAGGTGTCTATGTTGCCAACAGCTAAATTAAAACTCTCAATGAGTGAAATATGAGTGAGGTGTCTGTGTTGCCAACAGCTAAATTAAAACTCTCACATGAAGGAAATAAGAGCAAGGTGTCTATGTTGCCAACAGCTAAATTAGAACTCTCACATGAAGGAAATATGAGCAAGGTGTCAATGTCGCCAACAGCTAAATTAAAACTCTCACATGAAGGAAATATGAGCAAGGTGTTTATGTTGCCAACAGCTAAATTAGAACTCTCACATGAAGGAAATATGAGCAAGGTGTCAATGTTGCCAACAGCTAAATTAAAACTCTCACATGAAGGAAATATGAGCAAGGTGTCTATGTTGCCAACAGCTAAATTAGAACTCTCACATGAGAGAAATATGAGCAAGGTGTCAATGTTGCCAACAGCTAAATTAGAACTCTCACATGAGAGAAATTTGAGCAAGGTGTCAATGTTGCCAACAGCTAAAATAAAACTCAATGAGGGAAATATGAGCAAGGTGTCAATGTTGCCAACAGCTAAATTAGAACTCTCACATGAGAGAAATTTGAGCAAGGTGTCAATGTTGCCAACAGCTAAATTAGAACTCTCACATGAGAGAAATTTGAGCAAGGTGTCTATGTTGCCAACAGCTAAATTAATACTTTCTGATAAAAAAAAAAAAAATTTCCAGGACTAATATTTACAATGTTTTTGATGTTTCATGAAGTGAGTGTACCAAAGTGTTCTAAAAAACTACTACACAGGATTATTTTCAACAATAATTTTAAACTATTTACAATTAGCATAACTCGTTGAAAGATATACCAAAATGAGTGGGAAATTTGAAATATTCATATACAATTAAAACATGAAAATGGGAAAAAACTTCTGAAAATGCCATTTTGACTCCCCTTTAGCCTGTTTTATAGAAACATGGAAGACTTGATGTGTAATGAATTTGAACTGTTACAGAGGAATGCAAGATGAAACCCAAGCCTCTATATCCAGGACAAACGGTGTTCTTCGCAGTGCAGCCTCGCTTCATGAATGTTGACATTCGAGTGATAGTTGATGTGACTCAGGGGGCCCTGGACCTGTTCCTTAGTCCCTTTGATGACACATTTGTTGTCAACGTCAACGCCTCTACAGGAGCCCACATGGTGAGTGCAAACCTTTTATCACCTCTCTTAATATTTTGGAGCTGTAAATGTAGGAACTGAGGCATTTTTATGGTTTTGTGAGCAGAGTCAAAGTGTAACAGATTGTCATCAGTGCCTAAACAACGTGAAAATTGCCTAGACATGCATTTTATTAAGGAAATACAATATTTATCCAAATACAAGACAACCTCGAATGCAAGACGACCCTCATTTTTCAGAACTTAATTTTGGAATTTAGGACATGTTTAAAAGAAATAGGTATTATAAAAAGAAGAATTTTTAAATGAAATTTAAAGGTTTGGCATATATTTTGAACAAACTAATGGACGATTAATTAATTCATTATTAATTCCTTTATTTATTTATTGTACCTAATTTGAATTTGCACAGAAGTTCACATTTTGAGTGGTTGCCGGAGAGGGGAGTATGTGTAACTGTAACAACAATGGATATGATGTTGTATTTACACGACATACTTAATATAACTCATAATTGTTTTTACCTAATTCCAATATACTCAGAAATGGGAGAAACAGAGAGAGGAGAACAAAATTTACATATCTATATGTGATGATAAAACATGATGGTGATTGGGTAGCTTAACAATTATTTATGGATGCTTTTTTCTATTAAGACAGCATATATCAGAAAACGTTTGAATTTGCACATAAATTCACACTGCAGCATATATGCAGCCCAAGGAGGGGAAATGCACAACTAACCTCTCAGTTTCTGCTAGACCATTGGCTCCCAATACAACATTGGAAAGAAGTCCTGTAATTCTATTGTAGTCTCGGAGAGAAATGTTTGTTTTAATGAGAATGCTCAACAGCTCATTTTTGGCATGTATGTCTTTACCATTTGCCACTGCCGTACCCACGAAATTTGAAACTTACTTTTTCCCGTAGGGTATTCGGAAACATTTATTATGAATGCAAGACAATTCCCCGTTCTGAACAACAATATTTTGGAAAAAAACTGTCTTGTATTTGGATAATATAGTATATTATACATTGGTTATAAAATGAGTCAAATTTACGAGAAAGGAGAGGAGTCCACAGAAAATACCAACAACAGGCTGGCCAGTCGAAATCTGTTGATGATGTAGGCAACATATGCCTGCGAAACATGTCCAGGTAATTTATCACTTAGTGAAGCAATTCAAGTGTAAATTTGACTCATTTTATAACCAATGTATAATTATGCTTCACTGTGTACCACTTCCAGTATTTTGATTCTTTTAATCATAGTATTTAATATTTGGCACAGCAAATTCAACAGAGATCAGTGTTCTCTTAGTGATGAATTTCTTTGGGCAACATTGGACATTGGTATGAGTAAAATTCAAAACATTTTACATTAACACTTAGACTTGAGAGAATTTTGTTGTTGATGGATTCCACATAAATTACTCCTGATCAAAAACAACAAGCCATTCATTGGTATAGAAAAACTCCTTGAAAATATCAAGACCACACTTGCCGTAGTAATGTTTGTTGTAGCGTCGTTGTGACAGTATGACGTTATCAGGTGAGTCTACTTGGAGTTGGTCGAGGGTTAATGCTCGTGAAATTCTCTACATTAAGAGTGTACATACCTGGCAGATTCCCTTTGTTGCACTGGCTAGGCTCGTTCTAGTAGACCAGGAGTTGTCTCTTGCTTAGGTGGGAAAAAATGACAAAGGTACGATTTGTACGATTCAAATAACAGAGAAATTTCACTTAATTCACTGTAGACTTCCTTTATTGGTAAATTGTTGTTCGTTTGAGCCACTAACCCTACAAGCGACACCTGACATGACCAATTGCGAACTTGATGAAGTAGTTTTATTTAAGTGCTAATTCCACTTTTACGGAGTTGTTATATCTTTACACTTGTCACCGTAATCTTGAGTTTCTTGGTCCGCAGAACATTTACGGTAATAATTGCCCGTCTGATTAACTTTTAAAACACCGTTTTCCGACAATGTATGCCACGCGATTTCTTAGTCACCTTTCTTATACATGTTATGAGCCTGATTTCTTGTACGCACATCATTTATATAGTAAAAGGTCCGAGTATTGCCCTCCTTTTTGATTGGCTGGAAAAGGGCGCGTATAGTGGCGTTGTCAAGGGGATTTTTCTTTATTTTACCCCCACGTGACCTTGTTCTACAATGAGAAATTCTCTTTTTCCAGATTAAAAGGGGGTAAACCTTTCTTCCTCTAAAGGGTCATTGCTTGTGTCCCTAATGCACTAAAATTTGTGTTATTTTTAACAAAGTACGTAGCCTTGAAGGATACAAAGGGAGTTTCTGCACGCCACGATACTGCATTCTACTGAGCATAATTTCTTATGTTAAATATTACAAACTAAGATTTAACTAATAATATATGCGTCATGCTAAAATACTGTCGCACACTTCAAATTTAGTTTGAAATATCATTCAATTGATATCTGGTAATCAATCTTGAATTTATTGCTGATTCTGAAAAAAGTCTTTCAAATAGAAACCTATAAAGCTTCGATGAATCCACAGCAGAGGTAGGAAGATGGTTCCTAGCTTTTTTTCTGAAACTGACCATGTTGGTATTCTAGCATTAGAAGATAGCATACGATTGGTACAAAAATGTCTCTTTATCTCAAAATTTTAAAAAGTTTAACTAGAGAAGACCATTTGAATGGAGTACATCAGATAAGGTGTTTTATAGGCCATAGCAATGAGAAAGAATGTTTTGTGTTGTGAGCAGGTGGAGATGGACCCCAAGCTGCACTGGCTGGATGACGAGCACGTTGATGACAGCATGGACCCTCTTGCTCGCTACACGACGGTGCAGATGAGTGCCTCGGGCAATGACGTCAATGGCTCTCTCTCAGTGTCTGAGCTTATCATGTACAAAGTGATGGAGCGTGAGGCTCAGGGGCTGACCACCTTCGTTACTGTCATGCGACGCAACACATTCCTGGTTGTGCGCAACCTTCGCGATCGCCTCGTGCTGACTCTGCCCCAAGACAAGCACGAGCTGGGCTCCACGCGCTTCTACATCGCACTCACAGCCGTGCAGCCCGACGGCGTGATTCCAGGAGACGGACAGTCGCCACGACCCAGCTATGGCATGATCTTCTTCCGTCAGGATCAGTTGCATATCGATCTCTTTGTGTTCTTTTCTGTTTTCTTCTCGTGTTTCTTTCTCTTCCTAGCAGCTTGCGTGGTGGCTTGGAAAGCCAAACAGGCAGCTGATGTTAGGCGTGCCAGGAGACGCCATGTGGTGGAGATGCTGCACATGGCTAAGCGGCCGTTTGCTACCGTCACTGTACTGCTTGACCCAGACATCGACACGCCATCCTGTAACGCCAGCGTCACAGCTGGTGGTTCATCGCAGTCACCTCACAGGAAGAAGCAGCGTAAACAGCACCAGACCAGTACAGTAGGTGGCGACATTCGTCCTATAGCAGTAGAGCCAACAGATGATGGCGTAGCAGCAGTTGGTACAGTATTTGTCAGGCTTCCCGGAGGTAGAGACGCTCCAGTGAGATTAGCGTTGGCATCATCGCTCATACTGCTGGCTAGAGTGTACCCACTTAACGGTCGCGCCTTCCTCCGGCGCAGGAGTAGTCATGCTCCATCATAGTGTCAATGAACGTACTTCATATTACAGTTCTATCTGGTCACAGCACACTTTTACATTATCTGGTTTCTTTTATTTGTGTTACATTCATATTATCCTCTGTACCTACTTACCTAGAGTAAGAGGAGGAGTATTGAATTCTACCCAAAATTTGATAACAGCATTTCACCAGGTACTCCCCATGAACCCAAAAAAAAGCATTTTAATAAACAGCAAATGCAGCATCTTCTTCCAAGCAATGACACAAGTTTTTCAAGAAAATCCCCAATTCCAAACTCTCCTTTACATGGAAATGCTTTGATATTTTTATTTTTTCAAAAAGGCTTTTACAATATTAATTAAAACATCGTGATTTAAGATATTTTCATGGAAAATAAAATGTATACGTTGAATATCCTCTGAAGTCCTCTTCATTCTGAATCACTGCGCTGTAAATTTAAGAGATAGAGAAAAAACGGTGCTATGCAAGCCCATTTTCTCGGGTGCTCGGCTCCCTAGCTATTTGTTAGGTTTTGGAAGAAGAGTTAGATGGCCGCATTGAGACATGAAGGGACTTGTGTTCGCAGCAAATTAGGTAATATTCACCATAATGACTGAGGACAGGTTCTCAATTCGTGCCGTTGGCTTCCCGACAGACTTCTGACCTCTATACATCTGCTTGTAAGTCCTACATTAGGGGAAGGTAAACTGATTACTAAAAAAAAATTTTTTTTGTCTGTCTCTTACGGTTTACCAGTTACGTAAATTCATCCAGAATGAAGATAATTTAAGAGGCTATTCCCAGAAAATTCAAGGTATATATTTTATTTTAATGTAAATATATTAAATATATGGTATTTTTAATCAAAAAGCAGTTATGAGAAATTCAAAACTAATGAAAACTTTTGGATGTAAAAGGTAGTTTGGTGGTGGAGAATTTTCTTACAAACCTTCATATCACATACACTTGGAAGACTCAATTGAAATACTAAGTTTTCTTTATTAATAACAGAAGTACTATTAACTGAACTGCAAAGTTATTTTATTTCTCATATTTTTAAAATATTAACTAACAGATGTTCACACTTAAAATTTCGCTCGCATCAAGTTGTAAGCATAAAAGAAGCATTACATTTAAACAGAGTAACAAATCCGCAGTAGCATATAAGACAATCACAGCATTGGAAATTAAACATATTGTGAGAAATGACAAGACCCATTTCTACTAAACTCGCTTTATTTGCCTCTAAAACACACAATGTAATACAATACTAAACTTGTAACATTCTTGGCACCAGGAGCGTAATGTCAATGGATGTTTGTGATGTATTACTGTGTTTATCCGAATACAAGACTATTTTTTTCCAAAATATTAATGTTCAGTATTGGGGATCGTCTTGTATTCGCAATATGCTTTCACAATACAAGTGGGGAAAATTAAGTTTCAAACTTCACGGGTAAGGCAGAGGCGCAGCCCGGGGCTTTCTGTCAAGATCGCAATGTTTGAGGCAGTTTTGTGTGTATCATTTCACTCCAAAAATTAATTGTTATGGGCATTCTCTTTGGAGAAAAGATTACTTAAAGGCTTCCTTTCACATCTATAATGTTGTATTGGAAGCCAACGGTCAAGCATACCGGTATTTTCTGGCTTTACCTCTGCCTCTCTGGACTGCCTGCAATGTGAATATACAGTAAATTCAAATTCAATAAAACATTTTGTTAGGTATGTTGTCTTAATAGAAAATAACATTGTTAATGGTTGCTGCCGTCATCACGTTCTAGTATTGCACTCATTGTGCACTCTTTGTCTCTCCTGCTCTAAACATGAATTTACGCGCAAATTTGAATTGGGTAAAACATTTACGATATACATTAAGTATGCTGTTTTAATTAAAAATTGCATCTGTAATTATCGTTACAGCTAAGCTGCAGCCGTCACCACCGAACAGACATCGTGGTACATTTCCATTCTTCCTTCTTGTGAAATTCTGCTTAAATTCAAATTTTAAGTACAGTAAACTTAATCAGCTTAAGTGTCCATTTGTTTGTTCAAAATCAATATATGGCAAACCTTTGCATTTCATTTAAAAGTTCCTGTTTTTATATACCTAAGACTTTTAAAATGTCTTATGTAGATGATATGCTAAATTCCAAAATTAAGTTGTGAAAACTGGGGGTTGTCTTGTATTTTGATAAACACAGTAACTTGTTCTGCTCTGTGCTTCCTCTAGGTAACAGAAAATACCAAGCTACTCTAAGAACAGTTGATAGAGAATGATATGAATGTAACACATCAGATTCTTGTAACTGAATTAGGACTCACAGAAAGATGCAACTGGACCTCACATTGTTTTGTTTCTGGAAATTACTTAACGGCACTGGAGCAATACTCAGACAGTGAGCTTCTAAACCTCGCTAGGAAATTATGTTGGTGCTCCTGACCATTTAGAACACAGCAAGCATAAAACTTTTATGATATTTTTAAGAGAGATTGGCATCATGGTTGTGAAAATATAAGATCTGTATATAGTATGTTGACTGTATTTTGTAGTAGAATATTTAAATTTATGTTTTTAGTTGTAATGTTTACATTTTCGCTAACTACATGGCACACGACAGATGGCAGGCTGTGAGTGTTAGTTCTGTCTGACGTCATTCCAAAGTGTATGGCCCTAGAGACTATGTTCCATGTATTCTTTTACAGAGTAATAAGCCTTTTCTATGAGAGACTTTTTTACTGTGCTAAGAAACACGATTTAATCTTTTATTTGTCTATATTTGTTCCGTAATTTATTATAAATATTTTATACCAGAGTAGAAAGGGCTTTTTTCATATAGTGTGAGTCTATGGGCGAGTAATTTCAAATAATTTTGTGTTCTGTTTTCAGCTTATATTTAATATAGTATTTATCAAAGTTTTTTAAGTGTGTTTGACTAATTCGTAAATGTATTGTGACCGTCTCAAAAACTTTGTTCCAAAAATGACAAGATTTAGAGTCCGGAACATCATCCAGAAAGACCCTCACAGCTGACTGATGTTTTGTCTCAGGGTTAAACTGGTAAATTTGATTTTCATCACCAGTAACAATGTCAGAAACCTGCCTCATCGAATCTGGCCAACGTTTCTTCAGATCAGTTAAATTGTGGGGCAATTCACTAAGTAAAACAATTTAATTTTTGTTCCCTTTGTCAGGAGTAAACAAAGAGAGAGAACAAAAAGTATGTCTTCCTGTTTGTTTGAGAAACGTTTAAGTAGCTTAAAACAGAAACCAAAAACTCAGATATCTCGAAAACGGTTATTTCTGCAACAACAAAAATATGTATATGACATAAATTGTGTCTTTTAATGAGATCTACATTTTTTTGTCTTCTCTTACTGTTGACCAGTTATAGAAAAGTCATCCAGAATGAAGAAATCTTCACAGGTTATTTCCAAGAAATTCAAGATAAACATTTTGTTTGCCGTGAAAATATATTAAACATAACAGCATTTTAATCAAAATCATTAGATCCGTTTTTGAGAAAATCAAAATTTTTGAAAAATCTACCATGTTAGGGGTATGTGGGGTGCCAGATTTTCTGAAAATCTTGACTTTTCATTTTTGAATTATGCTGCCCACAGACACACACATGGACATTTCTAAAAGTGCTGTTTTTGGATTGAGGGGGTCTCAACACATGTATTTTCAGTGAAATCTTGATATTGAATTTTCGGGTGGAATACAATACCTTCTCTCTCTTCTATGTACATTGTACTTTTGAGTTAGAGAAAAAAATAAATGAAGTGGTGTCACAAATATTTTGTGTAATTTTGCAATTCATGAAATATGTTTTATAAAATTAAATAAAATATATATCGGGTGGAAGGGAAGTTATTACATTAATTTAAATCGCTGATAGATCTTGGTAATTGGAACACATATTGTACTCTATGTTTTTGTCTCTGACCATTTCCTACAGAGATATTTTAATTTTGTTGAAAACAAGAGAAGACAAGCTGGCAACACTGTAGGTTGTATGGGTGTCACTTGGACTAGGTCAGTACGTAAACAAACAGCAGTGTAGGCCAATCAGAATGCCAGTTGCACTTGTTATACCACTCCCTGCGTTGTGTTTGCAAGTAACCAATGTGTTTACATCCAGGAGCTGGATTGGATCCCTGACCAACCTCAACATAACGTAGCTGAGTTACTTCTTGCCTGAAAAATCTGCTTAGAATATTTCTTTAATTCTTTTAAGTGATTAATTATTTCGAAATGCTGTGTGATGTCACATAATTCCTACTGAAACTAATATTAGAAATACATTACTCTATGCATCTTACAAATAACAAACTATTATGTTCGTACATTCTTGTGGAATTACGCATCCACTTTGGAACAAAAACTATTTATTTCAAAATCTTCTCGGGCTTCTAGCCAGGTAAAAACTTGGCTTGACACCAACGTTTCGAAGAAGTGCATCTTCCTCGTCTTCAGGGTGAACTGATGGTTTGAGCTTGCGGAGACTGGTATTTATAAGAGCTGGGATGAAGCTAACATCTGATTGGTTCGCGTGATATTATGGCCTGGTGACTGAGACATGGGCACGGACTTCGTAGAAAACTATTTATAGCAGTTATTCGGCTAATGTTTTGTGTTTGAGCAAGAGAGATTTTGAATTAATACGTCGCCAGGAAACCTTCAGTTCTTATTTTAAAAACTATTTACTTTTTGAAATTGGTAGATCAAAGAACAAAGTGCCATTAGACGTTTTTGTTTGTAATGCTTCTATGAAGTACCTATTAGAAGGAATGTAACAAGTTCCCCTCCACTCAGTATATGTAATATGCTGACATTTTGGCTCCTTTTTTGTTCTTAGAGTCAATATCTGATAAACATTGGAATGTATGTTGGACTGTTTTGTTTTGTAAGAACAATTTCCGAATTACACTTTGTGGAAAGGATTACTATTATTTAAGATATAACAGACCTCATTATAATAACTATGCACTTGGAATATCCATATTTGTCAAGCCATTATTGTAGACTTATTTGCTTTCTAGAAAAACGATCCAAAATAATTATAAATTAATACAAAAATGCTATATCATTAGTACAAAGTGCCATGTATTTAGCGAAATACAGGACAAGAGATGTGTGCTGAATAAATGCAGTTGTATAAAAGCTTTTTAATCTTTTTTTATACACACATAAGCAGTGAATGTTGTTTAAAATTGGGTTTGTGTTTTTCTCCGAAGATGAACCTGAGAATGGTTCTGACAATGAAATGAATTCGTCCTCATTTGTGAATATGAATGTAGGTCCAACACGGACCGTCCAATGAAAGGAATTTTACTTAATTATTTTTTAATAACTTGTAAATGGCTTACGCTGTAAGTCGTGTTTGTAGCAATGACTGGGAAACCTGTGATGGTTTCTGTTTTAAGTTTTATGTATATATTGTACACAAAATGTTCACTGTAAGTTGAGTAGATGCAACAGAAATTTGTGAGCCAGGAAAAAAAGAGAAAATAGAATATATTGTTATGTTTATGCTTTGTACTTCATACCCCATCCTTCTCACTCTCACTAACATGTCCCGTGATGTGTAACATTCACATCACTTTCTCTACCTGTTCTGCAACTAACTGTTCTTACTAAAGCTTATTCTTCTATCTACTTGATGCTAATCCAGATAAACACTAACAGAAATTGTCTTATTACTTGCTTCCTTGTAAGTAGAACGGAATACACTAGGATAAAGTGATAGTCAAATGTTTTAAAAGCTGGTTGCTATGTGATGCATGCTTGACCAAGAAAAACAAACATGAATAATGATTTTCTATTTGAGAAATGTATAAATATCATATCATTGAAACCAATAAGTAGGAATGTCACAGAAATGATGACAAAAATACAAAAACCACTTGGAATATTCCGGTATGTATATGGTGGGCTTTGTAACAGTGATGTGTTCTATCAATTGAAATTAATTAGTGAGTTGATTTTGTAACACTACATCACTTACTTTTATTATTGGAAAACATGTTTCAGAAGTTATGTGCTTCCAGTCAACTGCTTGCTGTTATGGTTGTCATTGTCCCTAGTGGTGATTTGATGAACCTCTGCATCAGTAAGTCGCCCTCCATGGTGTAATGGTTACCATGCTAACTTTGTATACCCAAGGTCGCGGGTTCAAACCTGGCAGAGGACGATGGATTTTTTTTGGGCATGAAAATCCTGAGCCTGGCTTCCTTCTGAAGGGAAGTGAAGCCATGGGTCCCATGTCATAGATTTATGGCACGTAGAGTCTTAAGCCTGATAGAGAGGCCTCTAAGCAAAATTAAGTAGTCTTTCACGCCCAGTATAGAATGGGATGCTGAGAACCACAGCAGTTAAAGAGCATCCATAAATAACATGCCATTTCCATTTTTTTCTGCATCATAGATCATCTGGTGGGATTTCAAAATTAAAAATGCAGTTCTTGTTTTTCCAAATGTAGATATTCTCGCAAACTTTTAATTATGTTTTCCTTGTGAAAAATAAATGCTCAGACTGTAATCTAGTATATATCAGGACAAAAAAAAGTTGAAACCAGATTAAAGAAACATGTGAGAAACCTAAAATACAAACAAACAGAAATATCAGCAGTTGACCATCAGGACATGAAATCACACTAATATAAAACTTTAAAACCACTTATAAACATACAGAATTAGATGTCTGGGAGAAGATCTACATCATGAAGGAAAAGAGTCATATCATGAATTTTGATTTACCACTATACAGTAACCTTTGGAAGTTCATAGATCCAGCACCAGTTTCTACCCTCATCGTTGGAATTAAGGTTCCCCAAACCAGTCCCAGTAAGTAATTACTAGGGCTCAGATTTTAGCCAAAAACTTGGGAAATATTTATTTTTCATGCACTAAAATTGTTAAAAATATGTGCCAAAACGAATAAAATATTTTTTAAAAGAACTTCCCAACGTAGCTAGAAAGTTGAAAAACTTTGCAGGTTCACAAAATGACTATGCAGTTTAGCAAGTTCAGTGTATATACCAACCAGACTGTAAAGCAATAACATACACAGGACCCTAAAACTATATTTCTGGTGAAATCTCGGTATTGAATTTTTGGGTGGAATGCAACAGCTTCTCTTTATACTATGTATATAGTACAAAAATCTGTTTAACAATTTCAATCCCCATTGATTGGTCTCCGGGTGCATTCTGGAACTCTAGTTACAGTTAAGATATTTCCATCTCGTGCTCACAATTGCTGTCTCAGTAAAAAGTGACATCCATCGTCACGTTGTACTATCACACCCATATGTACATTTCGTGCTCCCCTCTCCGTCAACCGATCAAAACATGAATTTTTGCGCAAATTCAAATTCAATATATGAATATTTTGTCTTGTTTTGACGTAAGGAACCTCTCCCCAAACTTTGAAAAAGTATTTTTTAATCAGCCTGTGTGTATATATACATGTCCCAGAACATTTTAAAGTGACACTTTATTGTATTTTTGATGTTGTCAGGACTTGTTCCACACAAATGCCACTTACAGCAAATGTCCTCCTCTTGCGTCTAGACGAGCATGTACTCGTCAAGGCCTGGAATGTCAAATACTCCAGGTGGTGTCACAGGCTTACATGACACACAGAATAAGAGTTTCTTTGTCTAGATGTTTGCTGCTTTAAGATTCCCCAAAAGTATATAAATCCAAAGGATTGAGGTCAGGGGAAGGTGTAGGCCATGGAACTGGTCCCCCTCTACCTATCCATTTATCATGGGGCTAGAGCCACATAGGCACATTTTCTAATAAGTGTGGGAGAGTGTTCTGTAGACAACACTTGCTGGGGAATGTATTACACAAGGCGCAGGGTCAAAGCCTTCTATCAATGTATGCATAAATAAATGAAGTTATTGGGCTGGAGTACCGTTGAAGATAACTTTCATTAATAATCAAAATACTGGAAGCGGTACACAGTGAAGCATTATTATACATTGCTTATAAAATGAGTCAAATTTACACTTGAATTGCTTCACTAAGTAATAAATTACTTGGACATGTTTCAAAGGCGTATGTTGCCTACATCAAAATCTGTTGATGATGTAGGCAACATACGCCTGCAAAACATGTCCAGGTAATTTATTACTTAGTGAAGCAATTCAAGTGTAAATTTGACTCATTTTATCCAATGTTTCATTAATACATTGATAACATGAAAACAAAGTGTTTTAGAGCCTTTGTTTATCTGAGCATATTTTCTTGTTTTGAAGTCAGGAATCCATTGCAAACGTTGTAAAAGTATTTCGTGAATATACAAACATAAGGAGAGACAATCAGCTTAAGTGTCTGTTAGTTTCTTCAAAATATATGGCAAACCTTTAAATTTTACTTAAAAATTCTGCTTGCTATACATGTCTACTTTTTATCTATGCTAAATTCCTCAATTAAGTTCTGTAAAATAGGGCTCATCTTGTATTCGGATAAATATGTAAGTTCATTGTGCTGAAGCTTGTTTCAAATTTGAAATACTTATACTTTTCTCAGACAGGAAGTGACTGTTTTTCTCTTGTTCTACTCCTGGCCAAGCAAAGAAGTGAATTCCAATCAGAAATGCATAACAATAGCATTTAAAACATTTGACTATCACTTTAACATAGTGCATTCCTTTAGTTGCCTTCTACTTATAAGGAACTAAATAATAAGAACATTCTGCTAATATTTATCTCGATTAGCATTGTGTAGAAAGAAGAATAATCTTTTGTAAGAAGGCAATTTGTTGAACAGCTGGAGAAAATCCTATGAGTGTAATAGATTTTTATTGCATATTCGTGTGCGCTATTTGCCAATTCTCAACTGACTTCAAAACTAATGTTCTAACTCTGCATTAAGAATATTGCAAAACAATGTTCCACTTATAAAGTAGGAAACAGTGTTCCCCTTGAAAAAATCTTATGTGTTACACTCACATGACATTCTCTAGCTGCTCTACAAATAAACTTCTTACAGAAGATTATTCTTCTTTCTACACAATGTTTTAAAAGCTACCGATTGTCATTGCAAATCATTTCTTTACTTGGCCAGGTGTAGAACAAAAGAAGAACGGACCCTTCCTGTCTGAGAAAATTTACACCAATAACAAGGAATATCTTGGAAATGGTCACCTCCACAACAAAAATGCATATGTGTTTTAATGAGATCTACATTTTTTTGTGTAGTAAGTTTGTTTCTATCTCTTACGGTTTAACCGTTATTCAAAATTCTGCAAAAATCAACCAGAATAACATGCTCTTCATAGGCTATTCCCAGAAAAATAAAAATATATATTTTATTTGTGATGAGGATAACTTTAATATACAGTATTTTAAACAAAATCATTTTGAGAAAAACAAATTTTTCAAAAATGTTTCCATATAAAGGGTAGTTTGTGGGTGCGGGGATTTTCTTGGAAATCTTCACGTTGCATCCTTGGAAGATACTGAACTTAAATACCAAGTTTGATATTTTGAGCTATGCTGTCCACAGACACTCACCACAGACCTTTTTCTAAACTTGCTTCAAGGGGACCCAAAATATACATTACCAGTGAAATCTCGGTATTGAAATTTTGGGTGCAATACAATACCTTCTCCATACACTATGTATATAGTATGTGTAGAGAAAGTAAAAACTGTTGCTCTGGATGGAATGCAATGCCAGTAGGTATTGAAGATGAGTGTTTAATATGCAGTATTATAAATTTGTTGTATAAAGTAAATGAGGAGATGTCACTTGGAGTAGCGCAGCTCGTCAACCTGTGATAACAAGAAGAAATCACTTTTTTATAGGTACAGTAACAAGAGTGAGGTTATGTTGGTAGTGGTCAGTACTTACGTTACATGCTTCTTGTGAGGGAGACCCGTGGCAGGTACAGGGGCACTCCTCGGGCTTCTCTTGTTTGCACCACAGCCTGCAAACACACATACACAGTCACATCACTTTCTCTACTCGTCAAATATACATAGTGTACTGAGAAGGTTATTATGTTGCACCCAAAAATTCAATACCAACATTTCACTACAAATATATGTTTTGGGACCCCCTGAATCCAAAAAATGCATTTTTAGAAAAAGGTATGTTTGTGTGAGAGAGAGAGAGATCAAAAAGTCGGTAAAAGACCAAACTCGGTATGTAAGTTAAGTATCTTCCAAGGATTCGACACAAAGATTTTGAGGAAATTTCTCCACCCCAAACGACCCTTTATGTGAAAAAGTTTCGAAAATTTTGGTATTCTCAAAAATGGGTCTAATGATTTTGATTAACATAGCATATATTAAAGATATTTACCATAACTCATAAACTGTAAGAGATAGACAAAAATGTAGATCTCGTTAAAATACACATTTTTGTTGTAGAGTTCACCATTTTTGAGATAATCCTTGTTATTGCTTTCAGTTTTAAAATACTTATACTTTGCTCATACAGGAATTTGTTAACTCCTGGCCAAGCAGAGAAACGGATTTCATCCACTTAACAACCACATTTTAAAACATTTGACTATCACTTTATCCCAGTGTATTCCCTTCTACTTACAAGAAAGCAAGTAATAAGACAATTTATGTTAATGTTTATCTTGGTTCGCATGAAGTAGAAGAATAAGGTTATTAGCAATTATTTGGATAGGTAGAGTCAGACTGAGAATTTAATGCCATATCTGGGATTTGAACCACGGTACTCCCGATCTCTACCCGGTTACTCTACCACTGAGCTACCATGGCAATATGCCGGCATAACATTGAATTTCTCAACTGACCCGCATGTTTCCCAGTAAACCACAAGGTAATGTCAAATTATTTTGAGATGACAACCCCAATGGTGACTTACAGTGTTATAAATACTTTAAGTACCAGGATTCATAGTATAGCCAAGGTCAAATGATATTGGATTAATTGTTTTTTCACACAAGCCATGTGTAGGACAGGAATTGGATATGCCATTCAATGCTATGCCGGCATGTTGTCATGGTAGCTCAGTGGTAGAGTAACCGGCTAGAGATCAGGAGATTCCCAGTTCAAATCCCGGTTATGACATTGAATTTTTCAGTCTGACTCTACCTATCCAACTCCTGTCCTACACATGGCTAGAGACCGGGAGATCCATGGTTCAAATCCCGACTATGGCATTGAATTTTTCAGTCTGACTCTATCCACCCAACTCCTGTCCTACACACGGCTAGAGCCCGGGAGATTCGTGGTTCAAATCTCGGTTGTGACATTGAATTTTTCAGTCTGACTCTATCCACCCAACTCCTGTCCTACACACGGCTAGAGCCCGGGAGATTCGTGGTTCAAATCTCGGCTGTGACATTGAATTTTTCAGTCTGACTCTATCCACCCAACTCCTGTCCTACACACGGCTAGAGACCGGGAGATTCGTGGTTCAAATCTCGGTTGTGACATTGAATTTTTCAGTCTGACTATCCACCCAACTCCTGTCCTACACAGACTAGAGACCGGGAGATTCGTGGTTCAAATCCCGGCTATGACATTGAATTTTTCAGTCTGACTCTATCCATCCAACTCCTGTCCTACACAGACTAGACACCGGGAGATCCGTGGTTCAAATCTCGGCTGTGACATTGAATTTTTCAGTCTGACTCTATCCATCCAACTCCTGTCTTACACACGGCTAGAGACCGGGAGATCCGTGGTTCAAATCCCGGCTATGACATTGAACTTTTCAGTCTGATTCTACCTATCCAACTCCTGCCCTACACAGACTAGACACCGGGAGATCCGTGGTTCAAATTCCGGCTATGACATTGAACTTTTCAGTCTGATTCTACCTATCCAACTCCTGCCCTACACACGGCTAGAGACCGGGAGATCCGTGGTTCAAATTCCGGCTATGACATTGAACTTTTCAGTCTGATTCTACCTATCCAACTCCTGCCCTACACACGGCTAGAGACCGGGAGATCCGTGGTTCAAATTCCGGCTATGACATTGAACTTTTCAGTCTGACTCTACCTATCCAACTCCTGCCCTACACACGGTTTGTGTGAAAAAACAAATAACAAGTGATGTGAATGGAATTACTTACTTGGACATATTGGTGAAAGATTCGGTGGCCCAGAGTGTTGTGTAGAGGAAGAGTGCGCCGAGGACGTTGGTGAGAATGGGCAGAACCATGGAGCCACACCAGTAACATGACTCTTCACAGTAATCAGACAGCAGCAGAGTCTTGAGGGCAGCGTCTAGAGGATACCAGAAGCCTATCTGGGCAATCTCCAGCAAAACCATTCTCACTATCACCTGCACAACATAATTATTGTGTGTACTTGATGATAAATATTAGCAGAGATTGTTGTATTACTTGCTTCCTTGTTACAAAACTTGGCTGCACTACATCTGTTACTTGTGTTCTAGCAACGTTTAGTTTTGCTTGTTGCTGCAGTACCACAAAGAGTGTTTACATCTTTTTGTACGGATGAAAGTAAATTTCCTGGGCGCATGTTCCGAATACAAAGGTCGTTCGTTTGCTTGTAAATAAATTCAGGGAGACGGGAGCAATTTGTGATAACAAAAGAAAGGTAAACAGGCGTGTGCTTATGGAGCAGACATTAGACGAACGGAGAATCACCTTTCTAACGCTTTTGATTAAAATAGCGTATATTAAAGATATTTACCTGACAAATAATATGCATATCTTGAATTTTCTGGGAATAGCATTGAAGACTACTTTATTCTGGAGGAATTTTGCATAACTGCTAAACCGTAAGAAATGGACAAAAACTTACCTGACAAAAAATGTAGAGCATATTAAAACACACAATTTATGTTATATAATTTTTTTTCGAGGAGTTGATCGTTTTTGAGATATTCCTTGTTTTTGGTTTCAGCTTTGAAAATCTTGTACTTTTCTCATACAGGAATTTGTCAACTCGTGTCCATACAAACAAAGGAACATTAGTCACGTAGTAGCCAGCTTTTGACTATCACTTTAACCTATGGTACTCCCTTATTTCGCTCCTACTTACAAGGTAGCAAGTAATAAGACAGTTTCTGCTAATTTTTTCTCGATTAGCTTGAAGTAAATAGGAGAATAAGCTTATTAACAATAATTTGTTACACAGAAGTAGAGAAAGTCATGTGAATGGAACACATCAGACTTTTTAATTCAGGGACCCTAAAATGCATATTTCCCGTGAATTTTCTTTATAACATTTTTGCTTGGAATGCAAAAGATCTGAAGTATTCCACTCACATGACTTTCTCTATATATGTGTAACAAATTATAGTTGAGAAGCTTAGCCTTGATGCTAATCAAGATAAACATTAACAAAAATTGTCTTATTACTTGCTTCCTTGTGAGTAGAAGGGAATACACTACGTTAAACGAAAGTCGTAACCTTCCGTGGTGTAATGGTTACCATGCTAACTTCATATACCCAAAGTCGCGGATTCAAACCCGGCGAAGGTCGATGGATTTTAGCTTGTGTAAAAATCCTTAGCATGGCTTTCTTCGGAAGGGAAGTAAATCTGCTGGTCCCATGTTGTAGATTTACGGCACGTAAGAGAACCTCAAGTCTGATAGAGAGGCCTCTGAGCAAAATTAAGCGCTCTTTCACGCCCAATTTAGAATGGGTTGCTGAGAACCCAGTAGTTAAAGAGCGTCAATAAACACGGCATTTTTAGGAGGTTAGACCACTCGCCACTCGCATGTGAGATTTGTGATGGCGCAGGGGCGGTTTTACTCCGCCATCACATTCCACCGCTGCTCCATCTTCATACCATGTATCATCAGTGTCATGGTAGTAAAAGTGGGCGTTTAAATAGAACCGAGTTTTATCGCAATCAGCCTATTTTATGCCGTAACAATACACTAGAATGCAAACAGCCAACAGATAAGAAAGAAATTCTTTGTTATATCTGAAATTCTTTCTTCACAAATTTACCGAGCTTCGCAGCTAGCTTAGATGGCCGGACGTATACAGGGATTTAAGGATTTTTACCCACGGCCAGTTTTTTATTTTACGTTAAAGACGGTTCACTACTCTCGACCCCAACATTGTAGATTCTGGTTCTTTTAGATTTGTCCAACATGGCTGCCCACGCGCAAGCAGACAGAACGAACGGAAGACTGTGCATTTCGCATTGGAAAGCAGAACCGAGTTTTAGAAAGTCCATTTTTATCCTTTATTTCGGTCCAGTTCATTTACATACACCTAACCTAACGTAACGTAGTCTAACCTCAACGAAATCTCGAAACCTGTCGTTCAGCTGTCACGTAGCCATATTGTCTCCATAACCAATGGGAAAGACTCAGCAAGGAGCCTTAATCTAACACTGAACTAGAATCTGCATTTTTTTTTGCCTCTATTAAAAATCCTTTTACATTACATAATTGTTTGTCAAGTGTTTGGTCAGTGGTGCTGATTAATTTCTTGAAGTTCTGTACTTAGCTATTAGCTAGTTCAAAATGTGAGGCAGATACTGCGAGGTGGGCTGCTATGATTTGTGACTGTAGGAAACTTGACTATTAACTGCTTTATGGCACATGGCTTCCATCAAGAGGAACACGAAACAGTGATGGTTGTGTGTGAAGATCTGCTGGCATTTAGGTAAGTGTGTCTACACAGAAATACGCGGTTAGTTAGCAACTCACCTCGTAAAGGAACGCAGCAAATGCCGGAAGCTTTCTCAAGGAACGGGGATACAGTTCGGCTTGTAACAGCAACACACATACTCCCAAACTGAAAAACGCGGTGGCTGTAGGAGAAGGCGCTTCTGCTGATTCCTGGTCATCGATCCCTTGGTACTTCGTGTGGGAATACAGTGTCCATCCAACAAGATTTAAAAGGAACGCAATACTTGTCGCCACAAACGCCATTTTCCTTTGTTTACACGTTCACATGGGAATGTGCTTCTCGTTTTTTGTTTTAATTTGTTGACTCCAGATAACTTCCTTGTTTGCACTGGAGTAACATGTCCCAACACGATACAAACTTAAAACAAAGCATTTTAAAATGTTCCTTGGCGTCCACTTGGGTTAATCGCATGTTTTTGGAAAATCTCATCTCAGCAGAATACATTTTTGCTTAAGAGGACCGAGTACCTGCAATATTATACACTCAGCTGCTAAACTATTGAAATTCGCTCTTCATGTTGTGTCACTTCCATACGTAACCCGGATTTGGTACTTTATGAGACTTTTACAGCCATTTCAAATCTGGATCGCCTGAGGAAGTTTTACCTTTGAATTTTCTAGGAATAGTCTCTGAAGTTCTCTTCATTCTCGACGAGCTTACTTTGTGTCTTCTCAGCTTTCATTTCTTTTTCAAAATTTCATTCAAAGAGCAACCAAGTTTTTAAACACGTGACTTTTGTTTGAGTGAAATATGAAATAAAAATATTTCTGTAAATATTTATCTGAATTAACATGAAGTAGAGGTTTTCTGAGATGTGAAATGTGTGGTATTGAATACGTCCCCATCCAAACCACACATTTTGAAACGGTCCTACTTAGTTCCTTGTAAGTAGAAAGTAAATACATTTTTTTTCCCAAAAATCAAATAAGATGTATATGTTGAACTTTGTGACCTCAGAAGACCTCTTTATATGGCATGAATTTTGCATTAACTAGTGACCCGTAAAGGATACACAAAGTGGTTAAAACACACGATTTATGTCATATACCTACCTACATTTGTTCGCGGAGTTGGCCGTTATTCAGATATTTCTTATACTTGACACATTTGTCAACTTGAGTTTAAAAAACCTGTGGAATATCTGGAAGCCAGCTTGGTTTGGTTTGTAGATGAAAAATCTGATGTGCTCCATTCACATGACTTTCTCTACATCTCTGTAGCAAATTGTTATTAATAAGCTTATTCTTCTATTTCGTCCTAATCGAGATAAACAGCATAAACGGTCTTATTACTTAGTTCCTTGTAGTAGAAGGGAATACATTAGGATCAAGTGACAGTCAAATGTTTTAAAACGTGGTTGTTATGGGATTGAAATCCATTTCTTTGCATGGCCAGTTCCCGTATGAGAAAAGTAAATATTTTAAAATTGAAACCAATAACAAGGAATATCTCGAAATCGGCCAACTCGACGAAAAAATGCATGTGACATAAATTGTGTGTTTTATCGAGTTTTATTTTTGTGTAGTAAGTTTTTGTCTATCTCTTACTGTTTATAGTTCTGAAACATTCAATGAAAATCATCTAGAATAAAGAGGTCTTTTGAGGATATTCCTAGAAAATTCAAGATATGCATTTTATTTGGCAGTGCATATCTTAAATATAAGAGATTTTAATCAAAATCGTTAGCGCCATTTTTCAGAAAATCAGAAGTTTCGAAATTTTTCCATGTAAAGGTTAGTTTGGGGTGGGGGGAATTTCCTTGAAAATCTTTCTATCGCATCCTTGGAAGATACCAAACTGAAATACTAAGTTTAGTTTTTAACGATCTTTTCGTTTTTCAGCTATGCTGCCCACAGACACATACATGCACGGACATGTCTTTAAAAATGATTTTTTTCGATTCAGAGGGTCTCTAAACATATATTTCTCGGTGAAATCTCGGTATTGAATTTTTGGGTACAGTACAATAACTTTTCTATACACTATGTACATAGTACGCGTAGAGAAAGTAAAATACTAAATTTTCAACCGGCTTGAAATAATGGATGCCAAGCTGAGAGTTCTTTGGCCTCAAATTTTGAAATGTGCTCTCTTGTTTCAGATTTCATCCAAGCTCGGATATAAGAAAATGCTCAATTTTCCGTGCTTTAAATGAAGGATTCCTTTACCTATATATAATGAATATATATACCCACAGGGTGTTAATGAACTATACCAAAATATTTACACAGAATAAGTAGATTACTTAAATAAGTAATTTGAGATAGGAGATTTATGGTCTGTTTACTGAAATTTCCAAGTAACGGTATAAGTTTCTGAAATGCCAGAACGTCACGTATTGCGGCACTTCGTCTGGAATGAGAAAAATAATAATAATAATAAAAAGCATTTACTCTATGACAGGAATCGAACTCATGACCGCGTTACGCGTTAAGCTGCCAGAGCCGTTGAAAAAACGCCTTCAGAGAAGGCTACATAACTCAAGAACATAGTTAATGAATGCTCAGTGTCGCACTGTCAAGTGATTAGTTGGAGATTTTACAGATTTTTGCGACATTGAATCTTGAGAGCGCTAGTAACGAGCTACTAAAAATTGATATTTCTATACTCGGGCAGCAGCAGTTTTAAAGACATTTTTACTTTCTCTATACGTGCTATGTATATAGTGTATTGCACTACACCAAAAGATTCGATACCGAGATTTCACCGGAAATATGTTTTAGGGTCCCCTCTATTCAAAAAAAAAAAAAAGTATTTTCAGAAAAAGGTCCGTGTGTCCGTGTGTTCGTGTGTCTGTGAACACGATAACTCAAAAACCAAAAGTCGGTAAACTATCAAACTTGGAATTTAAGTTTAGTATCTTCCAGGGATGCGACACGAAGATTTTGAGAAAAATCCCCCCACCCCAAACTACGCTTTACATGGAACTTTTTTAGAAAATTTTTATTTTCTAAAAAATGGCTCTAACGAATTTGATTAAAATATCGTATATTAAAGATATTTACCTGAAAAATAAAATGTATATTTTGAATTTACTGGGAATAGCCTCTGAAGACTGCTTTATTCTTGATCAATTTTACGGAATTTTGCATAACTGCTAAACCGTAAGAGATGGACAAAAACTTACCACACAACAAATGTAGAGCACCTTAAAACACACAATTTATGTTACATACATTTTTTCGTGGGTTTGATTGTTTTTGAGATATTCCTTGTTTTTTTCAGCTATAAAGACATACTTTTCTCATACAGGACTTTGTGAACTCGTGTCCATACAAACAAAGGAACTTCAGTTGCAGTGATATAGAGAAAGTCATGTGAATAGAACACATCAGATTTTGTCAACCTGCTTTGCTTTAACACCGACTTATCAGCACCTGATACCCACACGTTTAACGTTATGTTTATCCGGGGACCATGCATCGCTGATCCTTATATCAGTCGCATGCACAATCTCGCAAATTAGTTCCGTGCAGTTCATTAACACTCTGTATATATGCGTGTTTTCTGGAAGTGTTTAACGCCCGCTTTTACTACTTGTGGCATCGTAAGCGATGACACTGCTGATATATGAAATGAAGATGGAGCTCCGGTGGAATGCGATGGCGGGGGAAACCGCAGAACCCGGAGAAAACCCGCCCCTGCGCCACTTTGTCCACCAAAATCTCACATGCGGTCGCTTGGGATCAAACCTGGGCAGTCTAGGTGAGAGGCGAGTGATCTGCGCGGCCGTGTGTGCGTTATACTCACATGCATTTCTCTAGCTGTTCCGTAAAGAAACGTTTCTTACATAAGATTATTCTTCTATTTCATGCTAATCGAGATAAAGAAAAATATCTTATTACTTGGTTCCTTATAAGTAAAAGGGAATACACTAGGCTAAAGTGTTAGTCAAAACTTTGGTTCTCTTTGCTTGCTAGGATTAAATAAAAGAGACGAAAAGAAAGATGTATTCCGTTAGAGAAAAGTTTGAGTAGGTTAAAACTGAAACAAATAACACGGAATACCTCGGTAACGGCTAACTCTACAACATAACTGCCTGTTTTAACGAGATCTACACTCTTGTGTGGTAGAGTTTGTATAGCTCTTACGGTTACCAGGTGCACAAAAGTCATCCAGAATGAAGAAGTCTTCACAGGAAACTCAAGATATAGATTTTGTTTCTCATAAAAATAATAATTGAGCATAGGTATTTTAGTCAAAACCGTTAGAGCCATTTTTACTTTCTCTACACCAACTATGTACATAGTGTATAGAAAAGGTACTGTATTCCACCCAAAAATTCGATACCGAGATTTCACCGAAAATACATGTTTTGGGTCCACACGAATCCAAAAAAAAAAAAACATTTTTGGAGAAAGGTCCACCAGTGTGTGTGTGTGTGTGTGTGTTGGTGCGTTTGTGTGTCTGGGTGTGGATGTGATGTGTGTGTGTGTGTGTGTGTGTCCGTGCACAGCATAGCTCAAAAACGAAAAGTCCGTTAAATACCAAACTTTGTATTTAAGTTCAGTATCTTCCAAGGATGCGACACGAAGTTTTTCAAGAAAATCCCCCCCCCCCCCAAACTACCTTTACATGGAAAACTTGTCGAAAATTTTGATTTTCTCAAAGATGGCTCTAATGATTTTGACTAAAACATCCTGACAAATAACATGTATGTAATTTGAATTTTCTGGAAATAGCCTCTGAAGACTACCTTACCTACTCTGGATGAATTTTACGGAAGTTTGCATAACTGGCAAACCGTAAGAGATAGACAAAAACTTACTTAACAGAAAATGTAGAGCACATTAAAACACACAATTTATGAAATACACATTTTTTTCATGGAGGTACATATTCCTTGTTACTGGTATCAGCTTTAAAAATCTTATACTTTTCTCATACAGGAATTTGTCAGCTGCTATATTTCTGGATTAAGATGAAGTATGAGCCTTTTAACAATAATTTGTGTCAGAGATGTAGAGAAAGTCATGTGAATGGAACACATATGATTTTTTAAAAAATGAAAAATGTTCCATGTAAAAGGTAGTTTTGGTGGGAACCTGCTTATAAAAAATCTGATGTGTACCATTCACATGACTTTTTCTATATTCCTGCAACAAATTATTCTTAAAAAGCTTATACTTCTATTTACTTTATGCTAATCAGAAAACATTAGCAGAAATAGTCTTATTACTTGCTTCCTTGTAAGTAGAAGCGAAATAAGGGAGTACCATAGGTAAAAGTGATAGTCAAAAGCTGGTTGCTAGTCAATGAAGTTCCTTTGTTTATATGGATAGGAGTTGACAAGTTCCTGTATACGTTTTTCATAGCAGAAACCAAAAATAAGGAATGTCTCAAAAACGACGAACTCCACGAAACAAATGTATGTAACATAAATTGTGTGTCTTAACGTGCTCTACATTGTTTTTGTCCATCTCTTACGGTTTAGCAGTTATGCAAAATTCAGTAAAATTCATCCAAAATAAACTACTCTCCAGAGGTATTCCTAGAAAATTCAAGGTATACGTTTTATTTGTCAGGTAAATATCTTTTAATCAAAATCGTTAGAGCCATTTTTGAGAAAATAAAAAATTTCGAAAAAAGTTCCATGTAAAGGGTAGTTGGGGGTGGGGGAATTTTTCTCAAAAGCTTCGTGTCGCACCCCTGGAAGATATTAAACTTAAATACCAAGTTTGGTATTTTACCGACTTTTGGTTTTTGAGTTATCGTGTCCACAGATACACGGACACACACACACACACACACACACACACACACTCGGAACTTTTTGAGAAAATGCTTTTTTTTGGATATTGGGGACCCTAAAACAAATATTTCCGGTGAAATCTCGCTATCGAAATTTTGGGTGGAGTGCAATACCTTCTCTATACACCATGTACATAAGGCGTATAGAGAAAGTAAAAAACCTGCCTTTTTCCCCTTTTTTAATTTCTCCTAACAAATTTAAAGATGGGGGAGCTGCTATATTACAAGAAGATAACAAAAATCATCACAATGCCATTCTTGTATTACTTTTAATTAATAATGGTCGTCTAAGTAGACGTTGAGAGGATCCTAAAGCAGGTCTCAGCGGTGAAATCTCGGTTACGAATGTTTGTGTGGAATACAATACCTTTTCTATCCACTATGGACATTGTACATGCGTGCTGTAGATAGCAATAAAGTTGACATACGCCTTCTATAAGTAAGATCTGAATTATGCTTGAGTTATAAACAAAGTCATCACGAATGAGTGGGTCGTTTGAGGGTTGATATTCAACTCACTTTGTTTCGTGACGAACATGTCGCGGGGAGCGCAGTGCCAGAGGAGACGAGACAACTGCCAGGGAATAATGCTCTGCCATACTGGACAGTCTGTCAAACATTTGAGTCTTACTATCAGTAATTATGATTTTGAGTGTTTTAAAAGACTTTAATGTTTGTGTGTACCATCTTATATTGAGATTACGTTTATCATTTGTTTTCCAGTATTAATATACTAGGGTGTGCTGATTAGTCCCGGGTCTCGCTCAGATATGGCGCCACTAGGCCAGTTAGATGGGCTGATAAGTCCCGGGTCTCACTCAGATATGGCGCCACTAGGCCAGTTAGACAGGCTGATAAGTCCCGGGTCTCACTCAGATATGGCGCCACTAGGCCAGTTAGATGGGCTGATAAGTCCCGGGCCTAACTCAGATATGGCGCCACTAGGCCAGTTAGACGGGCTGATAAGTCCCGGGTCTCACACAGATATGGCTCCACTAGGCCAGTTAGACAGGCTGATAAGTCCCGGGTCTCACTCAGATATGGCGCCACTAGGCCAGTTAGATGGGCTGATAAGTCCCGGGCCTAACTCAGATATGGCGCCACTAGGCCAGTTAGACGGGCTGATAAGTCCCGGGTCTCGCTCAGATATGGCGCCACTAGGCCAGTTAGATGGGCTGATAAGTCCCGGGTCTCACTCAGATATGGCGCCACTAGGCCAGTTAGACGGGCTGATAAGTCCCGGGTCTCACACAGATATGGCTCCACTAGGCCAGTTAGACAGGCTGATAAGTCCCGGGTCTCACTCAGATATGGCGCCACTAGGCCAGTTAGATGGGCTGATAAGTCCCGGGCCTAACTCAGATATGGCGCCACTAGGCCAGTTAGACGGGCTGATAAGTCCCGGGTCTCGCTCAGATATGGCGCCACTAGGCCAGTTAGACAGGCTGATAAGTCCCGGGTCTCACTCAGATATGGCGCCACTAGGCCAGTTAGATGGGCTGATAAGTCCCGGGCCTCACACTGATATGGCGCCACTAGGCCAGTTAGACGGGCTGATAAGTCCCGGGTCTCGCTCAGATATGGCGCCACTAGGCCAGTTAGACAGGCTGATAAGTCCCGGGTCTCACACAGATATGGCTCCACTAGGCCAGTTAGACAGGCTGATAAGTCCCGGGTCTCACTCAGATATGCCGCCACTAGGCCAGTTAGATAGGCTGATAAGTCTCAGGCCTCACACAGATATGGTGCCACTAGACCAGTTAGACGGGCTGATAAGTCCCGGGCCTCACACTGATATGGTGCCACTGGGCCAGTTAGACGGGCTGATAAGTCCCGGACCTCAAACAGATATGGTGCCACTAGACCAGTTAGACGGGCTGATAAGTCCCGGGCCTCACACTGATATGGCGCCACTAGGCCAGTTAGACGGGCTGATAAGTCCCGGGTCTCACACAGATATGGCTCCACTAGGCCAGTTAGACAGGCTGATAAGTCCCGGGTCTCACTCAGATATGCCGCCACTAGGCCAGTTAGATAGGCTGATAAGTCTCAGGCCTCACACAGATATGGTGCCACTAGACCAGTTAGACGGGCTGATAAGTCCCGGGCCTCACACTGATATGGTGCCACTGGGCCAGTTAGACGGGCTGATAAGTCCCGGACCTCAAACAGATATGGTGCCACTAGACCAGTTAGACGGGCTGATAAGTCCCGGGCCTCACACTGATATGGCGCCACTAGGCCAGTTAGACGGGCTGATAAGTCCCGGGTCTCACTCAGATATGGTGCCACTGGGCCAGTTAGACAGGCTGATAAGTCCCGGGCCTCACACTGATATGGCGCCACTAGGCCAGTTAGACGGGCTGATAAGTCCCGGGCCTCACACTGATATGGCGCCACTAGGCCAGTTAGACAGGCTGATAAGTCCCGGGCCTCACACTGATATGGTGCCACTGGGCCAGTTAGACAGGCTGATAAGTCCCGGGCCTCACCCAGACATGGCGCCACTGGGCCAGTTAGACAGGCTGATAAGTCCCGGGTCTCACACTGATATGGCGCCACTAGGCCAGTTAGACGGGCTGATAAGTCCCGGGTCTCACACAGATATGGCGCCACTGGGCCAGTTAGACGGGCTGATAAGTCCCGGGCCTCACCCAGACATGGCGCCACTGGGCCAGTTAGACAGGCTGATAAGTCCCGGGCCTCACTCAGATATGGCGCCACTGGGCCAGTTAGACACGCTGATAAGTCCCGGGCCTCACTCAGATATGGCGCCACTGGGCCAGTTAGACAGGCTGATAAGTCCCGGGCCTCACACTGATATGGCGCCACTGGGCCAGTTAGACAGGCTGATAAGTCCCGGGCCTCACTCAGATATGGCGCCACTGGGCCAGTTAGACGGGCTGATAAGTCCCGGGTCTCACACAGATATGGCGCCACTGGGCCAGTTAGACACGCTGATAAGTCCCGGGTCTCACACAGATATGGCGCCACTAGGCCAGTTAGACACGCTGATAAGTCCCGGGCCTCACCCAGACATGGCGCCACTGGGCCAGTTAGACAGGCTGATAAGTCCCGGGTCTCACTCAGATATGGCGCCACTGGGCCAGTTAGACACGCTGATAAGTCCCGGGTCTCACACTGATATGGCGCCACTAGGCCAGTTAGACGGGCTGATAAGTCCCGGGCCTCACTCAGATATGGCGCCACTAGGCCAGTTAGACACGCTGATAAGTCCCGGGTCTCACACTGATATGGCGCCACTAGGCCAGTTAGACACGCTGATAAGTCCCGGGCCTCACACAGATCTGGCGCCACTAGGCCAGTTAGACACGCTGATAAGTCCCGGGTCTCACTCAGATATGGCGCCACTAGGCCAGTTAGACACGCTGATAAGTCCCGGGTCTCACACAGACATGGCGCCACTAGGCCAGTTAGATGGGCTGATAAATCCCGGGCCTCACACTGATATGGTGCCACTGGGCCAGTTAGACGGGCTGATAAGTCCCGGGTCTCACACTGATATGGCGCCACTAGGCCAGTTAGACACGCTGATAAGTCCCGGGCCTCACACAGATCTGGCGCCACTAGGCCAGTTAGACACGCTGATAAGTCCCGGGTCTCACACAGATATGGCGCCACTAGGCCAGTTAGATGGGCTGATAAATCCCGGGCCTCACACTGATATGGTGCCACTGGGCCAGTTAGACAGGCTGATAAGTCCCAGGTCTCACACTGATATGGCGCCACTGGGCCAGTTAGACAGGCTGATAAGTCCCGGGTCTCACTCAGACATGGCGCCACTGGGCCAGTTAGACGGTAGTTTAACTCTAGACTAGCTTGTATCCATAGTTACAGGTCAATAGCTTCTGTAGTTTTCCAATGACAGCATTTTAAACAAGACAACTTTAGAGTTTTCACGAAAACGGAGGATTTGGAAAAACGATCACTGCTTAAATACTTCAATTTGAAAGACTTAACGCCTAAAGAAATCACGGAGGAAATGGACAGTACATTGAAAGACTCTGCCCCTTCATATTCAATGATTAAAAGGTGGGTTGCACAGTTTAAAATGGGACGTACGAGCACTAGTGATGAGCCTCGCTCTGGACGCCCTGTAGAAGTGACAACTCCAGAGATCATTGGAAAATTTCATCGTTTAGTACTGGAAGATCGCAGATTAAAGTTGTTTGTGATAGCAGAAGTTCACAGCAACGAGGAGGTCATTGATGCGGTAAACAGCTATTTTGATGACCTTGATAAATCGCACTACAGAGATGGTTTAACTAAATAGAACACCGATATGACAAATGTGTTAGCCTTTCTGGAGATTATGCTGAGAAATAAAAGTTTTAATGTTATTTTGATTGAGAGGCCCGGGACTTATCAGCCGACCCTAGTACGTGCTAGAGAAAGTAAAAGTTGGTTTTGTAGCTTATGGTGTGAAGAGACGAAGCAAGGACTGTGGCAACAGAAGAAGCTTCCCTTTAAGTTGCCAAACATGAATACTCCATGAGTTTGCCAGCTCCTTCACTTGAGCCACTGAATAAATGGACGTTCCGTGTTACTGTGACGTCACTGCTACTTGATTAACTGCCGCCGCAGAGTAACGATACGTAACGTGCTTCCTTCCATTGTAGCGCACTCGAAACTTTACATCTGATGTGTTCCATTCACATAACTTTCTCTACATCTCTGCAACAAATTATTGTTTTATGAAGCTTATGCTTCTATTTACTTCATCCTAATCAAGAAAAAATTAGCAGAAATAGTCTTATTACTTGCTTCCTTGTAAGTAGAAGTGAAATAAGGGAGTACCATAGGTTAAAGTAATAGTCAAAAGCTGGTAGCTATGTGACTGAAGTTTCTTTGTCTGTATGTACAGGAGTTGACATATTCCTGTATGAGAAAAGTACGTTTTTTAAAGCTGAAACCAAAACAATGAATATTTAAAACAAGGATCAACTCCACCAAAAAAGGTATATAACATAAATTGTGTGTTTTATTGTGCTCAACATTTTAGACAAAGGTCAGCGCGCGCGAGTGTGTGTGTGGGGGGGGGCAGTATAGCTCAAAACCGAAAAGTCCGATAAATACGAAACTTGATATTCAAGTTCAGTATCTCTAAGGATGCGACGATAATTTGCAAGAATTGGTTACAAATTTGTTCATTTTCTCAAAAATGGCTCTAACAATTTTCATTAAAAAACTGTATGTTAAAGATATTCATATCACAAATAAAATGTATACTTTGAATTTTCTGGGAATAGCCTCTGAAGAGCTCTTGTTTTGTTTAATTTTGCATAACGGTTAAACTGTAAGAACGTACTACAATAAAACACATAATTTATGTCATATACACTTTCCTGTAGAAGAGACTGTTTTTAAGACATTACTTGTTACTGGTCTTAGCTTTAAAATGTGTATACTTTTCTCAAACGGGACCGATCCTAACTGTTCACAGGCGGCGAGCTTTTAAAACTTTTTTAGTCCTTTAACCTAGTTGGTCATATCGGACGATGAATGAAATTGATGAAATGATACTCAAATGATCTTGAGGTCCATGGAGCTTAAAGTTATTCTCAGGATAAGGGAAAACCTTATCCAGGTCACTCACCCTAAGCGAGATTCCAACTCACGACCTGTTGAATATGAGGAAGACACGCTATCACCACACCACCCAAGCGGGCTTAATGCATTTGACTACCACTTTATCCTAATGTATTCCGTTATTTCCCTTCTACTTACAAGGAAGCAAGTAATAATACATTTCTGTTAAAGTTTATCTCGATTAGCATGAAGTAGATAGAAGAATAAGCTTTTGTAAGTATAGTTTGTATTTGGAACAACTAGAGAAAGTCATGTGAGTGTAACACATCAGATTTTTTAATATGATTTCATGCTAAGGACGTTTTTTAAAACACACCTAAGATTTATAACTCTTTATTTATCTACTTTCCTGTCATGTAGCATACGGAAGAACGCAGTGCAGCCAAAATAGCCATCTTGCGTACTTAATACAATGCTGCCAACAGTCTGTTTTCGTCGGTAAATTACACTAACTCTCTGATTATATACACTGTATGTCGCTAACACTAGGTCACTCCTTAGCCTGAACCTAATCGATACACTAATATTATTTTTCCATTGATACCCCTGCCTTTAACTATATGGTCCTATCGAAGGCCTCTTCTACTAGCTGGCGTACTGTATCCTTACGTTTATATTACACTTTAGATCACACACACACACACACACACACACACTCACACACACACACACACACACACACACACACTTCTGGGAAGGATAGAAAGCATTCTTGCAGCAGGCAGGAGCTCTATCGACTGAGCTAGGGGCATTATAACATGCAAACAGCTTTCAATAAGTTCTTAGAAAATGCAAGAAATTACTGTTGTAGCATCGAGTAAAGTTAATAATTAGTTAGCGTCGTCTCTCACTAGATGGCAGTTAAAGTTTCATCTATATCCATCACGTGGTTTCGTTGCCATTGAATCACCAATCTTGTGTTTATTTAGAAAGATGTTTCGTACTGTCATTAAACACTTCTATTTAAAATGCTTAACAGCGAAAGAGATAAAAGCCGAGTTGGATGGAGTTCATGGCACATCTGCTCCTGCGTTTATAACAATTTACAATTGGATAAATGAATTTAAACGTGGCCGTACATCCACAAATGATGAACATCGTTCCAGACGTCCAGTAGAAGTGACTTCCTCCGAAATGATTCACAAAGTCCAGGATACGGTTTTGAGTGATCGCGAAATAGTAGAGGTCACAGGCATATCACAAGGTACAGTGTTTTCAATTTTGCACCAACAATTAGGTCTGAGAAAGGTCTCGGCAAGATGGTATGATCGTGTGTTCGATTTGAAAGCTAGTTTGTCACTTTGTCGTCGCAATCCTGACGAGTTTCTGGTAGATACATAATAACTATGGACGACACATGGATATACTACGACACTCCAGAGACAAAAGTACAGTCGCAACAGTGGGTTTTAAAGGCAAAGTTGGTGAAATCTGCAGACAAGGTGATGACCTCGGTTTTTGGGATGCACGCGGAATCATCTATTTGCAGAAAATAAGAGCAATAAATAGAGACTATAATGTATCGTTATTGCACCGGTTGAACGGAGAAATAAAAAAAAACGCTCTCATCTGGCAAAGAAAGAGATTCCATCAAGACAAGGCAAGGGTGAACACTTGCGCAGTTTCGATGGCGAAAATTGTACAGCTAAGATTCGAACTAGTACAACATCCACCGTACTCACCAGATTTGGCTCCCAGTGACTTGAAAAAGCGGCTTCACATGTAACGAAGAGAGCATCTCCCAAACTGTTGCCTATTTTGAAGACCTTTGAAATCCTACTTTTTGGAAGGCTTAAAACATTTGGCGAAGCGCTAGGAAAAGTGTATCGAGCTAAAAGGAGATTATGTTGAAGAAAAAAAAAAAATCTACCAAAAATAATTTGTGTTTCTCTCTCTTTCTAAGGACTTATTTATCGCCAATTGCACCTCATCTGTTTGAACATCTTTCATCCCAAATGAAATGTAAATGTGGTTTTATTTATGGACACTCTTTAACTGCTTTAGTTTTCAGAGTCCCATTCTATATTGGGTGTGAGAGATCTCTTAATTTCGCTCAGAGGTCTCTTTATCAGGCTTGAGTTTCGTAAGTTACAATGTGGACCAACGGCTTTTCTTCCCTTCCAGATGAAGCCATGGTTCCGCCTATAAGAACATGGAACCTTCGCTTCTTGCACTGTAATAAATTCTGCTCGTGTTTGTAAGGGGAAATTGTATTTAGGAATTTTAATAAATGACCATCTGTTAATCGATTCCATAATTTGTTGTTCGGATTATTTCCAAAGTTTGGCTGCGTAGATTTTTACTTTCTCTAGTCTGTATGTACAATGTACATAGTGGATAGAGAAGATATTGTATTCTACCCAAAAATTCAATACCATGATTTCATTGGAAATATATGCTTTAATACTCCCTGAATCAAAAAAGGATATTTTCAGAAAAAGTCTCTGTGTGTGCGCGCGTGTGCGTGTGTGCGCGTCTGTAGACAGTATAGCTCAAAAACGAAAAGACTGTAAAATCCCAAATCTCGTATTTAAGTGTAATATCTTCCAAGGATACGACCCTTTACATGTAAAAAATTTCGAAAATTTTGATTCTCTCAAAACTAACTTGAACGATTTTTATTAAAATGACGTATATTAAAGACATTTATACGGCAAATAAAACGTATATCTTGATTTTTCTGGGATTAGCCTCTGAAGATCTCTTTAATCTAGATGCCTTTTGCAAAATTTTGCTTAACTGCTAAACCGTAAGAGATAGACAAAAACTTACTTTACAAAAAATGTAGATCTCGTCAAAACACACAATTTATGTCCTTTATATTTTTGTTGTGAAGTTAACTGTTTCCCAGATATTCCTTGTTACTGATTTTAGTTGTGAAGTACATATACGTTTCTCTGACAGGAAGTGTCCGATTTTCTTTTGTTCTACTCCTGGCCGAGCAAAGAAGCGTTTTGCAATGACAATCGCATAACGATAGCTTTTAAAACATTTGACTATCACTTTAGCATAGCACATTCCTTAAGTTGCCTTCTACTTATAAGGAACCAAGTAACAAGAACATTCTGCTAATGTTTATCTCGATTAGCATTGTTTAGAAAGAAGAGTAATTTTTACTTTCTCTACACGTACTATATACATAGTGTACAGAGAAGGTATTGTATTGCATCCAAAAATTCGATACTGAGATTCCACCGGAAATATATATTTTGAGACCCCTGAATCCAAAAAAAAAAAAAAAAAAAGCATTTTTAAAAATATGTCCGTGTGTGTGTGTGGGCAGCATAGCTCAAAAAGGAAAAGACCGTTAAATAACAAACATGGTATTTAAGTTTGGTATTGTCCAAGGATGCGACACGAAGATTTTCAAAAAAATCCCGCCACGTCAAACTACCCTTTACATGGAACTTTGTTCGAAAACTTTGATTTTCTTAAAAATGGTTCTAACAATTTTTATTAAAATATCGTGTATTAAAGATATTTACCTTACAAATAAAATGTATATCTTGAATTTTCTGGGAATAGCCTCTGAAGACTACTTTATTGTGGATGAATTTTACGGAATCTTGCATAGCTGCTAAACAGTAAGAGATGGACAAAAACTTAAAACACAAAAATCGTAGAGCACGTTAAAGCATATCATTTATGTTATATAACTTTTTTTCTTGGAGTTGATCGTTTTTTATATATTCCTTTTTATTGGTTTCGGCTTTGAAAAACTTATACTCGTGTCAACTCGTGCCCATACAAACAAAGGAACTTGAGTCACATAGCAACCAGCTTTTGACTACCACTTTAACCTATGGTACTCCCTTATTTCATTTATACTTACAAGGAAGCAGGTAATAAGACTATTTTTGCTCCTTTTTTCTCGATTAGATGAAATAAATAGAATAATTTGTTGCAGAGATATAAAGTCATGCACTGCTGTAACAAATTATTGTTAAAAAGCTTATTACTCTCTCTTTCTACTTCATGATAATCAAGATAAACATTAACAGAAATTGTCTTATTACTTGCTTCCTTGTAAGTAGAAGGGAATACACTAGGATAAAGTGACAGTCAAATGTTCTAAAATACGGTTGCTATGGTTGAAATGCAAATGCATCTTTAATATACGGCACTAATTAAAATCCTCAGAGCATTTTAGAAAAAATCAACATTTTCAATAATTTTTTCATGTTAGACTGGTTGGGGAGATCTTTGGAAGATACTAAATTAGATACCACGTTTGATGTTTTACCGTCTTTTCGTTTTTGAGTTATTATGGTCACAGACACAAACACAAAAATGTTTTTTTGTTTTGATTCAGGGGTCTCAAAACATATATTTCCTGTGAAATGCGGGTATCAAATTTTTGGATGCAAGACAATACCTTCTCTATAACTATGTACCTACATAGTACGTGTAGAGAAAGTAAAAACGTAGCCGCACAACATAAGAGGTAGTCAGGTATTTAGAAGATTAGAACATTGAATAAACCTAAGACAGGTTTAGAAGCAGTAAAAGATTTTGTTGTGACAGAACAATAACGCGTTATCGTAATGTTCTCCAGAGCGCGCTTCACTTTGATCTTTCGGGCAGAAAACTGAACTCGGTCTGGGTCTGACACATCACCCGCGCTTTCCAAACTTTCACTTGTTAGCGGCCAATTGCTGTATTCACAGGACTATCTCTTCAAAAGATTATTCGTGCTAATCAAAATAAACATAAGTAGAAATTGTCTTATTACTTGCTTCCTTGTAAGCAGAAGCGAAATAAGAGAGTACCATACGTTAAAGTGATAGTCTAAAGCTGGTTACTAGGTGACTGAAGTTCCTTTGTTTGTATGGACACGAGTTGACACATTCCTGTATGAGAAAATTATAAGTTTTCCAAGCTGAAACCAATAATAAGGAAAATCTCAAAAACGACCAACTTCACGAAAAAAAATGTATATAACATATATTGTGTGTTTTATCTTGATCTACAATTTTTGTGTATCTCTTACGGTTTACCAGGTATGCAAAATTCAATTAAAATCATCCAGAGTAAAGAGCTATTTAGAGGCTATTCCCACAAAATTCAAGATATACATTTTATTTGGAATGTAAATATAAGAGAGTTTAATCAAAACCGTTAATCATTTTTGAGAAAATAAAAAATTTCGAAGCTTTTTCCAGTAAAAGGTAGTTTGGAGTGGGGGAAATTTCTTGAAAATCTTCCTGTCGCATCATTGGAAGATACCAAACTTAAATATCAAGTTTAGTATTTAACGTTGTTTTCGTTTTTGACCTATGCTGTCCACAGATACACACATACAGACATACACACACAGACACACACATACACACACCGACCTTTTTCCGAAAATGCTTTTTTTTAATTCAGGGGGACCCGAAACATGTATTTCCGGTGAAATCTGCGAATGGAATTTTTGGATGGAATGCAGTACCTTCTCTATACACTATGTATATAGTCAGAGAAGTAGAGAAAGTAAAAACTGGTTGCTATGTGAATGAAATCTGTTTCTTTGCACTGCCAGTGAACAACAACAAAAAACAAAAGCACATTTATGACTTTAAAAATGTAGTAGCCTAAACCAAATGAGACATAGAGAAACCTAGAGCAGTTTCATAAAGTAGATGTATTGAGAATCTAATATTATACCCACGTTTTAATTTCTTTATTTTGTTGCAAAGAAGTTTTTAGTGTCGTGACAAAAACATAAACATAACTTCGAAACCAGTGGAGCAAAATGGATGGAATTTCCACTGTGACTTATTTGCATTATATAACAACTGTGATATACATTTAAATGATGTGTTCCATTCACATGACTTTCTCTACATCACTGTAACAAAATTATTGTTAAACATATATTCTTCTATCAACTTTATGATAATCGAGATAAACATTAACAGAAATTGTCTTAATTACTTGCTTCCTTGTGAGTAAAAGGAAAATAAGGTAATACACTCGGATAAAACGTTAGTCAAGTATTTTATAAGCTGGTTGCCATATGGGTGAAACCGTTTCTATGCAGGGCAAGAAAAGTTTAAACAAATAACAAGGAATGTTGTATAAATGGCCAATTGTACCTAAAAGTGTATCTGTTTTAACGTGCTCTACAATTGTTGTGTATTAAGTTTTTGTCTATCTCTTACGGTTTACTAGTTACGCAAAATTCACTAAAATACATTCCATATAAAGAGGTCTGTAGAGGCTATTCCCAGAAAATTAAAGATATAGATTGTATTTGCCATATACATATATTTAATATGCACTAGTTTATCAACATTTTTAGAGCTATTTTTGAAAAAATCTGATGTGTTCCATTCACATAACTTTCTCTATACCTCAGCAACAAATTATTCTTAAAAAAGCTTATTCTTCTATTTGCTTCATGCTAATCAGTATAAAATTAGCAGAAATAGCCATATTACTTGCTTCCTTATAAGTAGAAGCGAAATAGGGAGTACCATAGGTTAAAGTGATAATCAAAAGCTGGTTCCTATGTCACTGAAGTTCCTTTGTTTGTATGCACAGCAGTTGAAAAATTACTGTATGAGAAAAGTGTAAGTTTTTCATAGCAGAAATCAAAAACAAGGAATGTCTCAAAAACGATCAACTTCACGAAAAACATGTGTATAACATAAATTGTGTGTTTTAACGTGCTCTACATTTTTGTGCAGTAAGATTTTGTTCATCTCTTATGGTTTAACAGTTATTCAAAATTCCGTAAAATGCATCCAGAATAAACTACTCTTCAGAGGCTATTCCCAGAAAATTCAAGATATACATTTTATTTGTTAGGTTAATGTCTTTAATATATGATATTTTAATCAAAATCGTTAGAGCTATTTTTGAGAAAATCGAAATTTTCGAAAAAAGTTCCATGTAAAGGGTAGTTTGGAGTGGGGGGATTTTTCTCAAAACCTTCGTGTCGCATCCCTGGAAGATACTAAACTTAAATACCAAGTTTGGTATTTTGCCAATTTTTCGTATTTGGGTTATCGTGTTCACAGACACACGGACACACACACACGAACCTTTTTCTGAAAATACTTTTTTTGGATACAGGGGACCCTAAAACATATATTTCCGGTGAAATCTCGATATCGAAGTTTTTGGTGGAGTGCAATACATTCTCTATACACTATGTACATAGTGCCTATAGAGAAAGTAAAAATCAAAATTTTCGGAAAATGTTCCGTGTAAAGGGTAGTTTGGGGTTGTTTTCTTCACAAAATCTTGGTGTCGCAAACCTAGAAGATACTAAACTTAAATACCCAGTTTGATATTTCAGCCACTTTTGGTTTTTGTGTTGTCGTGCTCATAGACACACGTACCTTTTCCTAAAAAAGTCTTTTTTACTTTCTCTATAGTACTACATACATAGTGTATAGAGAAGGTATTGTATTGCACCCAAAAATTCAATACCGAGAATGGTATTTAAGTTCGGTATCTTCCAAGAATGCGACACGAAGGTTTTCAAGAACCCCCCCCCCACCCCTAACTACCTTCTACATTGTACATTTTTTGAAAATTTTGACTTTCTCAAAAATGGCTCTAACGGTTTTAATTAAAATCTCTTATATTTAAGATATTTATCTGACAAATAAAATGTATATCTTGAATTTCCTGGAAATAGTCTTTAAAGACCTGTTTATTCTGGATGATGTTTATTGAATTTTGTATAACTGGTAAACCGTAAGAGAGAGAGAGACAAAAACTTACTCCAGAAAAAATGTAGATCACGATAAAACACTCAATTTTTGTGATATATATTTTCCTGGTCTAGTTGATCGTTTTTTAGATATTCCTTGTTTTTGGTTTCAGCTTTAAAAAAACTTATACCTTTCTCATACAGGAATTTGTCAACTCTGTCCATACAAACAAATGAACTTCAGTCACATAGCAACCAGCTTTTGACTACCACTTTAACGTATGCTACTCCCTTATTTCGCTTCTACTTACAAGGAAGCAAGTAATAAGACTGTTTCTGTTAATTTTTCTCAATTAGCATGAAGTAAACAGAAGCACAATCTTCATTGCTGAGATGTAAATGAAATGGCGTGTTATTTATGGATGTTCTTTACTACTGTGGTTCTCAGCGTCCCATTCTAAATTGGGCGTGAAAGACTGTTTAATTTTGCTCAGAGGCCTCTCTGTCAGGCTTGAGGTTCTTTTATGTGCCGTAAATCTACGACACGGGACCAACGGCTTTACTTCCCTTCCAAAGGAAGCCATGCTAAGGATTTTTACACCCGAGAAAAGCCATCGTCCTCCGCCGGGTTTGAACCCGCGACCTTGGCTATATGAAGTTAGCATGGTAACGACGGAGGGCGACGCAGAGATGTAGAGAAAGTCATATGAATGGAACATATAAGATATTTTTTCGAATACAGGGGACCTTAAAACGTGTTTTCCGGTGAAATCTCGGTATTGAATTTCTGGGTGCTATACAATACCTTCTCTATACACTGTGTACATAGTACGTGTAGAGAAAGTAAAAACTAATTTATTCACAAGATAGAGGTCCTAGTGGCCTCGAAACGTGTATTTGCCAACAGTATTTGTATAAAGGAGCTGCAAAGGCTGACGTAGTTACGTCAGACGTCGGTCGCCTAGCAACCAGACTGCTGCGAGGGGGCACAGAATCGCGACAAAGGCACGTCCGGAAACGAATTACGCTCGGGAAATGTTTTAAAGAGCTTCTCTCTTGAGAAAAGGGCTTAGTGAAGTGGCTGGCTCTCTGCTGGTCAGGAACCTGCAGCATTTCATCTTTTATTCTCTCCTTGCTTCCTAAAAATCTGATGTGTTCCATTCACATGACTTTCTCTACATCTCTGTAACAAATTATTGTTAAAAAGGTTATGCTTCTCTTTACTACATGCTAATCGAGAAAAAAGTATCAGAAATAGTCTTATTACTTGCTTCCTTGTAAGTAGAAGCGAAATAAGGGAGTACCATAGGTTAAAGTGATAGTCAAAAGCTGGTTGCTATGCAATTGTCATTCAAATTCGTAGTAAACCATAAAAAACACGGCATCCTATTTGAGATTAGTATAGGCATATTAAAATTGAAACCAATAACAAGAAATATGTCGGAACTGTTAGTTGTACAGCAAAAATGTAAACGGCATAAATGATCTGTTTTAACAGATGTACATATTTTTGTGTGTATCTCTTACGGTTTACAAAAGTCATTCAGAATGAAGAGGACCGTTTCTGTTAATGTTTATCTCGATCAGCATGTAGTAAATAGAAGAATTGTAAGAAGGGTGGTTTTTTTGTTTTTAGCAGAGCGGATAGAGAAAGACCCTATGAATGGAAGACATCAGATTTTTTTTTTTTAATTGTGGTTTTCCTTTCACCAATGCTAAAATGATTTGCAACGTTTTCATTTGTTGAATGTGATGTTGCTATTCTTCAATTGTTTCTTCTCGTACTTGGTCTGATTATAGAATTCTTGTTATAGTGCATACCTTCATCTTGTGCTTGCTGCCTCTCTACCTTGAGTGCTACCACCCTCTTGAAATGTATTATCCGCTGTGCTGAATTAACATTTCAAATGGGAAGTCGTCATTCGGTTTTTCTTAACTGTGTGACTATCACTTTATCCTACTGTATTGTTCTTATATCTACAACGAAATTGCAAGGAAAGTTTATCTGTATTAACTCTGAGTGAATGGCTAATGATTACTCAGGTATAATACTTTCCTTTCTCGCGGTGTGACCGTCATTTGTCAATGTTTCATCAGAAGCTGAATTACTAAATGGCCTTCATTTGACCTCCAGTGTTTCTACATTCACTTGACAGGTGCACATCTTGCGCGTGTAACCTGATGCTTTACTTTCCAGCTTCCCTTGCTGTAACTGGCTATACCAGACGTGAATTAATCTGAGAAAACTATAAAATACTTGAAAATTCAAACCAATAACAAGGAATATCTCAGAAATGGCTAATGGCAAAAACTTTCTAACTGATATTAATTGTGTGTTTTAATGAGATATACTGATTTTGTTCAGTGAGCTTTAGTCTTTCTCTTATGGTTTATCAGTTATACAAAATCCAAACAGAATAAAGAGGTCTTCAGAGCTTATTCCCAAAAGGTTCAATTCGAGGGTCAGCTGATAAGTCCCGGGCCTCACACAGATATGGCGCCACTAGCGACAGTAGCATCGTATAGTTTAACTCTACACTACCTTGTATGCATAGTTACAGGTTGTTTGTTCTCCAATGACAGCATTTTAAACAAGACAATTTTAGAGTTTTCACGAAAATAGAGGATTTGGAAAAACTAGCAGTGATTAAATACTTCCATTTGAAAGGCGTAACGCCTAAAGAAATCAAGGAGGAAATGGACAGTACATTGAAAGACTCTGCCCCTTCATATTCAATGATTAAAAGGTGGGTTGCACAGTTTAAAATGGGACGTACGAGCACTAGTGATGAGCCTCGCTCTGGACACCCTGTAGAACTGACAACTCCAGAGATCATTGAAAAAATTCACCGTTTAGTACTGCAAGACCGCAGATTAAAGTTGTTTGAGATAGCAGAGGCTGTAAACATATCAAAAGAACGTGCAGGTAATATTTTAAGTACGGTTTTGGGCTTTCACAAGGTCTGTGCAAGATGGTGCCGCGTTTGTTGACCCCTGATCAAAAGTTGCAAAGAAAAACTGTTTCTGTTAAGAATGTGGAGCTCTACCGTAAAAATCCCAGTGAGTTTTTGTGATGGCTTATTACCATGGATGAAACTTGGATACATCACTACACTCCAGAAACTAAATCAGAGTCAAAACAGTGGATTGCCCCAAGTGAACCAACTCCAAAAAATCTGATGTGTTCCATTCACATGACTTTCTCTAAATCTCTGTAACAAATTATTGTTAATAAGCTTATCTTTTATTTATTTCACGCTAATCGAGAAAAATTAGCAGAAATAGTCTTATTTCTTGCTTTATTGTAAGTAGAAGCGAAATAAGGGAGTACCATAGGTTAAAGTGAAAGCCAAAAGCTGGTTGCTATGTGACTGATGTTCCTTTGTTTGTATGGACAGGAGTTGACAAATTCCTGTATGAGAAAAGTATATTTTTCAAAGCTAAAACCAAGAAAAAGGAATATCTCAAAAACGATCAACTCCACGAAAAAAATGTATATGACATAAATTGTGTGTTTTAACGTGATCTACATTTTTTGTGTGTTAAGTTTTTGTCCATCTCTTACGGTTTAGTAGTTATGCAAAATTCATCCAGAATAAAGTAGTCTTTAGAGGCTATTCCCAGAAAATTCAAAATATACATTTTATTTGTCAGGCAAATATCTTTAATATATGATATTTTAATCAAAATCGTTAGAGCCATTTTTTAGAAAATCAAAATTTTCGAAAAAAGTTCCATGTAAAGGGTAGTTTGGGGTGGGGGATTTTTCTCAAAATCTTCGTGTCGCATCCCTGGAAGATACTAAACTTAAATACCAAGTTTGGTATTTACCGACTTTTCGTTTTTGAGTTATCGTGTTCACAGACACACACACACGGACACACACGGACCATTTTCTGAAAATACTTTTTTTGGATACAGGTGACCCTAAAACATATATTTCCGGTGAAATCTCGGTATCGAATTCTTTAGTGGAGTGCAATGCATTCTCTATACACTATGTACATAGTGCGTATAGAGAAAGTAAAAAGGCAAAGTCAATTTTGTCAGCTAACAAGGTTAAGGAGAGTGTTTTCTGGAATGCACTGGGAATTATTGTTATTGATGACTTGTAAAAAGGTAAAAGTGTCACTGGTGACTACTACGCAAGCTTACTGCAACGTTTGAGTGGTGAGGTGAAAAGAAAAACACCTCATTTGTCAATAACAAAAACTTTCATCACGACAATGCTCCGGCCCATCGTTCAGTCATTGCAATGGGAAAAATCTGATGTGTTCCATTCACATGACTTTTTCTGCATCTCTGTAAATTATTATTGTTAATAAGCTTATCTTTTATATATTTCATGCTAATTGAGAAAAATTAGCAGAAATAGTCTTACTTCTTACTTTATTGTAAGTAGAAGCGAAATAAGGGAGTACCATACGTTAAAGGGAAAGCCAAAAGCTGGTTGCTATGTGACTGATGTTCCTTTGTTTGTATGGACAGGAGTTGACAAATTCCTGTATGAGAAAAGTATGTTTTTCAAAGGAATATCTCAAAAACGACCAACTCCACGAAAAAAATGTATATAACATTAATTGTGTGTTTTAATGTGCTCTACATTTTTTGTGTGTTAAATTTTTGTCCATCTCTTACGGTTTAGTAGTTATGAAAAATTCATCCAGAATAAAGTAGTCTTCAGAGGCTATTCCCAGAAAATTCTAAGTATACATTTTATTTGTCAGGTAAATAACTTTAATATACGATATTTTAATCAAAATCGTTAGAGCCATTTTTGAGAAAATCGAAATTTTCGAAAAAAGTTCCATGTAAAGGGTAGTTTGGGGTGGGGGATATTTCTCAAAATCTTCGTGTCGCATCCCTGGAAGATACTAAACTTAAATACCAAGTTTGGTATTTTACCGACTTTTCGTTTTTGAGTTGTGTTCACAGACACACGGACACACACACGGACCTTTTTCTGAAAATACCTTTTTTTGGATACAGGGGACCCTTAAACATATATTTCCGGTGAAATCTCGGTATGGAATTTTTTGGTGGAGTGTACTATGTACATAGTGCGTATAGAGAAAGTAAAAATATGTGAATTAAAGTTGGAATTGCTTGAATATCCAGCCGATCTAGCAGCACGAGGAGGTCATTAAACAGCTTTTTGTTTAATTCAGTGTCGCTTTAACAACAAGGCCAAATAGCGACTACAGTGATGGTTTCGTTAAATAGATCACTGATATGACAGTTTCTGTTTTGATTGAGAGGCCCGGGACTTAGGTGGAAATATATTGCATACGCATTTAGTCATTCTTAACTGCCTAATCTCAATCTGTGATTCCAAGGGCTTCTCACCACACGGGCCGTCGTTATAACTCACTCCACCTCCTAGGCCGGTCAGATAATCTAATGTGTTCCATACACATGACTTTCTCTACATCTTTGTAACACATTATTCTTCTATCATGCGAATCGAGATAAGCATTAGTAGAAATGTTTCCTTGTAAGTAGAAGGGAATACACAAGGCTAAAACGATAGCAAAATATTTCAAAACCTGGTTAGCATGTGGATGAAATCCGTTTCTTTGCTGGACCAGGGGTTGACAAATTCCCATATGTGTAAAGTTTTAAGTATTTTAAAGCTGAAACTAATAGAAGGAAAATGTAAAAAGCGGTCAAGTCCACGATAAAATTATATAGGACATAAATTGTGTGTTTTAACAAGATCTACATTTTTTTGTTAAGTAAGTTTTTCTCTACCACTTATAGTTTACCAGTTATGCAAAATTCCCACAAAATTCATCGAGAATAAAATGTCGACAGAGGCTTTTCCCAGAAAACACAAGATATACATTTTATTTGCCAGGTAAATATCTTTAATATACGAAATTTTAATCAACATCGTGTGAGCGATTTTTGAGAAAATCAACATTTTCGGATAGTTGGGGTGGGCAGATCTTCTTGTCGCATTCTTGGAAGATACCGAACTTAAATACCAACTTTCGTATTTAACGTATTTTCGATTTTGAGCTCTGCTGTCCACAGACGTACACAGAGCTTTTTCCATTTTTTTTTGTATTCAGGGGGACTGAAAACATATATTTCTGGAGAAATCTCGGTATGAAATTTTTGGGTGGAATACAATACCTTCTCTATACACTATGTACATAGTTCGTGCAGAGAGAGTAAAAGTGACGTTGTTAGGTGTGAATCAGTGGTTGTGACGTCAGCACTCAGGGATTACCCGCTCGGTCGGTCTGGCAGTTTTCTTCGTGCAGACCGGAGAAACGTCACGTCTGGGAAAAATCCCGACACTCAAGAAATGTACCACAATTAAAGTAAAATTCACATGCACTTTTCTACTCATGGTATGCATAATTTCTTACAAAAGTTTATAAAAATTAGTTGTCGTTGATAAACTTTCATCACACATTTTGTTAAGCAGAATAAGCAGCCTAAAGTGATAGACACGTTTTTACTTTCTCTACACATACTATGTACCTAGTGTATTTTTTTTAACTTATGTTCCTTTAACCTGGTAGGTCATTCGGACGATGAAATGATTTCGGGGTCCATGGAGGTTAAAGTTACTCTCAGGATAAGGGAAACCTTATGGGCAACTCAGTGTAAGCGAGATTCGAACTCGTGACCTGCTGAATGTGAGGCAGGTGCGCTACCCAGGCGGGCTCAGAGAACGTATTGTATTGTACCCAAAAATTCGATAGCGAGATTTCATCGGAAATAATGTTTTAGGCTCCCCTGTATCCAAATAAAGGATGTTTAGACAAAGTTCCGCGCACGCGGGTGTTTGTGTGTGTGTGCGTGGACAGCATAACTCAAAAACGAAAAGACCGTTAAATACCAAACTTAGTATTTATGTTTGGTATCTTGCAAGAATGCGACCCAAACTACCCTTATATGCAATTTTTTTCGAAAATTTTGATTTTCTCAAAAATGACTAACGATTTTGATTAAAATGTTGTGTATTAAAGAATTTTCTGGGAACAGCACCTGAAGACCACTTTAATCTGGGTGAGTTTTACGAAATTTTGCATAACTGATAAACCGTAAGAGATGGACAAAAACTTACTACATAAAAACATAGATCACGATAAAACACACAATTATGTCATATGCATTTTTTCATGGAGTTGGTCGTTTTAGAGATATTCCTTGTTATTAGTTTCAATTTTAAAATACTTAAACTTTTCTCGTACGGGAACTTTGTCAACTTCTGGCCACCCAAAGAAACGGATTTCAATCCCATAGCAGCCACATTTTAAAACATTTGACTGTAGGTTTAGCCTAGTATAATCTCTTATTTCCCTTTTACTTATAAAGGTACTAATTAATAAGACCGTTTCTGGTATACTGAATAGATAGAAGATTAGGCTTTATTTAGAATAGTTTGTTACAGAGATGTAGAGAAAATCATGTGAATGGATCACATCAGTTTTGTTTTTTTCGTAGAGTTGACCATTTCCGCGTTATTGCTTATTATTGGTTTAATTTTAAAAGACTTGGGGAATTTAGCAAGTGGACGAGGTTTTGAAAGCTGTGCAGGGCGAGGCTGTGATCGATCCAGTAAGGTTACTGTATCCTCCTGGCGAGGCGGGGAAACCCCTGCCTGCTACGTGCCCTGCCAGCAGAACCGCACTGACTGTTCGCCAGACAACATCGACACTGCAACAGGTGAGCGAGTCGCATGCTAACAGTACTCTATCTCTGTTTATCTTACTCTTACAATGTGCTTAGTAACTATTGCATTCCACCCAAAAATTCAGTGTACAGATCTCAACGGAAATATATGTTTTGAGGTCCCTGAGTCCGGTAAAAAGCATTTTTAGAAAAAGGTTCGAAAACAAAGGAAATAAGGGAGCACCATAGGTTAAAGTGATAGTCAAAAGCTGGTTGCTATGTGACTGAAGTTCCTTTGTGTGTATGGACAGGATTTGACAAATTCCTGTATGAGAAAAGTATAAGTTTTTTAAAGCTGAAACCAAAAGCAAGGAATATCTCAAAAACAATCAAATCAACAAAAAAGTATATTTAGTACAAATTCTGTTTTAACAAGCTGTAAATTTTTTGTGTGGTAAGTTTTCTCCATCTCTTACGATTTAGCAGTTATGCAAAATTCGTCCAGAATAAAGTAGTCTTCAGAGGCTATTCCCAGAAAATTCAAGATATACATTTTATTTTTCAGGTAAATGTCTTGAATATACGATATTTTAATCAGAATGGTTAGTACCATTTTTGAGAAAATCAAAATTTTCGAAAACATTTCCATTTAAAGGGCAGTTTGGGTTGGGAGGATTTTCTCGAAAATCTTCGTGTCGCCTCCTCGGAAGATACCAAACCTAAACAGCAAGTTTGGTTAGTAACGTTTTTTCCTTTTTCAGCTACGCTGCCCACAGACACAAAGACACACAGACTTTTTTCTAAAAATGTTTTAACAGGGGGTCTCAAAATATGTATTTCCGGTGAAATCTCGGTACTGAATTTTTGACTTCTTTACACTAGGTACATAATACGTGTAGAGAAAGTAAAAATGCCATCGATTTCGATTAAATTACCGTATGTTAAAGGCATTTACATCACAAATAAAAATGTGTATTTTTAATTTTATGGGAATTGCCTCTGAAGACCTGTTCATTCTGTATGACTGGTAAACTATAAGAGATAGTCAAAGAATCACTTCGTGGTGGTAGCGTGTCTGCCTCACATTCAACAGGTCGTGAGTTCGAATCTCCCTTAGGATGAGCTACCCGGATAAGCTTTTTACGGGGTTTTCCCTTATCCTGAGAAGACGAATATCGAGTAACTTTAAGCTCCTTGGACCCCGAGATCATTTGAGTCTCATTTCACCAATTTCATTCATCGTCCGATATGACCAACCAGGTTAAAGAACGTTACAACTACAAAAAAAAAAAAAAAGTAGATCTCATTAAAATACATAATTTGTCATATACATTTTTTCCCTGGAGCTGTCCATTCCGAGATATACATTTTTATTAGTTTAAGTTTTAAAATACTTAGTTTTCTCATACGGGAATGTGTCAATTTCTGGCAATGCATGGAAACGGATTTCAATTCCACAGCAACCAGTTTTTAAAACATTTGACCATCTTTTTTTCTAGTTAGTCATATCGGACGATGAATGAAATTGGTAAAATGATGATCTCGGGGTCCATGGAGTAACTTTAAGTTACTCGACATTCGTCTTCTCAGGATAAGGGAAAACCCCGAGGAAAACCTTATTCGGGTAACTCACCCTAAGTGAGATTCAAACTCACGACCTCTTGAATGTGAGACAGACACGCTACCCAGGCCGCCACTATCGTTTTATCCTAGTGTATTCCGTTATTTCCCTTCTACTGACAAGGAAGCAAGCAATAAGACAATTTTTGCTCAAGTGGAATGAGAATTTTAACAATAATTTGTTATAGAGATGTAGAGAAAGTGATGTGATTGTAACACTAGATTTTTTCTTCGCATAAAACGCCTTTACGAAGCAATTTTAAGCTTTAGAGCCTTTGTTTTACAATTTGCTCTGGGTTTAATAATATTGAGATAAAAGTTTGTAAACAAAAAACTAAAACCTGCAGATTAAAATATTCCTGTCTTCTTTTACTTTCTCTGGACGTACTATGTGTAGGGAACATATTGTATTGTAACAAACAAATCAATACCAACATTTCACGAGAAATATGTGTTTTAGAAAAAGGTTCAAGTGTGTGTGAACATGATAACTCAAAAACGAAAATTCCTTAAAATACCAAACTTGGTATTTAAGTTTACTATCTTCCAGAGATTCAACACGAAGATTTTGAGAAAATCCCCCCACCCCCAACTACCCCTTTCATGGAAAAATGTTCGATAATTTTGATTATCTCAAAAATAGCTGTAATGATTTTGATTAAAATATCGTATATTAAAGACACTTACCTCACAAATAAAATGTATATTTTTAATTTTCTGGGAATAGCCTTAAAGAGTAGTTTATTTTCGATGAATTTTGCGTAACTGGTAAACCGTAAGAGACAGGCAAAAGGTTACTGCACAACAATTGTAGATCATGTTAAAACACACAATTTATGTCGTATACGTTTTTTTCGTAGAATTGACCATTTCTGAGATATTCCATGTTATTTGTTTCGGATCTAAAATAATTAAACTGTTTTCCATCCAGAAAGCTGTAAATTCCTGGGCCTGCATAGAAACGAATTTCAAGCACATGGCAACAGGCTTTTAAAATATTTGAGTATCACTTTATCCTAGTGTATTCCCTTTTACTTACAAGGAAGCAAGTAATAAGAGAATTTCTGTTAATGTTTATCTTGATTAGCATCAAGTAGAAGAATAAGCTTATTAACACTAATTTGTCACAGAGATGTAGAGAAAGTCATGTGATTGTAACACATCACATGTTTTTCATTCAGTGGATCTCAAAAAAATTCCGGGATATCTCGACACGGAATACAATACCTTATCGATGCATTTAAAATCACTCCCACTGACCATTAAGAGAATGAGCTTATTAGCATTTGAACTTTGCTCTAGAGATATTTGTGTTTTAAGGAAAGATAAAGTTGGTCACCCTTCACCACACGCCTGATCTTGACACATAATAATGAAGCGGATCTGTGTCAAGAATCACCGCGAGGTCGAACACATTCATTTACGAGATTGGTAAACCTTCCTTTCCTTAATCATATTAGATTGGTAAAAGTAACAACAATCCTCATATTTAAACTGCTATAATTTGAAGCATTTTCTAATTTCCTCAAATCTCTTAGTGTAAGTGTCCAGACAACTGAGGATCAAAGTCCGGACTCCATGTTAGCAAATGCAGCGCCTCTCTTCCTGTCCATATAATAAAACATTTTTAAAACACAAAAAAATTGGTATTTCATTTTAGCTTGCTTTGAAGGAAAAAATCTCTCTTAAACGACCCTTCACAGTTTCCGTTATTTTCGATTTTCTGATAAATGGCTCTAAGGATTTTGATTAAAATGTAGTATACTAAATATTTACAACACAACTAAAATGTATATTTTGGGTGAGTTTTGAATAACGGTTAAACTGTAAGAGAAAGACAAAAGAAATGCAGATCTCGTTAAAACACAAGTCATGTACAGCTGGCCGTTTCTGAGATATTCATTGTTACTGGTTTCAATTTTGAAATATTTATACTTTTCTCAATCAGGAAGTGACGTTTCGATTCATCTCTGTTGTTTTATTGCAACTTCAGTTATTTCATATAAGACCAGCTTTTAAAACATGTGACTATCACTTTATCCTGGTGTATTCCCTTCTACTCACAAGGAGCAAGTAATAAGACAATTTCTGTTAGTGTTTATCTCGATTAGCATCAAGTAGACAGAAGAAAAAGCTTTTGTAAGGACAGTAGTTTGTGTAACAGCTAGAGAAAGTCATGCGAGTAAAACACATAATATTTTTCAGTTATCCTATTCAAAGACACACGCACACACCGATTCTAAGAAATGCATTTTAGGATTCAGAGGGTCTCAAAACAGGTATTTGAGTGAAATCTCGAGTGGAATACAATACCTTCTGTACCTTGACATGCGTATTAGAGAAAGTAAAACCTGTTTTATTGGAATTAAGGGCGTTTTAAATCGGTTGTATAGTGGAATGTACCTGAAGTAAGCGATAAAGAATGTAATACGAGGGTGTACTGATAAGTCCCGGGCCTCACTCAGATATGGCGCCACTGGGCCAGTTAGACACGCTGATAAGTCACGGGCCTCACTCAGATATGGCGCCACTAGGCCAGTTAGACGGGCTGATAAGCCCCGGGCCTCACAAAGACATGTCGCCACTAGGCCAGTTAGACGGGCTGATAAGTCCCGGGCCTCACTCAGATATGGCGCCACTGGGCCAGTAAGACACGCTGATAAGTCCCGGACCTCACTCAGATATGGCGCCACTAGGCCAGTTAGACGGGCTGATAAGTCCCGGGCCTCACAAAGACATGGCGCCACTAGGCCAGTTAGACGGGTTGATAAGTCCCGGGCCTCACTCAGATATGGCGCCACTGGGCCAGTTAGACACGCTGATAAGTCCCGGGCCTCTCACAGATATGGCGCCACTGGGCCAGTTAGACAGGCTGATAAGTCCCGGGTCTCACACAGACATGGTGCCACTAGGCCAGTTAGACACGCTGATAAGTCCCGGGCCTCACTCAGATATGGCGCCACTAGGCCAGTTAGACGGGCTGATAAGTCCCGGGTCTCACACTGATATGGCGCCACTAGGCCAGTTAGACGGGCTGATAAGTCCCGGGCCTCACTCAGATATGGCGCCACTGGGCCAGTTAGACACGCTGATAAGTCCCGGACCTCACTCAGATATGGCGCCACTGGGCCAGTTAGACACGCTGTTAAGTCCCGGACCTCACTCAGATATGGCGCCACTGGGCCAGTTAGACAGGCTGATAAGTCCCGGGTCTCACTCAGATATGGCGCCACTGGGCCAGTTAGACGGGCTGATAAGTCCCGGGTATCACACAGACATGGTGCCACTAAGCCAGTTAGACACGCTGATAAGTCCCGGGCCTCACTCAGATATGGCGCCACTGGGCCAGTTAGACACGCTGATAAGTCCCGGACCTCACTCAGATATGGCGCCACTGGGCCAGTTAGACAGGCTGATAAGTCCCGGACCTCACTCAGATATGGCGCCACTGGGCCACTTAGACACGCTGTTAAGTCCCGGGCCTCACACTGATATGGCGCCACTAGGCCAGTTAGACGGGCTGATAAGTCCCGGGTCTCACTCAGATATGGCGCCACTAGGCCAGTTAGACGGGCTGATAAGTCACGGGCCTCACACTGATATGGCGCCACTAGGCCACTTAGACACGCTGATAAGTCCCGGGTCTCACTCTGATATGGCGCCACTAGGCCAGTTAGACGGGCTGATAAGTCACGGGTCTCACACAGACATGGTGCCACTAGGCCAGTTAGACACGCTGTTAAGTCCCGGGTCTCACTCAGATATGGCGCCACAAGGCCAGTTAGACACGCTGTTAAGTCCCGGGTCTCACTCAGACATGGTGCCACTAGGCCAGTTAGACACGCTGTTAAGTCCCGGGCCTCACACAGATATGGCGCCACTAGGCCAGTTAGACACGCTGTTAAGTCCCGGGCCTCACTCAGATATGGCGCCACTAGGCCAGTTAGACACGCTGTTAAGTCCCGGGTCTCACACAGATATGGCGCCGCTAGGCCAGTTAGACACGCTGTTAAGTCCCGGGTCTCACTCAGATATGGCGCCACTGGGCCAGTTAGACACGCTGATAAGTCCCGGGTCTCACTCAGATATGCCGCCACTGGGCCAGTTAGACACGCTGATAAGTCCCGGGTCTCACTCAGATATGGTGCCACTAGGCCAGTTAGACACGCTGATAAGTCCCGGGTCTCACACTGATATGGTGCCACTAGGCCAGTTAGACACGCTGATAAGTCCCGGGTCTCACACTGATATGGCGCCACTAGGCCAGTTAGACACGCTGATAAGTCCCGGGTCTCACACTGATATGGCGCCACTAGGCCAGTTAGACACGCTGATAAGTCCCGGGTCTCACACTGATATGGCGCCACTAGGCCAGTTAGACAGGCTGATAAGTCCCGGGTCTCACTCAGACATGGTGCCACTAGGCCAGTTAGACACGCTGATAAGTCCCGGGTCTCACTCAGATATGGTGTCACTGGGCCACTTAGACACGCTGTTAAGTCCCGGGCCTCACACTGATATGGCGCCACTAGGCCAGTTAGACGGGCTGATAAGTCACGGGTCTAACACAGACATGGTGCCACTAGGCCAGTTAGACACGCTGATAAGTCCCGGGTCTCACACTGATATGGCGCCACTAGGCCAGTTAGACACGCTGATAAGTCCCGGGTCTCACACTGATATGGCGCCACTAGGCCAGTTAGACAGGCTGATAAGTCCCGGGTCTCACTCAGACATGGTGCCACTAGGCCAGTTAGACACGCTGATAAGTCCCGGGTCTCACACTGATATGGCGCCACTAGGCCAGTTAGACACGCTGATAAGTCCCGGGTCTCACACTGATAAGGCGCCACTAGGCCAGTTAGACAGGCTGATAAGTCCCGGGTCTCACTCTGATATGGTGCCACTAGGCCAGTTAGACACGCTGATAAGTCCCGGGTCTCACACTGATATGGCGCCACTAGGCCAGTTAGACAAGCAGATAAGTCCAGGGTCTCACTCAGATATGGCGCCACTCGGCCAGTTAGACGGGCTGATAAGTCCCGGGCCTCACTCAGATATGGCGCCACTGGGCCAGTTAGACACGCTGATAAGTCCCGGACCTCACTCAGATATGGCGCCACTGGGCCAGTTAGACACGCTGTTAAGTCCCGGACCTCACTCAGATATGGCGCCACTGGGCCAGTTAGACAGGCTGTTAAGTCCCGGACCTCACTCAGATATGGCGCCACTAGGCCAGTTAGACACGCTGATAAGTCCCGGGTCTCACACAGATATGGCGCCACTAGGCCAGTTAGACACGCTGATAAGTCCCGGGCCTCTCACAGATATGGCGCCACTGGGCCAGTTAGAAGGGCTGATAAGTCCCGGGCCTCACTCAGATATGCCGCCACTAGGCCAGTTAGACAGGCTGATAAGACCCGGGCCTCTCACAGATATGGCGCCACTAGGCCAGTTAGACACGCTGATAAGACCCGGGCCTCTCACAGATATGGCGCCACTAGGCCAGTTAGACACGCTGATAAGACCCGGGCCTCTCACAGATATGGCGCCACTGGGCCAGTTAGACAGGCTGATAAGTCCCGGGTCTCACACAGATATGGCGCCACTAGGCCAGTTAGACACGCTGATAAGTCCCGGGCCTCTCACAGATATGGCGCCACTGGGCCAGTTAGAAGGGCTGATAAGTCCCGGGCCTCACTCAGATATGGCGCCACCAGGCCAGTTAGACACGCTGATAAGTCCCGGGTCTCACACAGATATGGCGCCACTAGGCCAGTTAGACAGGGTGATAAGTCCCGGATCTCACTCAGATATGGCGCCACTGGGCCAGTTAGACGGGCTGATAAGACCCGGGTCTCACACAGATATGGCGCCACTAGGCCAGTTAGACAGGCTGATAAGTCACGGGTCTCACACAGACATGGTGCCACTGGGCCAGTTAGACGGGCTGATAAGTCCCGGGTCTCACTCAATATGGCGCCACTAGGCCAGTTAGACACGCTGATAAGTCCCGGGTCTCACTCAGATATGGCGCCACTAGGCCAGTTAGACAGGCTGATAAGTCCCGGACCTCACTCAGATATGGCGCCACTAGGCCAGTTAGACAGGCTGATAAGTCCCGGGTCTCACACAGATATGGCGCCACTAGGCCAGTTAGACAGGCTGATAAGTCCCGGACCTCACACAGTCATGGCGCCACTAGGCCAGTTAGACGGGCTGATAAGTCCCGGGCCTCACTCAGATATGGCGCCACTGGGCCAGTTAGACACGCTGATAAGTCCCGGACCTCACTCAGATATGGCGCCACTGGGCCAGTTAGACACGCTGTTAAGTCCCGGACCTCACTCAGATATGGCGCCACTGGGCCAGTTAGACAGGCTGATAAGTCCCGGGTCTCACTCAGATATGGCGCCACTGGGCCAGTTAGACGGGCTGATAAGTCCCGGGTATCACACAGACATGGTGCCACTAGGCCAGTTAGACACGCTGATAAGTCCCGGGCCTCACTCAGATATGGCGCCACTGGGCCAGTTAGACACGCTGATAAGTCCCGGACCTCACTCAGATATGGCGCCACTGGGCCAGTTAGACAGGCTGATAAGTCCCGGACCTCACTCAGATATGGCGCCACTGGGCCACTTAGACACGCTGTTAAGTCCCGGGCCTCACACTGATATGGCGCCACTAGGCCAGTTAGACGGGCTGATAAGTCAGGGACTCACACAGACATGGTGCCACTAGGCCAGTTAGACACGCTGTTAAGTCCCGGGTCTCACTCAGATATGGCGCCACAAGGCCAGTTAGACACGCTGTTAAGTCCCGGGCCTCACACAGATATGGCGCCACTAGGCCAGTTAGACACGCTGTTAAGTCCCGGGCCTCACTCAGATATGGCGCCACTAGGCCAGTTAGACACGCTGTTAAGTCCCGGGTCTCACACAGATATGGCGCCACTAGGCCAGTTAGACACGCTGTTAAGTCCCGGGTCTCACTCAGATATGGCGCCACTGGGCCAGTTAGACACGCTGATAAGTCCCGGGTCTCACTCAGATATGCCGCCACTGGGCCAGTTAGACACGCTGATAAGTCCCGGGTCTCACTCAGATATGGTGCCACTAGGCCAGTTAGACACGCTGATAAGTCCCGGGTCTCACACTGATATGGTGCCACTAGGCCAGTTAGACACGCTGATAAGTCCCGGGTCTCACACTGATATGGCACCACTAGGCCAGTTAGACACGCTGATAAGTCCCGGGTATCACACTGATATGGCGCCACTAGGCCAGTTAGACACGCTGATAAGTCCCGGGTCTCACACTGATATGGCGCCACTAGGCCAGTTAGACCGGCTGATAAGTCCCGGGTCTCACTCAGACATGGTGCCACTAGGCCAGTTAGACACGCTGATAAGTCCCGGGTCTCACTCAGATATGGTGTCACTGGGCCAGTTAGACAGGCTGTTAAGTCCCGGGTCTCACTCAGATATGGTGTCACTGGGCCAGTTAGACAGGCTGTTAAGTCCCGGGTCTCACTCAGATATGGCGCCACTAGGCCAGTTAGACACGCTGATAAGTCCCGGGTCTCACACAGACATGGTGCCACTAGGCCAGTTAGACACGCTGATAAGTCCCGGGTCTCACACTGATATGGCGCAACTAGGCCAGTTAGACACGCTGATAAGTCCCGGGTCTCACACTGATATGGCGTCACTAGGCCAGTTAGACAGGATGATAAGTCCCGGGTCTCACTCTGATATGGTGCCACTAGGCCAGTTAGACACGCTGATAAGTCCCGGGTCTCACACTGATATGGCGCCACTAGGCCAGTTAGACAAGCAGATAAGTCCAGGGTCTCACTCAGATATGGCGCCACTAGGCCAGTTAGACGGGCTGATAAGTCCCGGGCCTCACTCAGATATGGCGCCACTGGGCCAGTTAGACACGCTGATAAGTCCCGGACCTCACTCAGATATGGCGCCACTGGGCCAGTTAGAAACGCTGAAAAGTTCCGGACCTCACTCAGATATGGCGCCACTGGGCCAGTTAGACACGCTGTTAAGTCCCGGACCTCACTCAGATATGGCGCCACTGGGCCAGTTAGACAGGCTGTTAAGTCCCGGACCTCACTCAGATATGGCGCCACTGGGCCACTTAGACACGCTGTTAAGTCCCGGGCCTCACACTGATATGGCGCCACTAGGCCAGTTAGACGGGCTGATAAGTCACGGGTCTAACACAGACATGGTGCCACTAGGCCAGTTAGACACGCTGATAAGTCCCGGGTCTCACACTGATATGGCGCCACTAGGCCAGTTAGACACGCTGATAAGTCCCGGGTCTCACACTGATATGGCGCCACTAGGCCAGTTAGACAGGCTGATAAGTCCCGGGTCTCACTCAGACATGGTGCCACTAGGCCAGTTAGACACGCTGATAAGTCCCGGGTCTCACACTGATATGGCGCCACTAGGCCAGTTAGACACGCTGATAAGTCCCGGGTCTCACACTGATAAGGCGCCACTAGGCCAGTTAGACAGGCTGATAAGTCCCGGGTCTCACTCTGATATGGTGCCACTAGGCCAGTTAGACACGCTGATAAGTCCCGGGTCTCACACTGATATGGCGCCACTAGGCCAGTTAGACAAGCAGATAAGTCCAGGGTCTCACTCAGATATGGCGCCACTCGGCCAGTTAGACGGGCTGATAAGTCCCGGGCCTCACTCAGATATGGCGCCACTGGGCCAGTTAGACACGCTGATAAGTCCCGGACCTCACTCAGATATGGCGCCACTGGGCCAGTTAGACACGCTGATAAGTCCCGGACCTCACTCAGATATGGCGCCACTGGGCCAGTTAGACACGCTGTTAAGTCCCGGACCTCACTCAGATATGGCGCCACTGGGCCAGTTAGACAGGCTGTTAAGTCCCGGACCTCACTCAGATATGGCGCCACTAGGCCAGTTAGACACGCTGATAAGTCCCGGGTCTCACACAGATATGGCGCCACTAGGCCAGTTAGACACGCTGATAAATCCCGGGCCTCTCACAGATATGGCGCCACTGGGCCAGTTAGAAGGGCTGATAAGTCCCGGGCCTCACTCAGATATGCCGCCACCAGGCCAGTTAGACACGCTGATAAGTCCCGGGTCTCACACAGATATGGCGCCACTAGGCCAGTTAGACAGGCTGATAAGTCCCGGGTCTCACACAGATATGGCGCCACTAGGCCAGTTAGACAGGCTGATAAGTCCCGGGTCTCACACAGATATGGCGCCACTAGGCCAGTTAGACAGGCTGATAAGTCCCGGGTCTCACTCAGATATGGCGCCACTGCGCCAGTTAGACACGCTGATAAGACGCGGGCCTCTCACAGATATGGCGCCACTAGGCCAGTTAGACAGGCTGATAAGACCCGGGCCTCTCACAGATATGGCGCCACTAGGCCAGTTAGACACGCTGATAAGACCCGGGCCTCTCACAGATATGGCGCCACTAGGCCAGTTAGACACGCTGATAAGACCCGGGCCTCTCACAGATATGGCGCCACTGGGCCAGTTAGACAGGCTGATAAGTCCCGGGTCTCACACAGATATGGCGCCACTAGGCCAGTTAGACACGCTGATAAGTCCCGGGCCTCTCACAGATATGGCGCCACTGGGCCAGTTAGAAGGGCTGATAAGTCCCGGGCCTCACTCAGATATGGCGCCACCAGGCCAGTTAGACACGCTGATAAGTCCCGGGTCTCACACAGATATGGCGCCACTAGGCCAGTTAGACAGGGTGATAAGTCCCGGATCTCACTCAGATATGGCGCCACTGGGCCAGTTAGACGGGCTGATAAGACCCGGGTCTCACACAGATATGGCGCCACTAGGCCAGTTAGACAGGCTGATAAGTCACGGGTCTCACACAGACATGGTGCCACTGGGCCAGTTAGACGGGCTGATAAGTCCCGGGTCTCACTCAATATGGCGCCACTAGGCCAGTTAGACACGCTGATAAGTCCCGGGTCTCACTCAGATATGGCGCCACTAGGCCAGTTAGACAGGCTGATAAGTCCCGGACCTCACTCAGATATGGCGCCACTAGGCCAGTTAGACAGGCTGATAAGTCCCGGGTCTCACACAGATATGGCGCCACTAGGCCAGTTAGACAGGCTGATAAGTCCCGGACCTCACACAGTCATGGCGCCACTAGGCCAGTTAGACGGGCTGAAAAGTCCCGGGTCTCACACAGATATGGCGCCACTAGGCCAGTTAGACAGGCTGATAAGTCCCGGGCCTCACTCAGATATGGCGCCACTGGGCCAGTTAGACACGCTGATAAGTCCCGAGTCTCACCCAGATATAGAGCCACTAGGCCAGTTAGACACGCTGATAAGTCCCGGGTCTCACACTGATATGGCGCCACTAGGCCAGTTAGACACGCTGATAAGTCCCGGGCCTCTCACAGATATAGCGCCACTAGGCCAGTTAGACACGCTGATTAGTCACGGGCCTCACTCAGATATGGCGCCACTAGGCCAGTTAGACACGCTGATAAGTCCCGGGCCTCTCACAGATATGGCGCCACTGGGCCAGTTAGACGGGCTGATAAGTCACGGGTCTCACACAGACATGGTGCCACTAGGCCAGTTAGACACGCTGATAAGTCCCGGGCCTCACTCAGATATGGCGCCACTAGGCCAGTTAGACACGCTGATAAGTCCCGGGCCTCACCCAATATGGCGCCACTAGGCCAGTTAGACACGCTGATAAGTCCCGGGCCTCTCACAGATATGGCGCCACTAGGCCAGTTAGACACGCTGATAAGTCCCGGGCCTCTCACTGATATGGCGCCACTAGGCCAGTTAGACACGCTGATAAGTCCCGGGCCTCTCACAGATATAGCGCCACTAGGCCAGTTAGACACGCTGATAAGTCCCGGGCCTCACACAGATATGGCGCCACTAGGCCAGTTAGACACGCTGATAAGTCCCGGGCCTCTCACAGATATGGCGCCACTGGGCCAGTTAGACAGGCTGATAAGTCCCGGGTCTCACACAGATATGGTGCCACTAGGCCAGTTAGACACGCTGATAAGTCCCGGGTCTCACACAGATATGGCGCCACTAGGCCAGTTAGACAGGCTGATAAGTCCCGGGCCTCACACAGATATGGCGCCACTGGGCCAGTTAGACACGCTGATAAGTCCCGGGCCTCACACAGATATGGCGCCACTGGGCCAGTTAGACACGCTGATAAGTCCCGGGCCTCACACAGATATGGCGCCACTGGGCCAGTTAGACACGCTGATAAGTCCCGGGTCTCACACAGATATGGCGCCACTAGGCCAGTTAGACACGCTGATAAGTCCCGGGCCTCACTCAGATATGGCGCCACTAGGCCTTTTAGACACGCTGATAAGTCCCGGGTCTCACTCAGATATGGCGCCACTGGGCCAGTTAGACGGGCTGATAAGTCCCGGGTCTCACACAGATATGGCGCCACTAGGCCAGTTAGACACGCTGATAAGTCACGGGCCTCACTCAGATATGGCGCCACTAGGCCAGTTAGACGGGCTGATAAGTCCCGGGCCTCACAAAGACATGGCGCCACTAGGCCAGTTAGACGGGCTGATAAGTCCGGGCCTCTCACAGATATGGCGCCACTAGGCCAGTTAGACGGGCTGATAAGTCCCGGGCCTCACACAGATATGGCGCCATTAGGCCAGTTAGACACGCTGATAAGTCCCGGGTCTCACTCAGATATGGCGCCACTGGGCCAGTTAGACACGCTGATAAGTCCTGGACCTCACACAGACATGGCGCCACTAGGCCAGTTAGACAGGCTGATAAGTCCCGGGCCTCACTCAGACATGGCGCCACTGGGCCAGTTAGACGGGCTGATAAGTCCCGGGTCTCACACAGATATGGCGCCACTAGGCCAGTTAGACAGGCTGATAAGTCCCGGGCCTCACTCAGATATGGCGCCACTGGGCCAGTTAGACACGCTGATAAGTCCCGGGCCTCACTCAGATATATCGCCACTAGGCCAGTTAGACACGCTGATAAATCCCAGGCCTCTCACAGATATGGCGCCACTGGGCCAGTTAGACGGGCTGATAAGTCACGGGTCTCACACAGACATGGTGCCACTAGGCCAGTTAGACACGCTGATAAGTCCCGGGCCTCACTCAGATATGGCGCCACTAGGCCAGTTAGACACGCTGATAAGTCCCGGGCCTCACACAGATATGGTGTCACTAGGCTAGTTAGACACGCTGATAAGTCCCGGGTCTCACACAGATATGGCGCCAATAGGACAGTTAGACACGCTGATAAGTCCCGGGCCTCTCACAGATATGGCGCCACTGGGCCAGTTAGAAGGGCTGATAAGTCCCGGGTCTCACACTGATATGGTGTCACTGGGCCAATTAGACACGCTGATAAGTCACGGGCCTCACTCAGATATGGCGCCACTAGGCCAGTTAGACACGCTGATAAGTCCCGGGTCTCACACAGATATGGCGCCACTAGGCCAGTTGGACACGCTGATAAGTCCCGGGCCTCACTCAGATATGGCGCCACTAGGCCAGTTAAACACGCTGATAAATCCCGGGCCTCACTCAGTATGGCGCCACTAGGCCAGTTAGACACGCTGATAAGACCGGGCCTCTCACTGATATGGCGCCACTAGGCCAGTTAGACACGCTGATAAGTCCCGGGCCTCTCACAGATATGGCGCCACTAGGCCAGTTGGACACGCTGATAAGTCCCGCGCCTCACACAGATATGGCGCCACTAGGCCAGTTAGACACGCTGATAAGTCCCGGGCCTCTCACAGATATGGCGCCACTGGGCCAGTTAGACAGGCTGATAAGTCCCGGGTCTCACACAGACATGGTGCCACTAGGCCAGTTAGACACGCTGATAAGTCCCGGGCCTCACTCATATATGGCGCAACTAGGCCAGTTAGACGGGCTGATAATTCCCGGGTCTCACACAGATATGGCGCCACTAGGCCAGTTAGACAGGCTGATAAGTCCCGGGCCTCACTCAGATATGGCGCCACTAGGCCAGTTAGACACGCTGATAAGTCCCGGGTCTCACTCAGATATGGCGCCACTGGGCCAGTTTACTCGGGCTGATAAGTCCCAGGTCTCACACAGATATGGTGCCAATAGGCCAGTTAGACACGCTGATAAGTCCCGGGTCTCACACAGATATGGTGCCAATAGGCCAGTTAGACACGCTGATAAGTCCCGGGTCTCACACAGATATGGTGCCAATAGGCCAGTTAGACGGGCTGATAAGTCCCGGGTCTCACACAGATATGGCGCCACTAGGCCAGTTAGACAGGCTGATAAGTCCCGGGCCTCACACTGATATGGTGTCACTGGGCCAGTTAGACACGCTGATAAGTTCCGGGTCTCACTCAGATATTGCGCCACTAGACCAGTTAGACACGCTGATAAGTCCCGGGCCTCACTCAGATATGGCGCCACTGGGCCAGTTAGACACATTGATAAGTCCCGGACCTCACTCAGATATGGCGCCACTGGGCCAGTTAGACACGCTGATAAGTCCCGGGCCTCTCACAGATATGGCGCCACTGGGCCAGTTAGACGGGCTGATAAGTCACGGGTCTCATACAGACATGGTGCCATTAGGCCAGTTAGACACGCTTATAAGTCCCGGGTCTCACACAGATATGGCGCCACTGGGCCAGTTAGACACGCTGATAAGTCCCGGGTCTCACACAGATATGGCGCCACTAGGCCAGTTAGACACGCTGATAAGTCCCGGGTCTCACACAGATATGGCGCCACTGGGCCAGTTAGAAGGGCTGATAAGTCCCGGGCCTCACTCAGATATGGCGCCACTAGGCCAGTTAGACACGCTGATAAGTCCCGGGCCTCACTCAATATGGCGCCACTAGGCCAGTTAGACACGCTGATAAGTCCCGGGCCTCTCACAGATATGGCGCCACTAGGCCAGTTGGACACGCTGATAAGTCCCGGGCCTCACACAGATATGGCGCCACTAGGCCAGTTAGACACGCTGATAAGTCCCGGGCCTCTCACAGATATGGCGCCACTGGGCCAGTTAGACAGGCTGATAAGTCCCGGGTCTCACACAGACATGGTGCCACTAGGCCAGTTAGACACGCTGATAAGTCCCGGGCCTCACTCAGATATGGCGCCACTAGGCCAGTTAGACGGGCTGATAAGTCCCGGGTCTCACACAGATATGGCGCCACTAGGCCAGTTAGACAGGCTGATAAGTCCCGGGGCTCACTCAGATATGGCGCCACTAGGCCAGTTAGACACGCTTATAAGTCCCGGGTCTCACTCAGATATGGCGCCACTGGGCCAGCTAGACGGGCTGATAAGTCCCGGGTCTCACACAGATATGCTGCCAATAGGCCAGTTAGACACGCTGATAAGTCCCGGGTCTCACACAGATATGGTGCCAATAGGCCAGTTAGACACGTTGATTAGTCCCGGGTCTCACACAGATATGGTGCCAATAGGCCAGTTAGACGGGCTGATAAGTCCCGGGTCTCACACAGATATGCCGCCACTAGGCCAGTTAGACAGGCTGATAAGTCCCGGGCCTCACTCAGATATGGCGCCACTGGGCCAGTTAAACACGCTGGTAAGTCCCGGGTCTCACACAGATATGGCGCCACTAGGCCAGTTAGACACGTTGATAAGTCCCGGGCCTCACTCAGATATGGCGCCACTAGGCCAGTTAGACACGCTGATAAGTCCCGGGCCTCACACAGATATGGTGTCACTGGGCCAGTTAGACACGCTGATAAGTCCCGGGTCTCACACAGATATGGCGCCACTAGGCCAGTTAGACACGTTGATAAGTCCCGGGCCTCACTCAGATATGGCGCCACTAGGCCAGTTAGACACGCTGATAAGTCCCGGGCCTCACTCAGATATGGTGTCACTGGGCCAGTTAGACACGCTGATAAGTCCCGGGTCTCACACTGATATGGTGTCACTAGGCCAGTTAGACACGCTGATAAGTCCCGGGCCTCTCACAGATATGGCGCCACTGGGCCAGTTAGACACGCTGATAAGTCCCGGGGCTCTCACAGACTTGGCGCCACTGGGCCAGTTAGACACGCTGATAATTCCCGGGCCTCTCACAGATATGGCGCCACTAGGCCAGTTAGACACGCTGATAAGTCCCAGGCCTCTCACAGATATGGCGCCACTGGGCCAGTTAGACACGCTGATAAGTCCCGGACCTCACACAGACATGGCGCCACTAGGCCAGTTAGACACGCTGATAAGTCCCGGGTCTCACACTGATATGGCGCCACTAGGCCAGTTAGACACGCTGATAAGTCCCGGGTCTCACACTGATATGGTGCCACTAGGCCAGTTAGACACGCTGATAAGTCCCGGATCTCACACAGATATGGCGCCACTAGGCCAATTAGACACGCTGATAAGTCCCGGGTCTCACACAGATATGGCGCAACTAGGCCAGTTAGACACGTGATAAGTCCCGGGCCTCACACAGATATGGCGCCACTAGGCCAGTGAGACACGCTGATAAGTCCCGGGTCTCACACAGATATGCCGCCACTAGGCCAGTTAGACACGCTGATAAGTCCCGGGTCTCACACAGATATGGCGCCACTAGGCCAGTTAGACACGCTGATAAGTCCCGGGCCTCTCACACTGATATGGTGCCAGTAGGCCAGTTAGACGGGCTGATAAGTCCCGGGCCTCTCACACTGATATGGTGCCACTGGGCCAGTTAGACACGCTGATAAGTCCCGGGCCTCTCACTGATATGGCGCCACTAGGCCAGTTAGACACGCTGATAAGTCCCGGGCCTCTCACAGATATGGCGCCACTAGGCCAGTTGGACACGCTGATAAGTCCCGGGCATCACACAGATATGGCGCCACTAGGCCAGTTAGACACGCTGATAAGTCCCTGGCCTCTCACAGATATGGCGCCACTGGGCCAGTTAGACAGGCTGATAAGTCCCGGGTCTCACACAGACATGGTGCCACTAGGCCAGTTAGACACGCTGATAAGTCCCGGGCCTCACTCAGATATGGCGCAACTAGGCCAGTTAGACGGGCTGATAAGTCCCGGGTCTCACACAGATATGGCGCCACTAGGCCAGTTAGACAGGCTGATATGTCCCGGGCCTCACTCAGATATGGCGCCACTAGGCCAGTTAGACACGCTGATAAGTCCCGGGTCTCACTCAGATATGGCGCCAATGGGCCAGTTAGACGGGCTGATAAGTCCCGGGTCTCACACAGATATGGTGCCAATAGGCCAGTTAGACACGCTTATAAGTCCCGGGTCTCACACAGATATGGTGCCAATAGGCCAGTTAGACACGCTGATAAGTCCCGGGTCTCACACAGATATGGTGCCAATAGGCCAGTTAGACGGGCTGATAAGTCCCGGGTCTCACACAGATATGGCGCCACTAGGCCAGTTAGACAGGCTGATAAGTCCCGGGCCTCACACTGATATGGTGTCACTGGGCCAGTTAGACACGCTGATAAGTTCCGGGTCTCACTCAGATATTGCGCCACTAGGCCAGTTAGACACGCTGATAAGTCCCGGGCCTCACTCAGATATGGCGCCACTGGGCCAGTTAGACACGCTGATAAGTCCCGGACCTCACTCAGATATGGCGCCACTGGGCCAGTTAGACACGCTGATAAGTCCCGGGCCTCACTCAGATATGGCGCCACTAGGCCAGTTAGACATGCTGATAAGTCCCGGGCCTCTCACAGATATGGCGCCACTGGGCCAGTTAGACGGGCTGATAAGTCACGGGTCTCACACAGACATGGTGTCACTAGGCCAGTTAGACACGCTGATAAGTCCCGGGTCTCACACAGATATGGCGCCACTGGGCCAGTTAGACACGCTGATAAGTCCCGGGTCTCACACAGATATGGCGCCACTAGGCCAGTTAGACACGCTGATAAGTCCCGGGTCTCACATAGATATGGCACTTCTGGGCCAGTTAGACACGCTGATAAGTCCCGGGCCTCACTCAGATATGGCGCCACTAGGCCAGTTAGACACGCTGATAAGTCCCGGGCCTCACTCAATATGGCGCCACTAGGCCAGTTAGACACGCTGATAAGTCCCGGGCCTCTCACTGATATGGCGCCACTAGGCCAGTTAGACACGCTGATAAGTCCCGGGCCTCTCACAGATATGGCGCCACTAGGCCAGTTGGACACGCTGATAAGTCCCGGGCCTCACACAGATATGGCGCCACTTGGCCAGTTAGACACGCTGATAAGTCCCGGGCCTCTCACAGATATGGCGCCACTGGGCGAGTTAGACAGGCTGATAAGTCCCGGGTCTCACACAGACATGGTGCCACTAGGCCAGTTAGACACGCTGATAAGAGCCGGGCCTCACTCAGATATGGCGCCACTAGGCCAGTTAGACGGGCTGATAAGTCCCGGGTCTCACACAGATATGGCGCCACTAGGCCAGTTAGACAGGCTGATAAGTCCCGGGCCTCACTCAGATATGGCGCCACTAGGCCAGTTAGACACGCTGATAAGTCCCGGGTCTTACTCAGATATGGCGCCACTGGGCCAGTTAGACGGGCTGATAAGTCCCGGGTCTCACACAGATATGGTGCCAATAGGCCAGTTAGACACGCTGATTAGTCCCGGGTCTCACACAGATATGGTGCCAATAGGCCAGTTAGACGGGCTGATAAGTCCCGGGTCTCACACAGATATGGCGCCACTAGGCCAGTTAGACAGGCTGATAAGTCCCGGGCCTCACTCAGATATGGCGCCACTGGGCCAGTTAGACACGCTGGTAAGTCCCGGGTCTCACACAGATATGGCGCCACTAGGCCAGTTAGACACGTTGATAAGTCCCGGACCTCACTCAGATATGGCGCCACTAGGCCAGTTAGACACGCTGATAAGTCCCGGGCCTCACACAGATATGGTGTCACTGGGCCAGTTAGACACGCTGATAAGTCCCGGGTCTCACACAGATATGGCGCCACTAGGCCAGTTAGACACGTTGATAAGTCCCGGGCCTCACTCAGATATGGCGCCACTAGGCCAGTTAGACACGCTGATAAGTCCCGGGCCTCACACAGATATGGTGTCACTGGGCCAGTTAGACACGCTGATAAGTCCCGGGTCTCACACTGATATGGTGTCACTAGGCCAGTTAGACACGCTGATAAGTCCCGGGCCTCACACAGATATGGCGCCACTACGCCAGTTAGACACGCTGATAAGTCCCGGGCCTCACTCAGTTATGGCGCCACTGGGCCAGTTAGACACGTTGATAAGTCCCGGGCCTCACTCAGATATGGCGCCACTAGGCCAGTTAGACACGCTGATAAGTCCCGGGCCTCACACAGATATGGCGCCACTGGGCCAGTTAGACACGCTGATAAGTCCCGGGTCTCACACTGATATGGTGCCACTAGGCCAGTTAGACACGCTGATAAGTCCCGGGCCTCACACAGATCTTGCGCCACTAGGCCAGTTAGACACGCTGATAAGCCCCGGGTCTCACTCAGACATGGCGCCACTAGGCCAGTCAGACGGGCTGATAAGTCCCGGGCCTCACACTGATATGGCGCCACTAGGCCAGTTAGACGGGCTGATAAGTCCCGGGTCTCACACTGATATGGCGCCACTACGCCAGTTAGACGGGCTGATAAGTCCCGGGCCTCACACAGATCTGGCGACACTGGGCCAGTTAGACGGTAGTTTAACTCTAGACTAGCTTGTATCCATAGTTACAGGTCAATAGCTTCTTTAGTTTTCCAATGACAGCATTTTAAACAAGACAACTTTACAGTTTTCACGAAAATGGAGCATTTGGAAAAACGAACACTGATTAAATACTTCCATTTGAAAGGCGTAACGCCTAAAGAAATCAAGGAGGAAATGGACAGTACATTGAAAGACTCTGCCCCTACATATTCTTGGTTAAAAGGTGGGTTGCACAGTTTAAAATGGGACGTACGAGCACTAGTGATGAGCCTCGCTCTGGACGCCCTGTAGAAGTGACAACTCCAGAGATCATTGAAAAAATTCATCGTTTAGTACTAGGTGAAAAGAAAAAGACCTCATTTGCCAAAAAAAAAAAAAAAAAAATCTTTCATCACGACAATGCTCTGGCCCATCGTTTAGTCATTGCAATGGAAAAAATGTGCGAATTGAAGTTGGAATTGCTTGAACATCCACCCTATTCACCAGATCTAGCACCCAGCGACTACCACCTGTTCCCAAACCTCAAAATTTCTTGGAGGACGAAGATTTCACAGTAACGAGGAGGTCATTGATGCGGTAAACAGCTATTTTGAGGACCTTGATAAATCGCACTACAGAGATGGTTTAATTGAATTAGAACACCGATATGACAAATGTATTAGCCTTTCTGGAGTTTATGGTGAGAAATAAAGCATTTTTTTAAAGAGAGGCCCGGGACTTATCAGCCGACCCTACTTTGATATGAACATTTGCTCTCACACAAATCGGCTGAGATGCGAGTTGTCATAAAGCTGTTTAACGAGCTCTTGTGTAGGAGTCATCAAGTGAAAGTCAAGGTCAACAGCCACAGCTAAAGGGTCTTTATCTGAGATAAAGCTTCAGGGTCGCTCTCAAGTCGAGTTTATCTCCATAGCAAACACGCAGGTGTGCCAACTGTTTCCTATCCTCTCTGCCGAGAAACGCACTGCATAAATATGCTATTGGGAACTGCAAATGTGTTCGTTCCAAGACGACACCATTTTACTTTACCTACACGTACCATATACATAGTGTATAGAGAAGGTATTGTACTGCACCCAAAAATTCCATACCGAGTTTTCACCGCAAATATGTTTTGAGACCCCCTGAATCCATAAAAAGCATTTTTAGAAAATCTCCATATGTGTGTGTGTGTCTGTGTCTGTTTGTGTGTATGTTTTTGGGCAGCATAGCTCAAAAACAAAAAGACCGTTAAATAGCAAACTTAGTATTTAAGTTCGGTATCTTCCAAGGATACGACACGAAGATTTTCAAGAAAATCCTTCTGCCCCCAACTACCCTTTACATGGAACTTTTTCCGAAAATGTTGATTTTCTCAAAAATGGCTAAAGCGATTTGGATTAAAATAGCATATATTAAATATATTTACCAGACAAATAAAATGTATATCTTGAATTTTCTGAGAATACCATCTGAAGACTACTTTATTCTGGATGAACTTTACGGAATTTTCCATAACTGTTAAACCGTAAGGGATGGATGAAAACGTACCACACAAAAATGTAGGGCACGTTAAAACACACAATTTATGTTATATACATTTTTTTCGTGGTGTTGGTCCTTTTTGCAATATTCCTTGTTTTTGGTTTCAGTTTTAAAAAACATATACTTTTCTCATACAGGAATTTGTCAACTCGTGTCCATACAAACAAAGGAACTTCAGTCACATAGCAGCCAGCTTTTGACTATCACTTTAACCTATGGTGCTCCCTTATTTCCCTTCTACTTACAAGGAAGCAAGTAATAAGACTGTTTCTGTTAATGTTTATCTCGATTAGCATCATACGCATAAATAAATAATCTTATATGAGGATAGTTTATTTTCAGAAAGGCAAGTAAATGGAACGCATTTTTACTTTCTCTACACGTACCTCTATACACAGAGAAGGTACTGCATTGCACCCAAAAATTCAATACCGAAACTTCACCGGAAATAAATGTTTTGGGATCTACTGAATAAAAAATAATTAGAAACGCGTCCGGGCGTGTTTGTGTGTGTGGGGGGGGGGGGCAGCATAGAGAAAAAAAGTCCGCTAAATACGAAATTTTATATTAAGTTTTCTTCCAAGGATGCGACACAATGATTCAAAAAAAAAAAATCCTCTACCGCAACTATCTTGCACATGGAAAAAAATTCGAAAATTTTAACTTTCTCAAAAAAGGCTCCAACAATTTTGATTAAAATACCGTATATTAAATATATTACCTGACAAATAACATGTATATCTTGAATTTTCTGGGAATAGCCTCTGAAGACGAGTTTATTCTGGATGATTTTTTCTGAATTTTGCATAATGGCAAACCGTATGAGATAGACAAAAAATGAAGATCTCCTTAAAATACACATTTTTTTCTTGGAGTTGACCGTTTTCGTTATTGGCTTCAGTTTTAAAATACTTAAATGTTTCTCATATAGGAACTTGTCAACTCCTGGCCACGCAAAAAACGGATTTCAATCCCAGAGCAACCAGTTTTTAAAACATTTGACTATCACTTTATCCTAGTGTATTCCCTTCTACTTACAAGGAAGCAAGTAATAAGACAATTTCTGTTAATGTTTATCTCGATTAGCATGAAGTAAAAAAAATAAATTTTTTTGTAAGAATACTTTTTTTTGCAGAACAGGCAGAGAAAGTGATGAGAATGGTAATAATTTTGATATAAATATTTGGGTGGAATATAGCATTTCCTCTACCTATGAAAGGTCATGGTAGACAAAGTAAATTACGCGAATGCCTGTACAGTTCGCAGCACTAATGAATTCTCTTACGTAAACATGGACGACCGGTGTGTGAATTCTTTGAACAAATGACGATAAACTTTCCAGGGTTGAAGGCAGAAGCGTGGAACCGGTTTCATTTTCCTGTTTCAATTTCTTTTTGCCACAAGTCAAAGATTCATTTTCCTTGTACCAAGACTGAATATATCCAAACGGACCAAAGGGACCCAAACTATCTATAAAAAAATCAGATGTGTTACAATCACATGACTTTCTCTACATGTCTGTATAACACATTATTGTTAAAACTATATCCTTTAGCTACTTGATGCCAATCGAGATAAACGTTACTTTCTTATTACTGGCTTCCTTATAAGTAGAAGGGAAATAAAAAAGTGGACAGGCTAAAGCAATAGTCTCGTCCTTTAAAAGCCAGTCGCAATGTGAAACAATTTAAACTCCAGTCTCTCTGCTTGCCAGGAGTAAACAAACGAGAAGCGAGAAGAAAGATGTGTTCCCGTTTAAGAAAAGTTAGTGCCTTAAAACTGAAACCAATATTCCGGAATATCTCTAAAACGGTTAACTCTACGTAAAATGTATGTTTTAAAGAGACTGCATTTTTGTGTTGTAATGTTTACTTGTTCTAGCCCCGTATGTACAATAGAGAAGTATTGTATTCCACCTAAAATTCGATGCCGAGATTTCACCGGAAATACATGTTCTAGGACCCCTGAATCCAAAAAAAGCATTTTTAGAAACAGGTCCATGTGTGTGTGTGTCTGTCTGTCTGTCTGTGCGTGTGTCTGTGGACAGCATATCCCCAAAACGAAAAGGAGGTTAAATACCAAACTTGGTATTTAAGTTTGTTGTCTTCCAAGGATGCGACAAAAAGATTTTCAAGAAAATCCCCCCATCCCTAACTAACCTTTACATGGAAAAATTTTCGAAAATGTTGTTTTTCTTAAAAATGACTAACTTTTTGATTAAAATACCACATATTAAAGCCATTTCTATTACAAATAAAATGTAAATGTATATATATATATAGTATTTTCTGGGTATAGCTTCTAAAGACCTGTTTATTCTGAATGAGTTTTGCTTAATTTGGTATAAATAGTACACCGTAAGAGATAGACAAAAGCTTACGATACAAAAAATGTAGATCTTGTTAAAATACACAAGTTATGTCATACATTTTTTTTCGTGGAGCTTTCCGTTTTCGAGGTATTCCTTATTATTAGTTTCAATTGTGAGGTACTTCTACTTTTCTCAGATGGAATTGTGTGAGTGTGTGTGTGTGTGTTTCTTTTGTTCTACTCCTGGTCAAGCAAAGAAGCGATTTGCAATGACAATCGCATATAGACAGCTTTTAAAACATTTGACTATTACTTTGGCCTTGTGCATTTCCTTAGTTCCAGTCTACTTATAAGGAACTAAGTAATAAAATTCTGCTAATGTTTATCTCGATTAGCATCGTGTTGGAAGAAGTTTGTTTGTAGAGTAGTTAGAGAAAGTCATGTGAGTGTAACACATCAGATGTTTTGTATATTTTACATTTTACCAGTTATATAAAAGTTATCCAGATGAAGAGGTCTTCAGAGGCTATTCCCAGAAAATCCATGATATACGAGTACATTTCGTTTTTCATAAAAATATCTTAAACATGCGGTATTCTAATCAAAATTGTTAGAGCCATTTTGAGAAAATCAAGATTTTCGAAAAATGTTCCACGTAAAGGGTAGTTGGGGTGGGGGGATTTTCATGAAAATCTTCATGTCGCATCCTTGGAAGATACTGAACTTAAATATCCAGTTTCGTATTTTACCAACTTTTCGTTTTTGAGTTATCGTGTTCACACACACACACACAGAAGACAGACACACACACACATGGATATTTTTCTGAAAATGCTCCTTTTTTTTATTCAGAGGGTCTTAAAACATGTATGTACTTCCGGTGGAATCTCGGTATTGACTTTTTGGGTACATTAGAATACCTTCTCTATACTCTAAGTACATAGTTCATGTAGAGAAAGTAAAAAGCATATTCTTCTATCTACTTGATGCTAATCAAGATAAACATTAACAAAAATTGTCTTATTACTTGCTTCCTTGTGAGTAGAAGGGAATACACTAGGATAAAGTGATAGTCAAATGTTTTAAAAGCTGGTTGCTATGGAATTCAAATTCGTTTCTAAGCATTGACAGTAGTTGACAAATTCCCGTATGAGAAAAGTTTAGATATTTTAAATCTGAAACAAATAACATGTGGAATGTAATACATTCTCTATATAGTATGTACTACATAGTTCGTGTAGAGAAAGTAAAGATATGCCTGATGCTGCGATTTTGCTGAAAAGGTGAATGCTCTGGTCTTTCCACAATTTTCATTCTAATACAACATGCCACGCGAGTAGGAAAATGTAAACCAATTGGGCAATCCACTCGTTCTGCCCTCAGCCCCGCTCGACGCTCCGTCAGAACAGGCTGACTTGTATAAGCAGTGTATTAATTTAGTCCACCTCGTGCGCGTGACCTTGGTACTCGAACTTCAGTATGCAGCGCAAAAAGATTAATTTGATTTTGTATCACCCGGTGAAAGAGTAGATTATTGTTCAACTTAAAACTTTAGGATCACCAGTTCGTATCTCAAAACGTCATTTGTCACAAGTTACATATTTTCATATTCAACCCCTTTCCTTCAGTAACGTGTCCTGTCCAATACGCTTTTAAGAGCACAACAAACAGACGAAAGACATGCGCGGAGTCAGCGAAAAGACACCGTCTTACGATAACTATTTTCAGGCCTATTTTTAATGTGTTTGAGTGTACTTGGGTGGAGAAGGTGTTACACTCCACCCAAAAACTCGATACCGAGATTTCACTCGAAATAGACATGTATAAAAAGAAATACATTTTTACAAAAATATGTGTGTGTGTGCGTGTGTGTGCGTGCGTGCGTACGTCTGTGAATACGATATCCCGAAAACGAAAAGTAGGTAAAACGCCAAATTTGGTACTTAAGTTAAATATCTTTCAATGGAACTCGAATATTTTGAGGGAAATTTTCTCACCCCAAACTATCCTTTACCCTTTACCTTTTTAAAAATGTTGATTTTCTCAAAATGTCTCTAACGATTTTGATTACAATATTGTATATTAAAGATATTTACCTGACAAATAATGAATATCTTGAATTTTCTTGCGAATACCTCTATAGACTACTTTATTCTGGATGAATTTTGAGGAATTTTATATAACTGCTAAACAGTAAGGGATAGACAAAAGCTTACTGCACAAAAAATGTAGAGCACATTAAAACACACAATTTATGTTATATACATTTTTTTCGTGAGGCTGATCGTTTTTGGAACATTCCTTGTTTTTGGTTTCAGCTTTAAAAACTTGTACTTTTCTCATACAGGAATTTGTCAACTCGTGTCCATACAAACAAAGGAACATCAGTCACATAGTAACCAGCTTTTGACTTCACTTTAACCTATGGAACTCCCTTATTTCGCTCCTACTTACAAGCAAGCAAATAATAAGACTACTTCTGCTAATTTTTTCTTGATCAGCATGAAGTAGATAGTAGAATAAGCTTTTTAACAATAATTTGTTGCAGAGATGTAGAGAAAATCATGAGAATGAAACATGTCAGATTTTTTTTTTCATGGTCTTAAATTATTTATCGGATTTTACAAAACAGTTAATATACACTGCTATGCAAAAGGCGTGGTTCTCCATTCTGTTGTTTCGTGCCGTTGGCTCCCCGACAGACTTCTGACCCCTAGACATCCACTTGTAAGTCCTAGGGGAGTGTCAGTCCTACATATGATCCACTTCCTCACACTCGTGCCTGGCTACAGGCTAGGTTCTCCATTCTGTTGTTTCGTGCCGTTGGCTCCCCGACAGACTTCTGACCCCTAGACATCCACTTGTAAGTCCTAGGGGAGTGTCAGTCCTACATATGATCCACTTCCTCACACTCATGTCTGGCTACGGACCAGGTTCTCCATTCTGTTGTTTCGTGCCGTTGGCTCCCCGACAGACTTCTGACCCCTAGACATCCACTTGTAAGTCCTAGGGGAGTGTCAGTCCTACATATGACCCACTTACACTCATGCCTGGCTACGGACCAGGTTCTCCATTCTGTGCTTCGTGCTGTTGGCTCCCCGACAGGCTTGTAAGTCCTAGGGGAGTGTCAGTCCCACATATGATCCACTTCCTCACACTCATACCTGGCTACGGGCCAGGTTCTCCATTCTGTTGTTTCATGCCGTTGGCTCCCCGACAGACTTCTGACCCCTAGACATCCACTTGTAAGTCCTAGGGGAGTGTCAGTCCCACATATGATCCACTTCCTCACACTCATACCTGGCTACGGACCAGGTTCTCCATTCTGTGTTCCGTGCCGTTGGCTCCCCGACAGGCTTGTCAGTCCTAGGGGAGTGTCAGTCCTAAATATGATCCACTTCCTCACACTCATGTCTGGCTACGGGCCAGGTTCTCCATTCTGTTGTTTCGTGCCGTTGGCTCCCCGACAGGCTTGTCAGTCCTAGGGGAGTGTCAGTCCTACATATGATCCACTTCCTCACACTCATGTCTGGCTACGGACCAGGTTCTCCATTCTGTGTTCCGTGCTGTTGGCTCCCCGACAGGCTTGTCAGTCCTAGGGGAGTGTCAGTCCTACATACGGGGAGGGCAAGACTACTATGAAACGAAACCTCCAAGGATGACACACGAAGATTTTCAAAAACATCCCCAATCAATTTCTGAAAATGTTGATGTTCTCAGAAATGGCTCTAACGATTTTGATTAAAATGTCTTATCTTTAAGATATTTACCTGACAAATAAAATATATATCTTGGATTTTCTGGGAATAGCCTCTGAAGACTACTTTATTGTGGAGGAGTTTTGGAGGAATTTTACATAACTGGTAGACCGTAAGAGATAGACAAAAACTAACAACACAACACATACTTCATGGCCTATAACGTTTACTTATAGAACTGACCGTTTTTGGTTTCAGCAACTTTATATGGGAAGGCGCATGCTTGCGCTTCAACCTTATTTTCTAGCAAACTTTTTTCCAATATTTTTGCATACTCTAAATGTTCTATAGGATTCAATTTTTACTTTCTCCACACCTATGTACATAGTATATAGAGAAGGTATTGCACCCAAAAATTGAATAGCAAGATTTCACTGGAAAATGTGTTTTTAGGACCCCTGAATAAAAATAAATAAATAACGCATTTTGAGAAAAAGCTCCGTGTGTGTTTGTGTGTGTGTGTGTGTGTGTGTGTGGACAGCATAGCCCCAAAACGAAAAGACTGTTAAATACCATACTTGTTGTTTAAGTTTGGTATCTTCCAACGATGCTACGGGATGATGTTCATGAAAATCTCCCCACCCCTAACTGCCCTTTACATGGAATCATTTTCTAAAATTTTGTTTTTTTTAAAAATGGCTCTAACGATTTTGATTAAAATGACACATATAAAAGCCATTTCCATCACAAATAAAATGTTTATCTTGAATTTTCTGAAGACCTGTTTATTCTGGATAAATGTTGCTGAATTTTGCATAACTAGTAAACCGTAAGAGATAGACAAAAGCTTACTACACAAAAATGTCCATATCGTTAAAATACACAATTTATGTCATATACATTTTTTTCGTGGAGTTGACCGTTTTTGAGATATTCCTTGTTATTGGTTTCAATTGTAAAGTACTTTTACTCTTCTCAGACCGGAAGTGTCCGTTCTTCTCCTGGCCAAGCAAAGAAGCGATTTGCAATGACAGTCGCATAACGACAGCTTTTAAAACATTTGACTATCACTTTAACATAGCACATTCCTTTAGTTCCCTTCTATTATAAGGAACTAAGTAATAAGAACATTCTGCTAATTCAAATAGTTCTGCTATAGTTCTTATTCTGCTAATTCTTATAATGTTTATCTCGATTAGCATTGTGTAGAAAGAAGAATAATCGTTTGTAAGAAGTTTGTAGAGCAGCTAGAGAAAGTCATGCGAGTGTAAGACATCAGTTTTTTCAAGTATTTCATAAAGCCATTGGCTAACCCCGAACTGTAAGTTACTTATCAGATCTCGTATTCCCAATATACATTCTCAACCTGAACTTACAGTTCTTAGTACGCAATATACTATTTACATTCGCTGTTATCTTGTACCGTTGCCATGGAGAGAGCGTTATCTGTTCACTGAGGACTGTGGGTTGAAGGAGGCCCCACGCTGAGAGTGGTTTATCTTTAGTTTTGATGGACTGTGAACTGGCGGTAACACAAGAACAGTGCGGACGGAGACTGCAGAGTGAGGTAAGTCCAGAGCGGATTACTTTCCATTTCCTTGACTCAGTTTCCACAAGAGAAGGGTGACTCTCTGCACTTACACAACGATATCAGCGCTGGATACCAATCACAAGATATAATTCTGACTGTCTCCGTGGTCGAGTGGTCAGCGAGCTGGGAAGTCCCGGCTGGGGCGGGGAGCTTTTCTTTAACCAGAGCTATTCCCTATCCCTGGAAGTATGTATGTATGTGAGAGTGTTTGAGGAAAATAAATAAATTTAAACCCAACGTAAATAAGCTAGAGACAACGAGTTGTTTCAAGTGCAAAGCCCCCGATATCACCTTGCATGTTAAAGGGAGGCTGTATATATTAAAAATAAAGTTTCAGAAAAGTTTAAGGAGTTTAAAACTTAAACTAATAAATCGGTAACAGCTAACTGTATTTAAAAAAAATGTGATGTGTTCCATTCACATGATTTTCTCTAAATCTCTGTAACAAATTACTGTCAAAAAACTTATGCTTCTATTTCCTTGTAAGTAGAAGCGAAATAAGGGAGTAGCATAGGTTAAAGTGATAGTCAAAAGCTGGTTGCTATGTGACTGAAGTTCCTTTGTTTGTGTGGACACGAGTTGACAAATTCCTGTATGAGAAAAGCATGTTTTTCAAAGTTGAAACTAAAAACAAGGAATACCTTAAAACGATCAACTCCACGAAAAACAATGTATATAACATGAATTTTGTGTTTTAGTGTGCTCTACATTTTCTGTGTTGTAAGTTTTTGTGCATCTCTTACGGTTTAGCAGTTATGCAAAAATCCGTAAAATTCATCCAATATAAAGTAGTCTTCAGAGGCTATTCCCAGAAAATTCAAGATTTGGTTTCAGCTTTGAAAAACTTATACTTTTCTGATACAGGAATTTGTCAACTCCTGTCCATACAAACAAAGGAGCTTCAGTCACATAGCAACCAGCTTTTGACTATCACTTTAACCGATGGTACGCCCTTATTTCGCTTATACTTACAAGGAAGCAAGTAATGAGACTATTTCTGTTAATTTTTTCTCAATTAGCATGAAGTAAATAGAAGCATAAGCTGTTTAATAATATTTGTTGCAGAGCTGTAGAGAAAGTCATGTGAATGGAACACATCAGATGTTTTTGTGTTCGTTGTGTAGCACTTTACACTCTGTGTGAATTATAAACAAGAATGTTCTAAACTCTAGATTATTCTACAGTAAGTTCAAAAGGAAGGGGAAATTAAATAAGCAAATTATTTGGTCATTTCAGTGTTGAATATCATCACGTTGTGTGTATCTGCTGGTTAGTCAGCTGTTACGTTAACGAGATCAAGGTCAGAGCTGTCACCAGCTACACAGACATAACCTGTAATAGTTCGACTCCCTGTGTTTCAGACCCAGTAACCATGGAGACCAAGCAGTTCAAGGACTTCGCCAAGAGTATGGTGGACTACATCGGCGACTACCTGGACAACATCCGGGACAGGTATTGTTGTCTTATATAATCAATACTCGTTTCCTCAAATAGAGAATATACGTGGGCGGATCGAAAAGTAACCCACAATCATTTTTTCCTTTCTCTACACGTACTATGTACATTGTATATAGAGAAGGTATTGTATTGCACCCAAATTTTGATATTGAAATATCACCGGAAATACACGTTTTAGGGTCCCCTGTACAAAAAAAGTATTTTCAGAAAAAGGTCCGTGTGTGTCCGTGTGTCTGTGAACACGATAACTGAAAAACGAAAAGTCGGTAAAACACCAAACTTGGTATTGAAGTTTAGGGATGCGACACGAAGATTTTGAGAAAAATCCCCCCACCCCACACTACCCTTTACATGAAAAAAAAATCGAAAATTTTGACTTTCTCAAAAATGGCTCTAACGATTTTGGTTATTTTGTATATTAAAGATATTTAACTGACAAATAAAATGTATATCTTGAATTTTCTGGTAATTGCCTCTGAAGACTACTTTATTCTGGATGAATTTTACGGAATTTTGCATAACTGCTAATCCATAAGAGATGGACAAAAACTTACCACATAAAAAAGGTAGAACACATTAAAACACACAATATATGTTATATACATATTTTTTTCGTGGAATTGATCGTTTTTAAGGTATTCCTTTTTTTTTTTTTTTTTTTTTTTTTAAGCTTTGAAAAACTTATACTTTTCTCATACAGGAATTAGTCAACTCGTGTCCATACAAAGGAGCAACCAGCTTCTGTCTATCACTTTAACCTATGGTACTCCCTTATTTCGCTTCTACTTACAAGGAAGCAAGTAATAAGACTATTTCCGCTGATTTTTTCTCGATTAGTATGAAGTAAATAGAAGCATAAGCTTTTTAACAATAATTTGTTGCAGAGATGTAGAGAAAGTCATGTGAATGGAACACACTAGATTTTTTACATAAATGTTTAATAGTTTAAAAAATATTAAATGTATTTACACCTTTTATCTACTTTTCGACTTTCTCAACACATTTGTCCCAGTTTCAATATACCCTGCTGGTAGAAGTCCGTTTCCCTGGAGCACAGCCATCTGTGGACTGCTGAGTTTACTTCGGTATCTGTCGTAAAGCGTTGACCGGCCAGGGACCAAACAGGTAAAGGTCCGGACTGTATGATGGATCCCAACCAAATGTGGTGATTTTCTGACGAACAACAGCAGCAACATGTCAGTAGTAATGTTGTGGCGTTTGTCATGAAGCACACGACGCAACTTTACCAAGGTCCTCTGACATATTGCGGGGTTGCAGCTGTTACCGGCCTCCCGGAGCGTGACGAATCACGGCTCTATTGAAACATTACTCACCACGTGGAGACATTGCTACCGTCCATATAATCATCCCCATACACGCCCCGCATACCCCTGTGAATTTCATTCGGTTTATGTCCTTTGGCCCACAAAAATCAAGCCACACCTCTGTGCTCTTCATGCGTGGACGACAGCAGCATGCACGCCATCTTTGTTGCGTAGTTCACGCTTCTCTCACTAGAGCTGCACATGAAACAAGAAATACCCTCTATAGTGAAAACTTCAAACTATATCTGTGTGAATTGCAACATTGCACCTGCCAATACCAAAGCAGTAAACATTGTTGTGCGTTACTTTTCGATCCGCCCTCTATCACGCTCCAAAATTGAACCAATGTAATGAAGACGTTGTTGTTTGTCACACATGACCTACCCTGTAAAGCCTTGAACACTATTCTACAAATGTACACCTAAATAAAAGAGAAGAAACTTAGAAAAAGGTTCGCATGTATCTGTCTGTGAGCTCCGCTAACTTGGTATTTAAGCAAGTATGCGATACTATGATTAAAACATCCGCAACTCCCAACTATACTTTATATATGTGAAATCTTTTGGGAATAGCCTCTGGAGCCGTTTTCAAACTGAAAAGCTTTTACTAACTGTTAAACCTTAACGAGATCTTGCTGCACAAAAATGTAGATCTCGTTGCAGAAGATAATTTATTTGCGTTTCTTTTTTGTGAAGTGACCTATTTTTGTTATTAGTTTCAATTTCGCGATACTATACACTTATAATTTTCTCAAATGGAAGGTAGTTTTCCGTTTTTCTTTTTTTACTGTTGTTCAATCAAAGAGAAGAGAATTTCAATTGTAACCAGCTTTTAAAGCATTTGAATATCACGTTATCCTAGTGTATTCGCATCTAATTACAAGGAAGTAAGTAATAAGACAATTTCTGTTAATGTTTATGTCGATTAGCATCAGGTAGGTAGAAGAATAGGGTTTTATAAGAATAGAATAGGTAGAGAAAGTCACGTGAAACGAGCACATCGGATTTGTTTTATGCTGTCACTATTTTTTTCTTTTCTCTTGATGCATATTTTCACCCTGCGTGGTGTAGTGGTTATCATACTAGCCTCTAGGCTCAAAACTAGCAAATGATGAAAGAATTTTTGGATCCTTAGCATGGTTTGGTAAAAGAAAAGGCCGCTGGGCTAAATACCCCATATTTCACGTTCGCAAGTCGTAATTTCGTCATATAGTCCTCTCTATGGGCGATGAGTTGCTTCCTTGTTACTATGTGCACATAGGCAAAATAGAAATTCCGCGATGAAGGAAAGGAGTGTAATGATGGCCGAGTGTATATCAACATGGCGTGAAGAAATTTGCATGATATGTTGAGAATTACGAGGAATATCCAGAAGATTTGACATAGCTAAACAATAACGAAAGTTTTCAACACAAAACTTTATTTACCACCTTACTCTATTTATGAACGTAACCATCAACGCATTTGTTGTCACGCGGTACCAGTTTTTCAATGCAGCTATTATACTTTTCTAGCGTTAAACAACTTCCTTGAATGCGCAAAATTCTCGGTCAGTCGAGTGTTATTGGCAAGTAACACAAGTGTATAGTGATAATACAATGAACGAGTCTTCAGTGAGGAAATGACGAGTAATCAAGGAAGAACATAACAGTGTGTACGATAAAGACCGGAGTGAAAGTTCATTAATGGTTATGGAGGAGTTGAAAGCAAATGTTGATAAAAGAATTAAAAAAAAGTGCGGTGTTTCACGCCCAGGATGGAGTGTGACGCTGAGAACCACAGCAGTTAAAGAGCGTCTATAAATAAATAAAACTAAACTCGCAATGTGTGGGACGGTCCATTGTTTAGGTGAAACATCTCTTTTTGTTGGTCTTTAGCCATCGCAATTTACAAATAATCCAACAAGAAACATAATAGGGCCCAGTTATGCTTTTGAGGGATATCAAAGAAACACTGGACATCAGCTGACAATATGATACTTGCCTCGTTTCGTGCACTTCCACTAGCCTTTGTAAACTGGCATATTGAATCTGGTGTGATGCAGGTTTCATCAACAGTGTCCGGTCCTGCGATTACACATGTGCAGACGTTGTGTTGAAATGTTCCGGATGGTGTTTGCGGAACGCAGTTTCTTCATCTCCGAGCAGGATGTTATACATCACTCAGCTGAAAGGCCTACAGCTTCGGCGGTCTTACATTACCACATCATGGATTTTGTCAAAGCGTGGTGACCTCAATTGAACGTCTGGGAGTGCTTCGAGTTCACTAAACCAAGAGTAAACGGTCTTCAATGAGTCCGCGTGAACTTCATGCAATTCTGTTTTCATTTGTGCGGCAGTCCAACCCTTCAAATAAAAATGTCTAATAAGAGCACATAATTCAGCTTTCTCTATTTTCAGTCGCTGTCGACATATTTACACACTGTACGTTATTGAAACGTTCATACAATGCTTTGAATAATCAAGATTACCAAATATGAAGTCGCAACAAAACCGCCCTCGTGTTTCCTTGTAGATAGATAGAAGAGGGTTTCAGCAAGCTCAAGAAATAGTCAAATGTTTAAATCCATAAGTTGGCCTTAAAGTGTACAAGAGCCATCCAGAAAGTAACGAACAATTTGGCACAACTAAATAAAAGCGAAACTTTATTTAGAAAGTTACTGAACGTTACTCTATTTCTCAAGGTAAACGTCATTGCTATCAAGGTATTTATTGTCACGTGGTGTACTCTTTCACCGCTAAACATCTGCTACTTTGAAGTCTTATATCTAGATAATGCGTACATGACGTGTAGGCCATAGTCTCTTGGAAATTGTTTTTCCATACGTTTCGTCCGAAGCTGCGTCGAACATCATGAGTGGAGAGGCCGAAGTGTTGCTTTCTGCTTCGCAGCTTCTGACGAATCGTATGGAAAACATAGACCTGTCTACAAGCCCGGAATTTCATGTACGTATTATCTAATGACACCGGTGCGGCCGTGAAAGCCTAGTATACTCTCGATAACCCGGGGTAATGTGGGGAAGATAATCAAGAAACGTGTAATGTAAAGCTTGTAAGGTACAACGTACATATGTGCATAGCAAATTACGTTTAACATGTATTCTTTATTTAAAAGTTTATTCTATTTCTGTGCATAAGCATAATTTTTTAAGCTTAACGTCCTTTAACCTGGTTGGTCATATCGAACGATGAATGAAATTGGTGAAATGATGCTCAAATGATCTCGGGGTCCATGGAGCTTAAAGTTACTCGACATTCGTCTTCTCAGGGTAAGGGAAAACCTGAAAAAAACCTTATCCAGGTAACTCACCCTAAGGCAGACACGCTACCACCACACAATGCAGGCTGGCTGTGTATGGTTATTGTTTTCCTTTACAGAACAACAATAAAGGACCTGCCGCGTGACTTTAAGCGTCATTTCCATTGTTTAAACAACAGAGTATCGTTTCCATTGTTATCAGTCTGCTGCCTGTTCCGTGTAAAAAATACAAACATTCAGTTTTTCTGATTTTAATCGTGTGTAAGTGACAACGAAGCAATTTAAAAGAAATTTGTAAAAGAGAGGGCGCAGACGAAAAAAGTGTTGACATTAAAGCAATTCTTTGGGGGGGGGGGTGCACAATTAATCCGCAAACCGGATAATGCGCGCACGAATAATCGGGATTATACTGCATTTAGTTTTGTTTATTTCATCAAACAAATTGAAATGTGATATGTTTATTGCTCTAGTTGGTTAAATGGAGCAGATAAAGTTTGAGTCAGAAAAACTGAGTACTATCCCTTAATATCTCTGGCCAGTGTGTATTAACTGCATACGATAGGTTATTGTTGACACATGACAAAGTTGTTGCATGCTGTTTGTACAGGAGGGTGTTGCCCACGGTGGAGCCCGGATACATCAGGCCCCTGCTGCCCAAGGAGGCCCCGGAACAGCCGGAGAAGTGGCAGGATGTGATGGCAGACATAGAGAAGATCATCATGCCCGGAGTAACCCACTGGCACTCGCCCCGTTTCCATGCCTACTTCCCTACCGCCAACTCGTACCCTGCCATCGTCGCGGACATGCTCAGTGGCGCCATCGCCTGCATCGGCTTCACTTGGGTAAGTTGTGTCCAGTTGGAGAGGTTCATCGGACGAGTTTTGTAGCATTCTTCTCTTGGAATACGCATGAGCTGGAATATACGAGAGAGAGAGAGAGAGTTGGGGGTAGCAAGACTGCCTCTCAGTCCGTTTACTGTATCGAACTGGGATGTGTCAAGGCGACGGTTCATCGCGGACATGCTCAGTGGCGCCATCGCCTGCATCGGCTTTACTTGGGTAAGTTGTGTCCAGTTGGAGAGGTTCATCGGACGAGTTTTGTAGCATTCTTCTCTTGGAATACGCATGAGCTGGAATATACGAGAGAGAGAGAGAGTTGGGGGTAGCAAGACTGCCTCTCAGTCCGTTTACTGTATCGAACTGGGATGTGTCAAGGCGACGGTTCAGTCTGGTACCTTACACACAGCCTGAGTTTTTGTGATATTCCGGTATGGTGTCGGGCCGCACAATAAAAATATATCCTTAGAATTGAATGAAGCTGTTTGTCAGGTAGGACCTACAACGCGTATATGGATTGTGCTGTCTTTTCTCTTCAAGCAGATGTTTCTATAGAATGCGTGGATCTACTTACATTTAGCTAATAGGGAAAACGGAATGTACGGAAAATTTAATGAGAAGAAAGAAATTATATTCCACTATTTATTCATTTGTATTAAATTGCTACAATGTTACTTGCTGTAATCTGCTTAAGGGTTTACAAAGTCATTTCAATACACTTCTTAAAGTTGTTAACAAATGTCTAACTTCTGGATTATGTGTAAGGCCACCACGGACAGCTCAAGAGAAATAAATAATATACTTCTTAAAGTTGTCTAGCTTCTAGATTATGTGTAAGGCCACCACGGACAGCTCAAGAGAAATAAATAATATACTTCTTAAAGTTGTCTAGCTTCTGGATTATGTGTAAGGCCACCACGGACAGCTCAAGAGAAATAAATAATATACTTCTTAAAGTTGTCTAGCTTCTGGATTATGTGTAAGGCCACCACGGACAGCTCAAGAGAAATAAATAATATACTTCTTAAAGTTGTTAACAAATGTCTAACTTCTGGATTATGTGTAAGGCCACCACGGACAGCTCAAGAGAAATAAATAATTTACTTACCCTTGAATTTTGCCCACAAAAAGTTACCTTTAGGCTGTCTGGCTAACACACAATATTCCTCCTGTCGATAAAATATGGCTCGACCTCAGAGAGATGTTATCTCGGAACTGATTCTACTCCCACTCCGTAAATGAGCCCAAACCTCGACCAGGAGAGAGTTCCTCTTCAACCACCAGAGGCAGAACGATCATGCCATCTTATGGCACCAACAAAAGCTCTTCCAAGTCTTATACCAACAAGGAAAGAACCATGCAGGTTGCTGCACAACTGATGCCAAGCAAAGAAAGCTTACCAATTATTTTTGGGAGAGGCATGGAAACGGCTTAGGATTACGAGGGTCACCTCAAAGTTTTCAGAATAGGTGCAATAAAATATTTTAAAATTTAGATCTGATCAGTACATCTTTTCAAAATATTCTCCATTATATTATATGTATGTGGGTGGGGGTGTGTGTATACCATCTCATTCTTCAAATGATTTTCAAATGCTGAACGTCACTCTTTTTTGGGAGAAAATGCAAATGCATTCTTCGTAAGCAGCTACTGCGGTTTCAGGTGTCTCAAATCGTTCACCTGGACATTATTCTTTCATGTTGGGGAATAGAAAAAGTACCTGGGACTACATCTGGACTGTAGGGAGAATGAAACATATATGACTCCTGCAAAACTTGCGGCGTTTCTTGAGCAGTGCGGGCAGAGACATTGTCATGATGCAACAAAATTCCACACAGATCAGTCTCAGGTCATTGAACACTTGTGACAGGTGATGTACCATCAGGCAGTAACAGTCTTTTGGTCCTCAAGCGGAATCATCACAATGTGGGCTCTTGCAGAGAAAAAGGAACAGATCATCTTCTTGCCAACATTTCTCGTTCGCTTCATTTTAGTTGGAGAACCTATTATGGGAAGGCCCACATCGATGACTGTCGTCTAGATTCAGGATCAAATTGGTAATCCAGCTGTCGTCCCTGTTGCAGTGTTGAATATTTTTTTGATCTTTCTGCATTGAATTTTTCAATTATTTTCTGACACTATTGCACATCACTCATTTGTGAGGTGTGAGGGATCTAATGACTGCACACTTTCCTGATGTCAAGGTTTTCTTTGACGATTGTTTTCACTTCGGCCTGTCCAATATATAGACGTTCTTGAATCTGACCATATGTGTAACGACAATATTCCCGCAATATTTTCATCCATTGTTCTGTAGCCGACAGTCCTACTCAGTCTTCTTCTTCTTCTTCTTCTTCTTCTTCATCATCATCTACTTCTTATTCTTCTTCTTATAACTCTGCATGCCATCGATAAATGGTGGATTGCGATGGACTAAGATCCCCAAATGTACGATGCAGTCTTTTAAGGCATTTTCTGTTTCCTAGACCTCCATTGGACTTTTACCCTTGGGGAACTCTTAATGATATCGCATTAAATGTAAATGTCGTGTTATTTATGGTCGCTCTTTAACTGCTGTGGTTCTCAGTGTCCCATTCTATACTGGGCGTGAAAGACCGCTTAATGTTGCTCAGAGGCCTCTCTATCAGGCTTGAGGTTCTTTAACTGCTGTGGTTCTCAGCGTCCCATTCTATACTGGGCGTGAAAGACCGCTTAATGTTGCTCAGAGGCCTCTCTATCAGGCTTGAGGTTCTTTAACTGCTGTGGTTCTCAGCGCCCCATTCTATACTGGGCGTGAAGGACCGCTTAATGTTGCTCAGAGGCCTCTCTATCAGGCTTGAGGTTCTTTAACTCCTGTGGTTCTCAGCGCCCCATTCTATACTGGGCGTGAAAGACCACTTAATGTTGCTGAGAGAGTGTTTACAACGCTTGAGGTTATTTTACGTGCTGTAAATCTACAGCACAGGACCAACGGTTTTAATTCCCTTCCGATGGAAGCCGTGCTAAGGATTTTTACGTTCTAAAAAGTCATCGTCATGCGCCGAGTTATCACAGAAAACCAGCTACACTGGCAGCACTTCGGGAAGAATTGAAAACGACATGTGCTACAATCGTTGAGGACACTTTCGCAAACGTCGCTCTCCACGAGAGGTGTATCGACGCCGATGATGGGCGTTTTGAGCAACTGTTGTAAGAGTAAAATTCTTGAGATTAATTAGTGCTTTTCATTTTCTGTATGTTTGAAATTATCTCTGTTATGTTAACAGATTTTTCTTTTCTTGAAGTGTGAGCATTTTTGGGACCCTCGTGATGGACTGTAAACTATTGATTTAGTCGTTTTTTTTTCTCACACAAGCCGTGTGTAGGACAGGAGTTGGATACGTAGAGTCAGACTGAAAAATTCAATGTCATAACCGAGATTTGAACCTCAAATCTCCCGGTCACTAGTTAGTGGGTTGTTCTTCCACTGAACTACCACGGCATTAAATTTACCTATCTAAGTCCTGTCCTACACACGACTTATGTGAAAAACCAACTAATTAACCCTACTTGACCCTACTATGAATCCGGGGACTTAAGTTCTTACAACATTGTAAGTCGTCATAATTTGACATGGCCTTGTGATTTACCAGAAAACATGCCAGTCAGTTGAGGAATTTTAATGTCGTGCCGGAATCTTGCCATGGTAGCTCAGTGGTAGAGCTATGGTCTATGGCATTGAATTTTTCAGACTGACTCTATCTGTTGTAAACGGTTGGGAGCAAATAAATATACTGTTTTTATTTCTATTAGGATTAGAAGTGGAGTGTGTTTTGATTGATACATAAGAATGTTTGTGTTGTGTTGACAGATTGCCAGTCCTGCGTGTACAGAGCTGGAGGTCGTGATGATGGACTGGCTCGGAAAGATGTTGGATCTGCCTGTAGAGTTCCTGGCCTGTTCCGGTGGCAAGGGTGGCGGTGTCATACAGGCAAGTGATAGTATTGCCAAGGGCAATGTATCCTCAGCTTTGCTTCAATGCACTTCAGTCTTCCTACATCTGTTGTGCTTAAAAGGAGACGCTGTTATGATTCAGCAAATTAAAAGTAAAACTATAATTAGTGAGATACTTAAATTGGCATACCTGGTGTTTTCCTATAAAAAGGGTTTAAACTGCTACATATTTGGCAACACTGCTCTTCATAATGTACACCCTGCGCGGCGAGCAGCTTGAGGTGGCAACAAAGAAGGTCGCGCGTGCAGCTCTGCAAGTGTCGAAGCCTACTACCTACGCGAGGTCATTTAAGAAAACACGTTTTAAACCTTGCTACTGTCGCTTAGCTGCATTCATATGTTTGCAGTGACGTCACTGTCGTGTGCTGGCAGTGTCACTGTACCTTGCCAGGATTAAAACAAAAGAAAGACGAAAAGAAACATGGATTCCCTTTTGAGAAAGTTTAAGTAGATTAAAATTGGAACCAATAACACGGAATACGTCGGAAAACTTTAACTCTACCATCAAAAGAATCTAATGTGTTCCATTCACATGACTTTATCTACATCTCTGCAACAAATTAATGTTAAAATGGTTATGCTTGTTTTTACTTAATGCAAATCCAGAAAGAAAAAAAAAATTAGCAGAAATCCTCTTATTACTTGCTTGCATGCAAGTAGAAGGAAAATAATGCAGTAGCATCGGCTAAAGTGATAGTCAAAAGCTGGTTGCTATGTGACTGAAGTTCCTTTGTATAGACAGGAGTTGATAATTTCCAAGTATGTTTTTTAAAGCTGAAACAAATAACAACGAATATCTCAAAAACGATCAACCCTACGAAAAAAATCTATGTAACATAAATTTTGTGTTTTAACGTGATCTACGTTTTCTGTTAAGTAAGCTTTTGTCTATTTCTTATGGTTTGCCAGTTACACAAAATTCCGTTAAATTCATCCAGAATAAAGTAGCCTTCAGAGACTATTCTCAGAAAATGTAAAATATACATTTTATTTGTCAGGTAAATATCGTTAATATGCGATATCTTAATCAAAATCGTTAGAGCCATTTTTGAGAAAATCAAAATTCTCGAAAATCTTTCCATGTAAAGGGAAGTTGAGGGGTGGGGGGATTTTCTTGAAAATATTTGTGTCCCACCCTTGGAGGATGCTGAAGTTACATACCAAATTTGGTATTTAATAGAATTTTCGTTTTTAAGTTGTGCTGTTCACAGAAACGCGCGCGCACGCACATACACTGAACCTTTTGTAAAATAGTGTTTTACTTTCTCTTCATTTACTAAGTATGTGCATAGTGTATAGAGAAGACATTGTATAGTACTAACACATACTAATTCCATACCGATTTTTCATCGGAAATGCACGTTTTGTGTCCCCCTGAATAAAAAAAAGTATTTTTAGAAAAATATCCGCGAGCGTGTGTGTGTGTGTGTCTGTGGACAGCATAGCTCAAAAACGAAAGGACCGTAAATACCAAACTTGGTATCTTCCAAGGATAGGACATGAAAGTATTCAAGAACATCCCCCTAACCCTACATGGAACATTTCCAGAAAATGTTGATTTTCTCAAATATTTTGATTAAAATACCGTATATTTAAGATATTCTTGTGACAAAGAAATGTATATCTTGAATTTTCTGGGAACAACCCTATTTATTCTGAATGACTTTTGTAAAACTGGCAAACTGTAAGAGGTACACAAAAACTGACATCTCATTGAAACACACCATTTATGTTACATACATTTATATTCCGGATTATTTGTTTCAATGTTGGACACTTACACTTTTCTCTAACGGCAAGACATCTTTCTTTTCGTTTTTGTTTGTTTGTTTATTTTTGGAAATCAAAGAGACGGGCTTTTAAAAGATCGCTTATCGCTTTAGCCTGTGCACTTTCTACTTACAAGGAAGCAAGTAATAAGACAATTTCTATTAATGTTTATCTCGATTAGCATCAAGTAGATAGAAGAATAAGCTTTACAACAATCATTGTTACAGAGATGTAGAGAAAGTAATGAGAATGGAACACATCAGATTTTTTTAAAATAGAGACCTGCAAGTGTGTCCGGAGAAATCTCGGTATACAATTTTAGGTGGAGAAGAATATTTTCTCTACTTACTATGTTTATTGCACATACGTGCGAGAGAATGTGAAATACTTTGTACCTTGAATTCCACCGTATTGCACGGAGCATGGTTAAGTGGAAAGACCGGGAATCGAAGCCTCAGCTTCCTACAAGGATTTCCCCAGGCTAAGGTCGACCTTCGGCGAATATTGCAGCGGTTGTGGTCTGTATGACGTCAGTGATAGAAACGGTACGTGCTGTGTGGTAACCAATGTCAGCAGGCCGTGAAGTATGTTCCACTTTCTCACCTCACTTTACACAATCTGCACATTTTCCTTGCAACTCAACAAGTCCGAGTTCCAATCTCAAGTTTCCCTTATCCTGAGAGCTCCATCATTTCATTCATCGTCCGGTATGACCAACCGGTTAAAGGACGTTCAACTACAAAAAAAGAGATATCATTTTACAGTTCACTCCACAGTGAATAGTAATAGTAATAATAATGATAAAATGGTAATAATCATAACAATGATAACAATAATGATAATAATAATGACGATGATGATAATAATAATCTTGATGATGATAATAATAATAATATTGATGATGATATTAATAATAATAATAATAATATTGAGGATGATAATAATCATACTCATAATAATAATGAAGATAATAATAATATTGATGATAATAATAATCATAATAATGATAATAATAATCATAATAATAATCATAATCATAATAATTATGATGATAATAATCATCATAATATTGATGATAATAATAATGATAATAATAATCATAATAATATTAATGATAATAATAATAATAATAATAATAATAATAATAATCATCATCATCATAATCATATTGATGATGATGATAATAATAATAATCATAATAATATTAATGATGACGATAATAATAATAATAATCATAATAATATTAATGATGATGATGATAATAATAATAATAGTAACTTTTCTGTTACGTATTAAAAGCCTGAAGATTTGTGGTTCACCCGAAAATTCGACATATGGATTGGGCTGGAAATATGTTTTGGGGCCGCCTGAACATGCAAATCTGATGTATCCCATTCACATGACTTTCTCTATACTACCATACACTGTTCTTACAAAAACTTGTTCTTCTATCTACTTGATGCTAATCAAGATAAACATTAGCAGAAATTGTCTTATTACTTGCTTCCTTGTGAGTAGAAGGCAATACACTAGGATAAAGTGATAGTCAAATGTTTTAAAAACTGTCACTATGTGAAGCAGTTGTCGTTCGGCTCTCTTTATTTGGCAGGTGTAAAGCAAAGGAGAGATGAAACGAAATATCAATTCCCGTTTGAGAAAAGCTTAAGTAGTTTAAAATTGAAAGCAATATTAGGAAGTATCTTGGAAATTGTTAAATGTACAAAAAGAAATAAATAAAATAAAAATATACATTCTAAATCCTGTGTTATAACAAGATGTATAATAAACTACTCTTATACAAAACGCATCCAGAATGAAGTGGACCCCAGAGGCTATTCCCACATATACTTTGTTTGACATCTTAAAGGTATCGCATTTTAATGAAAACCGAGTGATCTATAATTGATAAAATCAACTATATTCCATGTGAAGGGCAGATGGGGTGGGGGATTTGTTCAAAATCTTCATGTCGCATTTCCAAACATTTTGCAAGTTACCAAGTTTGGTATTTAACCGTTTTTTTTTTTTTTTTTTTTTTTGGTTTTGAGCTCCCCTCAGACACCGACAAACACTTCTAAAAATGTTTTTTTTTATTCAGAGAGTTCAGAAAACGTATTTGAGGTGATATCTCGGTATGGAATACAATATCTTCTCTGCCTATGTGCATATATACATGCTAAACGGAGTAACAAAGAAAACATTTTTAGAAGTGGTAGCGTGTCCGCCTCACATTCGAGAGATCGAATCTAGTTTTCCCGATAAGGTATTTCTGAAAGGCGAATGTCCGGTAACCACAAGTTGTATCGGTCCCGTGCTAACATCCCATGTGTTCCATTACATCTCTGCAACAAGTTATTGCTAAAAAGCTTATGCTCCATGCTGATTAGCAGAAATAGTCTTATTACTTGCTTCCTTGTAAGTAGAAGGGAAATAAGGGAGTAAACTAGGCTAAAGTGAGTCAAATATTTTAAAATATGCTTGCTATGGAATTGAAATTCCTTTGTTTGTATGGAGTTGGCGAATTCCCCTATGAGAAACGTATTTTAAAACTGAAACCAATAACAAGGAATATCTCAAAAACGGCCAACCCTACGAAAAAAATGTATATACCATGAATTGTGACTTTTAACGAGCTCTACATTTTTTATTAGCTAACATTTTGTATATCTCTTACGGTTTACCAGTTATGCAAAATTTCACAAAATTAATTCTAGAATAAAGTAGTCTTCAGAGGCTATTCCCAGAAAGTTCAAGATATACATTTTATTTATCAGGTAAATATCTTTAATATACGATACTTTAATCAAAATCGTTAAGAGCCATTTTTGAGAAAATCAAATTTTCGAAGGGGAGGGGGGATTTTTCTCAAAATCTTTGTGTTGCATTCCTGGAAGATATTAAACTTAACTACTGAGTTTGGTATTTTACCGACTTTTCCTTTTTGAGTTATCGTGTTCACAGACATGGACACACACACACACGGACCTTTTTGTGAAAATGCTTTTTTTGGATACAGGGGACCCTAAAACATATATTTCTGGTGAAATCTCGGTATCCAATTTGTGGGTGGAATGCAATACCTTCTCTGTACACTTTGTACATAGTACGTGTAGAGAAAGTAAAAAATGATTTTTAGAAACATATCCGTGTGTCTATCTCTGTGTGCAGGGGGGCAGCATAGCTCAAAAAATAAAATACTCTTAAATACAAACTTGGTATTAAGTTCAGTATCTTCCAAGGATGCAAGAGGAAGATTTTCAAGAAAATCCCCCACCTCCAAATATCCTTTACATGCAAAACTCTTGGAAAGTTTTTATTTTCTCAATAATGGCTTTAACGTTTTTGATTAAAATTTATATTAGAGATATTTACATGACATATAAAATGTATTTCTTCAATTTTCTGGGAATGGACCTCTGAAGAAATCTTTATTCTGGACGAACGTTGCTGAATTTTGTATATCCGGCAAACTTAAACAACAAAAAATGTAGATCTCGTTAAAACACACAATCCATATTATATCCTTTTTTTGTGGAGTTGGCCGTTTTTCTTTTTTTTTTTTTTTTGGATATTCCTTGTTATTGGTTGCAGTTTTAAAATATGTATACTTTTCCCATATGGGAGTTTGTAGTTCCTGGCCATACAGCAGAGGATTTTCAACCATATAGCATTTAAAATTTGACTGTGGTTTATCCTAATACATTTCCTTATTTGCCTTCTACTTACAAGGAAGCAAGAAATAAGACAATTTCTGTTAGTGTTTATCAAGTACATAGAAGAATAAGGTTGTATAGAAATATGTTGCAGAAATGGTATAAAAGGCCTTGTGAATGGAATATATCTGATTTTTAATGCAGATGTTCCTTAAGAGTTTAGAGAAATGCTCTATTGTTACAGGGTACCGCTAGCGAAGCTACGCTGGTGGCGCTCCTAGGAGCCAAGGCTCGAACCTTGCGAGAGGTCAGAGAGAAACATCCGGACTGGAGCGACAATGATATCGTCAGCAAGCTCGTCGCCTATGCCTCAGGTAAGTCAACAAAACAGTTACAGTTCTAATGAAAACCTTATTCCACAGACACTCTTAACTGGTGATCCAGAAACGTGTGAACCGTCTGCCGCTGTCACAGAAAGATGCGGACGAAACATTTTAAAGGCTTTACTTACCAAGGAGATGGCCACACACATTTTGGTACCTCTTTAGGAAACTATCACTGTAGTTCACGGATATTTTGTTTTAATTCTTGCAGGGCGTGTGGCTTTGTCTTGTATACCTTAAGTTACCCCAGAGATGGGGCACCTAGGGGGCCACAAATCCTGTCCTGAAGCACACTTTCAATTGTTCTTTTCGAAAGATTTGCTGTATGAACTGTTCAGAGTCTTGTTGAAAAAAAAAAAAAGAAAAAAAAATTAACACTCCCTGTGTGTTAATTCTTTCTCTAAAAAAAGGGGGAGGGGTAAAACTGCATGTATGTATGGGCGTCGACTGTTGACTGGAAAAAATGGCCCCTTAACACTTTCTCCGCTAATGGCGTATCGTTCACTAATGTTTTCGTCATGAAGGCGATTAGGTTTCTCAGAGCTCCAACAATGTACACATGTGTATCAATGGAGGTGGAACCAAACCTCGTCCGTGCTGAGCCGTAATACTCTTTGTGACAAAGTACAGGGTCATATATCACGATCTCTCTCCACCGCGCGAGAGATCCGAAAGTCACCGGGCAAAGGCGCTAAAATAAATGCTGAAAATATTGAGCAGCTGCTTCAAAACAGGATGTTAAGGATGTTCTCGTTCATTCACCTAAACTCAGCAGCAGAAATCTCTGAGATTTGGTGATATTATCATGCAATAAATCACAAGGATTCCTGCTGCTAAGTTTACAAGGGTGCTCCGTATGTCAGTAGAGGGTCAACATTTATCTTATTTTAGTGCGGCTGTGCCGGCGACTCTTGGATCTCTTGTGCAGTGGAGACAGGCCACGATAGTGGTTACCTTATAATTTTACGACCCTATAAATAACTTGTAATACTGAACTACACATATCACTGTCAACTCAATACTGTTCTTCCGGAGCAGAGCAAAACTGCGTTAGAAGCATGACCTTGTTGACAGCAGCAGTGCGGAATCAGTGGAAAAACACCGTGCAACCGGTGCGGAGGTTTTTGACTCTGTACATTTTGTCATACAAATATTTTAACACGCATTTTGGAGTTTTACTTTCTCTGCTATTTATGTATAGTAACGCGAGTGGAATGGTGCTACCAGCTGTCGCAGCAGAGATTGTCTCTCTTCCTTGTATAATGTCGGGAACAGAAGGTAATCCAACACTACGTTCATGTCATGTCTAGGAGGAATCTTTCTCTTATATAGAAAGTGGTAGAAAAAGTGTTTAGTGGCCGACAAACTTCAATATTCAGACAATTCAATTTCCAGCATCATTACGCAATCCATAGAGAACAGCATATTAATGCAATACATTTAATCCCTTTTTAAAGTTTATTTTGGATCCAAAGTCTGCTGGCTCCTTTATAGACATTGGACTGATCACACATCTTGTCATGCTATGATCCAAAGTTTGCTTGCTCCTTCATAGACATTGGACTGATCAGACATACTGGACATGCTATGATCCAAAGTCTGCTGGCTCCTTCATAAACATTGGACTGATCACACATCTTGTCATGCTATGATCCAAAGTCTGCTGGCTCCTTCATAGACATTGGACTGATCAGACATACTGGACATGCTATGATCCAAAGCTTGCTTGTTGCTTCATAGACATTGGACTGATCACACATCTTGTCATGCTATGATCCAAAGCTTGCTTGCTCCTCGACAGACATTGGACTGATCACACATCTTGTCATGCTATGATCCAAAGTTTGCTTGCTCCTTCATAGACATTGGACTGATCAGACATACTGGACATGCTATGATCCAAAGTCTGCTGGCTCCTTCATAAACATTGGACTGATCACACATCTTGTCATGCTATGATCCAAAGTTTGCTTGCTCCTTCATAGACATTGGACTGATCACACATCTTGTCATGCTATGATCCAAAGCTTGCTTGTTGCTTCATAGACATTGGACTGATCACACATCTTGTCATGCTATGATCCAAAGTCTGCTGGCTCCTTCATAGACATTGGACTGATCAGACATACTGGACATGCTATGATCCAAAGTCTGCTGGCTCCTTCATAAACATTGGACTGATCACACATCTTGTCATGCTATGATCCAAAGTCTGCTGGCTCCTTCATAGACATTGGACTGATCAGACATACTGGACATGCTATGATCCAAAGCTTGCTTGTTGCTTCATAGACATTGGACTGATCACACATCTTGTCATGCTATGATCCAAAGTTTGCTTGCTCCTTCATAGACATTGCACTGATCACACATCTTGTCATGCTATGATCCAAAGCTTGCTTGTTGCTTCATAGACATTGGACTGATCACACATCTTGTCATGCTATGATCCAAAGCTTGCTTGCTCCTCGACAGACATTGGACTGATCACACATCTTGTCATGCTATGATCCAAAGTTTGCTTGCTCCTTCATAGACATTGGACTGATCAGACATACTGGACATGCTATGATCCAAAGTCTGCTGGCTCCTTCATAAACATTGGACTGATCACACATCTTGTCATGCTATGATCCAAAGTCTGCTGGCTCCTTCATAGACATTGGACTGATCAGACATACTGGACATGCTATGATCCAAAGCTTGCTTGTTGCTTCATAGACATTGGACTGATCACACATCTTGTCATGCTATGATCCAAAGTTTGCTTGTTGCTTCACAGACATTGGACTGATCACACATCTTGTCATGCTATGATCCAAAGTTTGCTTGTTGCTTCACAGACATTGGACTGATCACACATCTTGTCATGCTATGATCCAAAGTTTGCTTGTTGCTTCACAGACATTGGACTGATCACACATCTTGTCATGCTATGATCCAAAGCTTGCTTGCTCCTCGACAGACATTGCACTGATCAGACATCCTGGATAAGCTATTAGCTAGAGTTTGCTTATTCCTGGACAAACATTGGCATGTATGCCCTTTGTGGTGTAAGTCATACAAATAGCAGGTATTGAGTTGAAAACCTCAAACATGTACATCCGGTGAAATCTCCGAATCAGATTTTTTGGTGAAATACACATACGTAGTCTGTTTCCTCTACGTAACCTGTGGAGAAAGTAAAAAGACACGCGCACCATAGGCCTTTGTCTAAATAAGCGTTTTTGTACATTTAAAGCACTTTACAAGATGTGTTTCACAACTAATGTTTGTATCCTTAAAACATTCTTACGTCTGTGCGTTCGTGTTGACAGAGCAAGCGCACTCGAGTGTGGAGCGGGCAGGTTTGTTGGGCGGCGTCAAGATGAGACTGTTGACCACCGACTCGTCCTTCAAGTTGCGGGGCGAGACTCTCCAGAAAGTGATACAGGAGGATCGTGACAAGGGCCTTATTCCCTTCTATGTAAGTACTGACTATAAACATATCAAACTGACATTGACTTGGTTGCTAGTGACTGTTGACAAGCCTGTTTGACTTTCAGGTTGTATCAACCCTGGGCACGACGTCTGTGTGTTCCTTCGACGCGCTGGAGGAGATGGGCGTCGTGTGCAGCAAGGAAAAGATCTGGCTTCATGTGGACGCCGCTTATGCAGGTATTGGGTGTCCCATATCTACTGACGTTTTTCGCGTCATGCAATCGCAGCTTCATTGGCAGTCTATCACTGAATAGCAAGATTAAACCAAAGCTGTACTAAAAATTAGATCCATGTAATCCTGCTCGAGTATCAAGAGGTTTGGACCAAATAATAAATCTATCTGTGAGCCCCACTTGCGACTGTAAAACTAGAGTGTTGTGTTACAGGGTCGGCGTTCGTGTGCCCAGAATTCCGGTATCTGATGAAGGGGGTCGAATACGCGGACTCCTTCAACTTCAACCCTCACAAGTGGATGCTGGTGAACTTCGACTGTTCGGCGATGTGGTAAGTGACGTAAAGTTATGAAGTTAGGTGTGGTCAGAGGGACCCACGACGAGAAGTACTAAGGACCAGAGTTGCTTTTTACAGGCTCAAGAACCCTAACGATGTTGTGGACGCCTTCAACGTTGATCCTTTGTACCTGAAGCACGACCAGCAAGGAGCGGCTCCAGACTACAGGGTGAGTCACACAATCTGTCGAGGAAACATTAAGATTAGACATTTCTTTCTTTCTAGGTGGTTAAATAGGTGCCCATGATATTGCTAATGCAAGTTTTTTTACCTTCGTGTACTGTCATTTGTAAAATTGGATATGATTCATAGGTTAATTTTGGACTTGAGACAAACATTTCAGTTAGTTATGTAATATGGTTTTGGTAAAATGGGAAAAATGAAGTATCGTTTATTTAAACACTTTTGGAAGGAAAATCTTGCGGGGAGATAAAAGCGAACTAGGATGCCATCTATGAAAATAGTTATGTATTGGTTCAACGACTTTAAACGCGGTAGAAGATCTGCTTTTGATGAGGGGCGCCCAGAATGCCGGTCAGATGTGGTGCCAAGGATGTCATTGAAACAGCCCACGATATGGTTCTCGCTAGCTGTCGACCGGAAGCAGTTCATATTTTCCATGATAAGTTGGAAAGTAACAAGTTGTCGGATCGATGGATGCCAATATTGCTCAGTGCTGACAACAAGCGGCTGTGTTGTAACGGGATTATAAGTCTCGCCGTAGCCATTTATTGTGAGAACTAATGTCCCTTAATCAAACTGGAGCCTCCACGCTTTTCAACGCGGGTGGCAGTCAAGGACAGCTTCTCCACCAGGCTACAAATTCTTTTGACCAGATTTGCTCGGCATTTCTCCTTAGTCTTTAGCGATCATCAAGGTCTCTGCAAGTACTAAATGTCCACAGGAAACGTTACACTTTCTATATTAAACATAGTCCACTTTACAAGGAAGAATATTGTACTCAGCTTTTCTAACAGCTGCAATCATATAACCTTCCCTCGTGGTCCGTAACAGTGAAAATAACCACCACATTTGTATAAATATTTCCCCAAATTAAAACCATCACCATACAACATTATAAAATCTGATGTCTTCCATTCACATGACTTTCTCTACTTCTGTGTAACAAATTATTATTAGTAAACTAAATCTTCTATTTACTTCATGCTAATCGGGAAAAAATTAGCAGAAATAGTCTTATTACCTGCTTCCATGTAAATAGAAGCGAAATAAGGGAGTTCCATAGGCTAAAGTGAAGTCAAAAGCTGGTTACTATGTGACTGAAGTTCCTTTGTTTGTATGAACAGGAGTTGACAAATTCCTGTATGAGAAAAGTACAAGTTTTTCAAAGCTGAAATCAAAAGCAAGGAATATCTCAAAATCCATCAACTCCTCGAAAAAATGTATATAACATAAATTGTGTGTTTTAATGTGCTCTACATTTTTTTCTGTTAAGTTTTTATCCATCTCTTACGGTTTAGCAGTTATACAAAATTCTTCCAGAATAAAGTAGTCTTCAGAGGCTACTCCCAGAAAATTCAAGATATACATATTATTTGTCAGGTAAATATCTTTAATATATGATATTTTAATCAAAATCGTTAGAGCCATTTTTGAGAAAATGAAAATTTTCGAAAAGTTCCATATAAAGGGTAACTAGGGGTGGGGGATTTTGTTGAAAATCTTCGTGTCGCATCCCTGGAAGATAAAAAACTTAAATACCAAGTTTGGTATTTAAGGGTCTTTTCGTTTTTGAGCTATGCTGTCCACAGACACACATATACACACGCACACACGGACCTTTTTCCAATTTTTTTTGATTAAGGGGGACCCAAAACGTTTATTTCCGGTGAAATCTCGGTATGGAATTTTTGGGTGGAATACAATACTTCTGTACATTGTACATACGGGGCTAGAGAAAGTAAAAATTGAAATATGGCACACAACTTGGCCAAGAACATTTACTTTCTTGGCTTACTGTGCAGCTGGAAGCCCTCATGATAATCTGGAGTAGCGATACGAAGCTCCCAGCTGTTATGTTGCCACGGGCCTTTGAACCGATCCCTTTATCGTCCATGTTCAAGACAACTTGGAACCGCTCTTACTTTCTCTGCACGTGTCTGTGGCCAGCATAACTCAAAAACGAAAATACCGTTAAAAACCAAAAATTGGTATTTATGTTTGGTATCTTCCAAGGATGCGATACTCCTCCCCCACCCCACACACAAACTCAAACTACCCTTTACATGGAAAAAATTTCGAAACTTTTGATTTTCTTAAAAATGGCTCTCACGATTTTGATTAAAATCTCATATTTAAGATATTTGCTTGCCAAATAAAATGTATATCTTCAATATTCTGAGAGTAGCCTCAAAAGATGGATTGTAGATGATTTTTATTAACATTTGTAAACTATAAGAGATAGACAAAAACTTACGCACTAAAAATGTAGATCTGGTCAAAACACACGATTTATGTTCTTTACGATTTTGTTGTGGAGGTAACCGTTTCCAAGATATTCCTTGTTATTGGTTTCAATTGTGAAGTACTTGTATTTTTCTCACACAGGATATTCCCGTTTTTCTTTTGTTCTACTCCTGACCAAGCAAGGAAGCGATTTGAATTTATAATCGCATAACACATTTTTTAAAACATTTGACTATCACTTTAGCATAGCACATTCCTTTAGTTGCCTTCTACTTATAAGGAACTAAGTAATAAGAACATTCTGCTAATGTTTATCTCGACTAGCATGGTGTAGAAAGAAGAATAATCTTTTGTAAGAAGCTTGTAGAGCAGCTAGAGAAAGTCATGTGAGTGTAACACATCCGATTTTTTTGTAGAGTTGACCGTTTGCGAGATATTCCTTGTTATTGGTTTATATTTTAAACTGTGTAGCTTTTGTCAAATGGAAGCCACTTTTAGTTTCATCTTTCTTCTGGTTTACGCTGGCCTTGCAAAGTGAACCGAACTTCAATTGTTCACATAGCGATTTGACTAGTGTATTTGCTTATTTCCCTTCTACATATAAGAAAGCAAGTAATAATGTTAATGTTTATGTTGATTAGCATGATATAGATAAAAGAACCTTTGTAAGAATAGTTTGTATGCAAAACAGGTAGAGAATGGAACATATAATATTTTGTCAAGGAAAACAATTAATCTGGAATTTCATTATTTTAAATTTTATTTGTTGTAGTAACTTTTGTTTCACGTGACAGGAATACTTGCGATTCTATCTCGCGGTGTCCTTTAATTAAAGATCATATAATAAATACATTTAGAAAAGCAAAAAGAATGAACACATAGTTTGATTGTATTTCTGTTTCAGCACTGGCAAATTCCTCTGGGTCGTCGGTTCAGAGCGCTGAAACTCTGGTTCGTGCTGCGTCTGTACGGCGTGAAGAACATCCAAGAGCACATCCGGAAACAAGTGGCCCTGGCACATGAGTTTGAGTCCCTAGTGAAGGAGGACGACCGCTTCGAGATCAGTGCCGAAGTGACCATGGGACTGGTGTGTTTCAGACTCAAGGTAAGTGACTCGGGTTTGAGTCCCTGGTGAAGGAGGACGACCGCTTCGAGATCAGTGCCGAAGTGACCATGGGACTGGTGTGTTTCAGACTCAAGGTAAGTGACTCGGGTTTGAGTCCCTGGTGAAGGAGGACGACCGATTCGAGATCAGTGCCGAAGTGATCATGGGACTGGTGTGTTTCAGACTCAAGGTAAGTGATACGGGTTTGAGTCCCTGGTGAAGGAGCACGACCGCTTCGAGATCAGTGCCGAAGTGACCATGGGACTGGTGTGTTCAGGCTCAAGGTAAGTGACACGGGTTTGAGTCCCTGGTGAAGGAGGACGACCGCTTCGAGATCATCGCCAAAGTCATATTGGGACTGGTGTGTTCAGGCTCAAGGTAAGTGACACGGGTTTGAGTCCCTGGTGAAGGAGCACGACCGCTTCGAGATCATTGCCAGGGTCATATAGGGACAAGTCGGTTTCAGACTCAAGGTAAGTGTCACGGGTTTGAGTCCCTGGTGAAGGAGGACGATCGCTTCGAGATCAGTGCCAAAGTCATATTGGGACTGGTGTGTTTCAGACTCAAGGTAAGTGACACGGGTTTGAGTCCCTGGTGAAGGAGGACGACCGCTTCGAGATCATTGCCAAAGTCATATTGGGACTGGTGTGTTTCAGACTCAAGGTAAGTGACACGGGTTTGAGTCCCTGGTGAAGGAGGACGACCGCTTGGAGATCATTGCCAAAGTCATATTGGGACTGGTGTGTTTCAGACTCAAGGTAAGTGACACGGGTTTGAGTCCCTGGTGAAGGAGGACGACCGCTTCGAGATCAGTGCCGAAGTGACCATGGGACTGGTGTGTTCAGGCTCAAGGAAAGTGACACGGGTTTGAGTCCCTGGTGAAGGAGGACGACCGCCTTGAGATCAGTGTCAAAGTTATATTGGGACTGGTGTGTTCAGGCTCAAGGTAAGTGACAGGGTTTGAGTCCCTGGTGAAGGAGGACGACCACTTGGAGATCATTGCCAGGGTCATATAGGGACAAGTGTGTTTCAGACTCAAGGTAAGTGACACGGGTTTGAGTCCCTGGTGAAGGAGGACGACCGCTTGGAGATCATTGCCAGGGTCATATAGGGACAAGTGTGTTTCAGGATCAAGGTAAGTGACAGGGTTTGAGTCCCTGGTGAAGGAGGACGACCGCTTCGAGATCAGTGCCGAAGTGACCATGGGACTGGTGTGTTCAGGATCAAGGTAACTGACAGGGTTTGAGTCCCTGGTGAAGGAGGACGACCGCTTCGAGATCATTGCCAGGGTCATATTGGGACTGGTGTGTTTCAGGATCAAGGTAAATGACTCGGGTTTGAGTCCCTGGTGAAGGAGGACGACCGCTTTGAGATCAGTGCCAAAGTCATATTGGGACTGGTGTGTTTCAGGCTCAAGGTAAGTGACACGGGTTTGAGTCCCTGGTGAAGGAGGACGACCGCTTCGAGATCACTGCCAAAGTCATATTGGGACTGGTGTGTTTCAGACGCAAGGTAAGTGACACGGGTTTGAGTCCCTGGTGAAGGAGGACGACCGCTTCGAGATCATTGCCAGGGTCATATTGGGACTGGTGTGTTCAGGATCAAGGTAAGTGACAGGGTTTGAGTCCCTGGTGAAGGAGGACGACCGCTTGGAGATCATCGCCAAAGTCATATTGGGACTGCTGTGTTTCAGGATCAAGGTAAGTGACAGGGTTTGAGTCCCTGGTGAAGGAGCACGACCGCTTCGAGATCAGTGCCAAAGTCATATTGGGACTGGTGTGTTTCAGACTCAAGGTAAGTGACACGGGTTTGAGTCCCTGGTGAAGGAGGACGACCGCCTTGAGATCATTGCCAAAGTCATATTGGGACTGGTGTGTTCAGGCTCAAGGTAAGTGACAGGGTTTGAGTCCCTGGTGAAGGAGGACGACCGCTTCGAGATCAGTGCCAAAGTCATATTGGGACTGGTGTGTTTCAGACTCAAGGTAAGTGACACGGGTTTGAGTCCCTGGTGAAGGAGGACGACCGCTTCGAGATCATTGCCAAAGTCATATTGGGACTGGTGTGTTCAGGCTCAAGGTAAGTGACAGGGTTTGAGTCCCTGGTGAAGGAGGACGACCGCTTCGAGATCATCGCCAAAGTCATATTGGGACTGGTGTGTTTCAGACTCAAGGTAAGTGATACGGGTTTGAGTCCCTGGTGAAGGAGGACGACCGCTTCGAGATCAGTGCCAAAGTCATATTGGGACTGGTGTGTTCAGGCTCAAGGTAAGTGACACGGGTTTGAGTCCCTGGTGAAGGAGGACGACCGCTTGGAGATCATTGCCAGGGTCATATAGGGACAAGTGTGTTTCAGACTCAAGGTAAGTGACACGGGTTTGAGTCCCTGGTGAAGGAGGACGACCGCTTCGAGATCATTGCCGAAGTCATATTGGGACTGGTGTGCTTCAGGCTCAAGGTAAATATCACGGGTTTGAGTCCCTGGTGAAGGAGGACGACCGCTTCGAGATCAGTGCCGAAGTGACCATGGGACTGGTGTGTTCAGGCTCAAGGAAAGTGACACGGGTTTGAGTCCCTGGTGAAGGAGGACGACCGCCTTGAGATCATTGCCAAAGTCATATTGGGACTGGTGTGTTCAGGATCAAGGTAAGTGACAGGGTTTGAGTCCCTGGTGAAGGAGGACGACCGCTTGGAGATCATTGCCAGGGTCATATAGGGACAAGTGTGTTTCAGACTCAAGGTAAGTGACACGGGTTTGAGTCCCTGGTGAAGGAGGACGACCGCTTGGAGATCATTGCCAGGGTCATATAGGGACAAGTGTGTTTCAGACTCAAGGTAAGTGACACGGGTTTGAGTCCCTGGTGAAGGAGGACGACCGCTTGGAGATCATTGCCAGGGTCATATAGGGACAAGTGTGTTTCAGGATGAAGGTAAGTAACAGGGTTTGAGTCCCTGGTGAAGGAGGACGACCGCTTCGAGATCAGTGCCGAAGTGACCATGGGACTGGTGTGTTCAGGATCAAGGTAAGTGACAGGGTTTGAGTCCCTGGTGAAGGAGGACGACCGCTTGGAGATCATCGTCAAAGTCATATTGGGACTGCTGTGTTTCAGGATCAAGGTAAGTGACACGGGTTTGAGTCCCTGGTGAAGGAGGACGACCGCTTCGAGATCATTGCCAGGGTCATATTGGGACTGGTGTGTTCAGGATCAAGGTAAGTGACAGGGTTTGAGTCCCTGGTGAAGGAGGACGACCGCTTGGAGATCATCGCCAAAGTCATATTGGGACTGCTGTGTTTCAGGATCAAGGTAAGTGACACGGGTTTGAGTCCCTGGTGAAGGAGGACGACCGCTTCGAGATCAGTGCCGAAGTGACCATGGGACTGGTGTGTTTCAGGCTCAAGGTAAGTGACACGGGTTTGAGTCCCTGGTGAAGGAGGACGACCGCTTGGAGATCATCGCCAAAGTCATATTGGTACTGGTGTGTTTCAGACTCAAGGTAAGTGACAGGGTTTGAGTCCCTGGTGAAGGAGGACGACCGCTTCGAGATCAGTGCCAAAGTCATATTGGGACTGGTGTGTTTCAGACTCAAGGTAAGTGACAGGGTTTGAGTCCCTGGTGAAGGAGGACGACCGCTTCGAGATCAGTGCCAAAGTCATATTGGGACTGGTGTGTTTCAGGCTCAAGGTAAGTGACACGGGTTTGAGTCCCTGGTGAAGGAGGACGACCGCTTGGAGATCATCGCCAAAGTCATATTGGGACTGGTGTGTTTCAGACTCAAGGTAAGTGACAGGGTTTGAGTCCCTGGTGAAGGAGGACGACCGCTTCGAGATCAGTGCCAAAGTCATATTGGGACTGGTGTGTTTCAGACTCAAGGTAAGTGACAGGGTTTGAGTCCCTGGTGAAGGAGGACGACCGCTTCGAGATCAGTGCCAAAGTCATATTGGGACTGGTGTGTTTCAGACTCAAGGTAAGTGACACGGGTTTGAGTCCCTGGTGAAGGAGCACGACCGCTTCGAGATCAGTGTCAAAGTCATATTGGGACTGGTGTGTTTCAGACTCAAGGTAAGTGACACGGGTTTGAGTCCCTGGTGAAGGAGCACGACCGCTTCGAGATCAGTGCCAAAGTCATATTGGGACTGGTGTGTTTCAGACTCAAGGTAAGTGACACGGGTTTGAGTCCCTGGTGAAGGAGGACGACCGCCTTGAGATCATTGCCAAAGTCATATTGGGACTGGTGTGTTCAGGCTCAAGGTAAGTGACAGGGTTTGAGTCCCTGGTGAAGGAGGACGACCGCTTGGAGATCATCGCCAAAGTCATATTGGGACTGCTGTGTTTCAGGATCAAGGTAAGTGACACGGGTTTGAGTCCCTGGTGAAGGAGGACGACCGCTTCGAGATCAGTGCCGAAGTTACCATGGGACTGGTGTGTTTCAGACTCAAGGTAAGTGCAGCAGGTTCAGTCAGAACAAAGGCGATAACAAATATATTTATTGACTCAAAAATTGTTTACAAATAAAGTGTTTAATTCACTCAATGTTTCTATGCGTAGAGAGATGACGGCTTACATGCTACTACACGCAAACACTTTTTTTTTTTTGTAGCTTAACGTCCTTTAACCTGGTTGGTCATATCGGACGATGACTGAATTTGGAAATGTTGCTCAAATCATCTCGGGTTCCATGGAGCTTAAAGTTACTCGACATTCGTCTTCTCAGGATAAGGGAAAACATTCGATTTCAGGACATTTTGAATGTGAACCAGACACGCTACCACCACACTATCCAGGTGGGCTACTAACACTTCTGTCACTCGCGACTCGCACACTTGCAATTCTTCCTCCTTTTACAGCTAGAATATGACGTCAGAGAACTTACTGGAACCTTGTGGAAGCCGAAGCTTCTGGAAGAATCCAGACGTGTCGCATTCCAAAGCCTCCGGTTACCACCTCGCCGTACTACCTGTGTTTTTACGCAGTCAAGGTCTGTCACAATATTGTAACAAAAATCTGCTTTATAACTCAAACAAATAATTTTTATTTCTTCCACTTGATTATAATATTTGTTTTCAAATAACGTTTTTATTCGGTTCTTCCGCAACAATTGTGCCGTTCGCTACGAATTTCCAGTCGAAACTGAACTCTTTGCGCGGCTCGTTCTCTCTTTTTATATAACAATGGACGAGAGCGCTTAGGGATGTCTTCCAAAGCAAGCCGTTCACCCACGTACGGGGATTACAACCTCAGGACCAGTCACAATATTCTCTGTCGTCATCTAGAGGTAAGATTGCAGCCTCTAGTTCCCAAGGTTGGTCCGTGCAGCTTACGCCTTCAGCTGCTTCCCGCTTTAGCCGGCCGATGTTGTGTGATGGTAGGAAAGGTGGAGAAGGAAGGAGAGTAGTATGTAGGGTTGCCAACACGGGAGTCTCCTGGAATTGATTGTGATCTCCCGGCTCACGGAACTGAAATTAAACCTCCCGGAATTGTGTGACATCTCCTTATTCCTTTGTTATTTATGTACTATACTTTGGCAGTGCGAAGAAGGAAATGGTAGTCTTTTCATTTCTGTGTCAGCCAGCAGTGTTGAAGTAGGGAGGGAGAAGGCAATTTTTTCGCTTAGAATTCGTATGTAAAAAAATACGGATGAACCGGAGCATAACACTCCACTGACCTTGACTCTTGCGATCGAGGGATGCGTGGAGAGACCCGCAGGGTGACCATCCTAACATTTCCAATTCGAACGCACCCAGACTATACCTACAAATGCCCAGCCACTGGAGGGCTGTTCCTGACATAAAAATGCTGCAACAGCCCAGCTACCGGCCAACCACAACCCGCTGAATATCGTCGCCTGGTCCTTGAAAATGATGACAAGGAACTGAAGAATACAGGAAATAGTAGATGGAAGGTTGTACCGGAGGTGAGCCTGTGCCACCCCTCTAGGTGTGTGGCTAGAAACCCTGTCAGAGCCTTCCGCCCCGTCACTTCACCCCTCCCTCTTGGAGGTTTTGCAGAAGTACTAGACGAATGTACGTTTCCTCACATTAAACCGTATTTAATCACTCATTTTTATTCGAGCACACGCACATTCATTGTCACATACATACTTCCAGATTCTGTGCGGGATATGCAATAATTTCGGTTAAAGAACAATTTCCGTTCCAATCGGTAATTGAACCCGGGACGCCGGGTGAGATCCGTCAAACTTGTACAAGCAGTTAGTATATCTTCCAATGAGTTTTTCGGTTCTCTAACGTCAGAAAGCGTCATCTGGGTAAAGGTCTGTCCAAATGTGTTTCACCAGATGAAGGTCTGACTGGATCAAGTGTTGTAGACGAGGAAGAGTTGGTGGATGCCAGGAGTATAACAAAACTCCACTCCGAGAATATTGTCCTCGGCGCCAGGCAGCTTCATTAAGTCGCTCTCAGTTCCACAAGATGGACACAGAAGAGCTCGTCAATTGGTTGAACTGCTGCGTTGCTTCTTTATTTTTATAGTCATTGTTTTAACACCAACGACTGCTTCTCTGGAAGCTCCCAGTAACACATGGCGTTAGTAGTGTAGTAGCCTAACTGTATCGTCAACTTGAGTACCTTGTTGACAGATGATCTCATTTTCCTGGCCAACCTTCTGTAATATATTGATCGATATCCTTACTTGTATAGTCACCTTGTTGTAGCATCAGCTATAGATGTGGTGTTAATTTCCTGGCCACTTTCTTGCACTTCGTATCCATTCTTGGACGTTGACTGGTACAGGACTCTAGAACCTTGTCTGTCTCGCTAAGTATTCATTTTCTGTAAAATGTGCTTCTGCACACAATCCACTGAAGATTCCGTTACCTTGCTTACATGAGCTAATGTTTGACTTTGCAGGGCTCGAACGAGAGGAATGAGACGTTGCTGAAGAGGATCAACGGTCATGGTGTGATTCACCTGGTGCCGAGCAAGATCAAGGACACATACTTCCTGCGACTGGCCATCTGCTCGCGTTTCACCGAGTCCGCCGACATCCAGCTCTCGTGGAATGAGATTCGCTCCTTGGCTGAAGATGTTCTTGCTGAGGATCAACCTGGAAAGTGATTGCGGGCGGCTCTTGTTCGTCGAGTCCGCTCCTTGACCCCATCCCCGTGTTCCCAGTCCTGAATTCCCAGTTCCTTACCTTGGTCGATGCCGTGCTTTAAGCCCTCCAGGTGTTCCCGACAATATACTACATTGCAGTGTATCAGTTCCTAAGAACCTTGAGAGCAGTCGCGTACCACGGAAAGGTACAATATTTTATAATCATTATATACAAATGTGACAAATATGTTTTGAGGACCATTAGAGGCTGACATACTAAACTAAAACTATCCTTACGGAAGCTTCTTTTTTGTACCAACTCATGTTCAGACACACACACACACACACACACACACACACACAACAGAATTTTTCAGAAATGGTTTCATTACGGATTCAATTACAGACTCAAGAGGGATAGAGATAACTGAGTCGATAGTCAGATGTTTCTACGAGGATCTAGCCTTGATGTGTGATTCTGTCGCCAGAGTCTCGCTAGACATCAAACGGTACCGCTAGAAAACCGGTTCACTACACCCAAGTGGGATATATTTGTCAGACTTTGTCACGTGTCATCATTACCTTCCTTCTTCCACTGTTCAAAAGACTCTGACCAAACAATAATGGCGCGAACTCTTTAAGACAATGGGCTTGTTTAACTTCAAACCAATAAATAGTTGTTCAGGGGGCGGGGTTAAGTGAATGCACGGACTTGGTATTGTGATGAAAATCATCCAATAATTAAACAAGAACTTTTTGGGGCAGGGATAGTTAACTCGTAGGTTATATCGGGCGATGAATAAAATCGGTGAAATTATGCTCACATTACTTTGGGGTCCATTGAATTTAAAGTTACTCAACAACCGTCTTCTCAGAATAAGGGAAACCCCGGAAAAATCTCTTATATGGGTAATTCACCCCAAACGAAATTCGAACTCGGGACCTATACTACGGAGACGGGCCGAAGAAAGTTTTACACGATTTTCTCACTGGAAACAACAATTTGACGAGCCTATTTTTAAAATGACTCTTGTCAGTTTCAGAAATTTGAGGAAAGCGACAATTAATTCACTCCATGGGGTTGAAGACTTCCAAACGTTATCTCCCTTGTTGTTCACCTTGTCACAGAGCAGTCATTTGGACTTGCTGGCAAAGAAGCCTTGTTCCTTTTTCGGGTGTAAAAATTCTTAGCATGGCTTCCTTCGGAAGGGAAGTAAAGCCGTTTGTCCCGCTCGTACATTTACGGCACGATAATGAACCTCAAGCCTGAAAAACGCCTCTGAACAAAATTAAGCTGTTTTTCACGCCCAATATGAAATGGGAGGTTAAAAACCGCAGCAGTTAAAGAGCGCCCATAAATAAAGTCAATTTATTTCCCTGCTCCCCAACAGACATCTGACCCCACCTGTAAATCACTCTCACACCAGACATCAGATTGGTCACCCATCTCTGATCCAGACGCTGAGTATTTCGCTCTCTTCAAGAATTCTACAGTAATTTCATTTAAAAACAAACAAAACACGCTTGACACTATAAACAAATAAACAAGCTTATATCTATTACTAGGAAACCACACGTGATTTGGTAAAACTTCCACAGGCGAGCCGGATTTGAAAGTGTCCAAATTATTAACATGTCCACATTTGAAATCCGCTAGATATTGAGGTTTTGGCTTATATGGATCATTGGGGTTTTGGCATCATAGATCCCTCGGCTATGCACTGCAGCTTAGGGCCCTAAAAGTTTATAGTACACTAGTACGTAACTACAAAGCGCCTCTAGTGGCAAAATTACAAAACTACCAAATCCGATCACGTATGAGTTATTGGCGCCAGTTTTTATGTTAACAAAAAAATAAAATGAAATTTTACTCTCGAATGTTTATTAATTTATAATTCTAGGTCTGCATAAAACATTCTATGCAAGACTTGTGACAATCCAACAACTGCAGTACGTTTGTTACAAAACTTGGCCGCCAGGAGCGCCTTCACTGCGCGCGCGTCCTACTCCGTTCTGTCTTACTTGTGTTCTAGTCCAGTCAGTAACATTAGCAATGTCTAGTTTTGCTTGCTGCTGCAGTATACAGTACAGATGTGCTTACATCATCTTGTACAGATGAAACTAAATTTCCGGGGTGCATGTTCCGAGTAGAGAGGTCGTTCGTTTGCTTGTAAATAAAGCAAGGGAGACGGGAGCAATTTGAGCTAACAAAAGAAAGGTAAACAGGCGTGTGCTTATGGAGCAGAAATTAGAAGACGAAATCGGAGAAGCTTAATGCTACATTCACAATGAGATGCAAGCGCAAAGGTAACGCAACATTAGCGCAGACGCTATTCACAATGCAGTCGTAAGCGCAACGCAACAAGTTGGCACGGGTTGCTAGATCCGCAAGATACATGCGAACATCTTCCAAGTTACAAACTGAATAACATAACCAACAATACCACATAAGAAAATTCACTCAATCTTTTACAAAATAAATGCATTACATACTAACAACTGACACTCGCGCCAGTGACGTCCCAATAATTGCTCATTCAAAATTATTGAAAATAGTACAAGCATGGAGACTTCAGAAAGTGATAAAGCTACACGTTTAATGAACTAAAATTATCTCTCTGCGTCTTCGAGTTATGAGAGCCAAGAAATCTAGACACAGATGATAGTTACATCCATTAAATCAAACAAGGAGACTGTCATAACCTCTTGAGGGAGATTAGAGATGGCGTGGCACGGCACGGCCAAGTAGAAGAGCATGCATGTACAGCAGATCGTCTGTTGTTGAAGTCATAGGCAATACACAGAGAAAAGAAACAAAATTCCTTTTCTTTGCATGCAACGCAAAGACAAAGCTTGGAGTTTACAAACTTTTGCGTTGCGTTGCCTCTTGCGTGTTTCTATGTGAATGCTTACATTAAATAATATGAGTCCAAACTCTTGCGCTTACGTTGCGTCTGCGCTTGCATTTCATTATGAATGTAGCATTAGAACGCTCACCTCGAAAATCTCTTAGGAGCCTTGCTCAAGAAACTGATGTTTCATATCTTCAGCATGGAAAACAACAAAACTTTTAAAACGCAAACCATACAAGGTTACTGTTGTCCAGGAATTTGCAACATCTCCTGTGATAAGGTATGTTGTGTGTTTATTCTGATAATTGTTAATGTGATTTTATTTGATGGCCACGCACGTGAGGGGCCGTGCGCCTCACAGCCAAGTTTTGTAGCATACTTACTGTATTTTCTTGTATATAACTGTATATAACAAATATAAAGTCCTCTATTTTAAGTAAAATATTATTTAAATCTAAAGCTATTTTAAAACAAATGTTGATCTTATATTTATTATAAGTAATGTTTGAAAGAGGTGATATTTTTGATAATCATTTCCTAGCTTTTAAAATGAGGGTACGCCACTGCTCGAGAGGAGGTTAAAAGCGACAATAACTGCAAAGTGTGGCACTTTTAGACAATTATTTATTTACAAATATAGAGTTATTATACTCACGTTACAGTTGGTGCAACAAGGACACTAGACATGGCCAAAAGATCCACGTTTCGTGAGCTCCACTCAATGGTTCGTTCACTTAAATGAACCGGGTCTTCTGAGCGGACCAGTGGTTCGCTTACATTTTTTAAATACTGTATACAGTGGGAACTCGAGAAGGAAGCGTATAAAAGGAAATTAATAAACGTTTAGAACAACAAAAATTGTTATTGTTAGTAAAAATTCGCATGAAAATAAAAATTAATCTGTTTAAGAAAAATTCCAATTTCAGTTTGAATGCAAATAATAATTATTAGAAAAGTTGTAAACAGTTAGGTGATGTATGATGTCAAACCGTGTAGGAGTTATTTTGCATTTAACTATAATGACAAGAGGAAAATACATAATATTATTGTTCAGTAACGTCACCTTTTCTCATCGAATAGAAATTTCTAAATCAAATTAAAATTATTTTTGTGAAAAAAATTACATTTAGACAAAACGTAAATTATTGTTAACAAACATTTTATTAACTTTATCGACAGTTTTACTAAACTCAATATATATTAGGATAAGTATATTTTCCCACCAATCAACTGAACATTGTGATCGAAAGATCCGATTCGTTCCTAAACTAAGGAAAAGAGTTCCTCAGAGATTTCAGAGCATTTCACGATTCAACCACGGTTCTCCGATCTTCAACTCTCTCCTATTGCGGAGATCCGCGGTTGACTTTTGCCGTTCACCTGTTCACTCGTTCACTAAACTGAACCGTTCAAAAGATCCGGTTTGTTCTTAAGTAAGCCATCTCTAAAATGACACGTTATGTTCCTTTTTCCTCATTATTGCTTGTGACCTTGATCCACACGCGCTTAGCTTTCGCTGTCGTTGCGATGTTTAGATGTTGCTTAATGGAGAATAAAATAAACAAGTGAATAACTATTGGTGTTCGTTTGTTGCAATTATAGAGAAACAGGCTGCCAACTGCCATTATTGAGAAATTTGCTGCTCATTTGTTATGTACATGTTTGTTTCCCTCCCCAAACTCGCAGTATTGCCTTTCCTGCCGTCACATGACTGTTGTGTTTTAGAAATATTTATTGGAACATGGGATCAACTCTTGGAAAAGAGCTTCTTGTAACATATATATTGTGTATATAGATGTATAAAATAAAATGTATGTATACAACATTGCATTATTTATCAATTTGTACCTAGGCCTAAGCACTGCACGATATTCTCGTCATTAGAGCTAGGAAGTTCGTACCGATTTCCTTATGCACAGTAAAGCTATATTCACAATGAAATGCAAGCGCTAGAGTTTCGACTCATATTATTAAATGTAAGCATTCATATAGAAACACGCAAGACTCAACGCAATGCAATGCAACGCAAGAGCTTGCAAACTCCAAACTTTATTCTTGCGTTGCTTGCAAAGAGGAGGAATTCTGCTTCTTTTCTCTATACATTGCCTATGACTTGAACATCAAACGATCGCACATGGCCTGCTGTACATGTATGCCCTTCTATTTGGCCGCGCCATCTCTAATCTCCCTCTTGACAGTCTCCTTGCGAATCGTTTGATTTAATGAATGTAACTATCATCTGTGTCCAAATTTCTTGGTTCTCATAACTCGCAGACGCAGAGAGATAATTCTTAGTTCATTAAACGTGTAGCTTTGTCACTTTCTGCAGTCTCTGGGCTTGTAATATTTTCAATAATTTTGAATGAGCAATTATTGGGACGTCACTGGCTGAGCGTCAGTTGTTAGTATGTAAGACTTTATAACACATTTACTTGTAAAATACTGAATGAATTTTCTTAAGTGTATTATTGGTTATGTTATTGAAACTTGGAAGATGTCCGTGTTTAATTTACAGATCCAGAAACCCGAGCCAGCTTCTTGCGTTGCGACCACATTGTTCCCTCGCGCTACATTACGTCTGCGCTTGCATCTCATTGTGAATGTAGGTTAAGAGCGGCCAACTTGGCAATATCACGCGGCGCTACTTGCGCGAGCAGAGGTCAGCTAGAGTGCAGCCAATTACTGCATAACACAGAACCCCGTCGGTAGGAAGGAAGGCGGTCGAATATCATCTTTGTTATACTCAAATGAGAGTAAAATTAATTTGTTTTAGAACCATAGTAAGTTTTCTAGCAGTGTACTAATTCAGAAACAGATGACGTTCTAGTAAACAAACGTCTAGTAACAGAACAGCTTCACAGAAACATATTATTGATTGTTACCCACACTGTTACAGTCCAGAGCTGAACTCAATCTGCGCGGCAGATCCACCAATCCACGAGCATCCTACTCAAATAAAGATGAGCAGGGTTCAGTGTCATGTATCACATACAAGCTGCACAACAAATGCTATTTGCTTGGTCACACTGATAACATCATGCGAAGTGGAACCAACTTTTTCGCATTATAAATCTTGCTTGTCGGAAGGTTGAATGAGGTTTTCATTTGAAAGGCTTCAGAAGTACAGCTGCAGATGATTAAAGATTTAATTTAATTCCTGCTTTGGTTTTTACCTAGTAAGAGTCTGAAGATATTTAAGAAATTTATATTATTCTTTGGGTATTAATTAACATTCGATCAGTTAACATTACAATCCGTGTTATAATTGCTTGGGTGTTTTCATAATGTACATATATAGAAATGATGCCGACGTTTCGTCTCATTATGTGTGGGCTTCCTCAGGGCTTCTCACCTGAAGTGAACTGTAACTAGCTATGGCACGGCCTTCACCAAACCAACACACCTGGATGCCCTTTGTGATACTCCCTGTTATTGGTTTCAAGTTTAAGTTATTTAATCTTTTCTAAAACGAGGTTTGTTGACAGACATTTCCAACTTTAAATCTTATTTCTCGTGAACTGTTTTACAACTCTTTCCCACACTCTAAATGCTCCACAAAATGCAAGTTTTAATTTCTCTACACGTACTATGCACACAGCGTAAGAAAAAATGTCCGTGTGTGTGTGCACAGCATAGCTAAAAATCTTATACGTTCCATTCACATCACTTTTTCTACATCTCTGCACCAAAGTATTGTTAAAAAGCTTATACTAATATTTACTCCATACTTATCGAGAAAAAATGAGCAAAAATAGTCTTATTACTTGCTTCCTTGTAAGTAGAAGCGAAATAAGGGAGTAGCATAGGTTAAAGTGATAGTCCAAAGCTGGTTGCTATGTGACTGAAGTTCCTTTGTTTGTATGGACACGAGTTGAGAAATTCCTGTATGAGAAAAATTTAAGATTTTTAAAGCTGAAACTAAAAACTAGGAATATTTCTAAAACGATCAACTCCGCGAAGAAGTGTATATAATACAAACAGAGCTTTTCAAGAAACTCCCGCCACCCCCAACTACCCTTTACATAGAGAAACTTTTGGAAATTTTGTTTTCTATAAAACTGCTCTAATGATTTTGATTAAAATACAGGATATTAAAGATATTTACGTGGCCAATAAAATGTATGTCTGGAATTTTCTGGGAATAGCGTCTTAAGGCCCGTTCAATCTGGATGAATTTTGGATAACTGGTAAACCATGAAAGCTAGACAGAAACTTATTGCACAAAAGATGTAGATCTCGTCAAAACGCATAATTTTTGTCATGTACATTTTTTTCGTGAAGCCGACCATTTCCGAGACATTCGTTGTTATTGGCTTCATTTTCCAAATAATTAAAACTTTTCTCACACAAGAACCTGTCAATTCCTGTTAATGCAAAGAAACTAATTTCCAACCCATAGCAACCTCATTTTAAAACAATTTACTGCAGTTTCTTATTTCTCTTGTACTTCCAAGGAAGCAAGTAATAAGACAGTGTTAGCTAATGTTTATCTGGAATAACTTCAATATTTGGAAGAATAGTCTGTAGAAAAGTGAAGAATATGTGAGAATGCAACACATACATTATTTTGCCAAATACACGACTATTTGAACCCCTAAAAATTTCCAGAGAAAAATGAGTTTTATTTATGGACGCTCCTTAACTCTGTGGTTGTCAGCGTCCCATGTTATACTCGGGTGAAAGACCGTTTAAATTTGCTCAGAGGCCTCTATATCAGGCTTGAGCTTCTTTTACGGGCCCTAAATCTACAGGACTAACAGCTCTACTCTCCTTTCAAAGGAAGCCAAGCTAAAATTTTTTCCATCAGAAAGCATCCATGGCCGTCCACCTGCGACTTTGGGAACCTGCTCCACTTATGACGACAAATATGAAAACTCTATACCATTATCAATATTCATAATTTATTCATTTATTGCAAAATAATTGTCCAGGTCATTGTGCATTTTTTGTTCATTCCTCAACAAGAACATCTTCAGCCAAGGTGCGAATCTCATTCCACGAGAGTTGGATGTCGGCAGACTCGGTGAATCGCGAGCAGATGGCCAGTCGCAGGAAGTATGTGTCCTTGATCTTGCTGGGCACCAGGTGGATGACGCCACGGTCGTTGATCCTCTTCAGCAACCTCTGGTTCCTATCGTTCGAGCCCTGCACAGTCAAACATTAGCTCGTGTAAGGAAGATAACAGAAGCTTCACTCGATTGTGTGACTGTTTGATATAACAGGAACGGAAACATACTTATGAGGACAAGGGCTAAATGTCCTGAACCAGAAAAACCTTCAAAAGAGACTCCAAACTGAACATGACACACTATTACGGTCCAGTGTTATTCAAACTGGTTGAAAGCAGATGCATAGGAAGTTGTCTAGCAAATATGGACATTTATCAACAGCTTACTCAATCAGATGATACAGGAAGGTCACTATGCAATAAGGACATCTGTCAACAAGTTAGTCAAGAGAGGGGTACAGAAAGTCATCTGCAATTCAGATGGCCCATATGTTTGCATAAATTGGTGTAAATTAGGCATCTACCTGAGAAGACGTAACAATATGGTCATTTTGTAAACAATATTCACTAAGCTACTGCTCCACTGCTAAATGACAGGTGTCAAATCATTATTGGCCTCATTGAGGATATGCTCCTTGGATTGGAGCTACTGCACCGGTAACTTGGACATTGTATTTGGTTCTCCGAGAGGTTCATCTGCTTGCAAAACTGAATAGTGGTTCACCAGATGTCATTTTTGTGTTAAAAGAATGCAGAACTTGTTGAGGAATAAGAACAGTTTGGTGAATTATGTTCCACAAGCAAGGTAAACATTGCGCTTCATGCGTTTGCCTACAAACAAAGTTAGGGAAGTAATGCTTTCTTCTCGGGATGTCAGCTATCAACATACATTTTATTTTATGAGGCATAAATTCCACCGCCAGAGCAATTTGCCTCCAGTTTCCTGGCGGTGGTGACAGAATACGTCCTCGAAAGCTTGGAAGTTGAACCAACACTTTCCTGGCTCTGACATCCCGAGACGAAATCATTAATAATCAACGTTGGGGAAGTTTCAAGTCAAAATTAGAGAATTTTAGACAATAGTCTTACATATGACTTTGGCAATGATCTCGAAGCGGTCGTCCTCCTTCACCAGGGACTCAAACCCGTGTCACTTACCTTGAGTCTGAAACACACCAGTCCCAATATGACTTTGGCAGTGATCTCGAAGCGGTCGTCCTTCACTAGGGACTCAAACCCGTGTCACTTACCTTGAGCCTGAAACACTCCAGTCCCAATATGACCCTGGCAGTGATCTCGAAGCGGTCGTCCTCCTTCACCAGGGACTCAAACCCTGTCACTTACCTTGAGTCTGAAACACACCAGTCCCAATATGACTTTGGCGATGATCTCCAAGCGGTCGTCCTCCTTCACCAGGGACTCAAACCCGTGTCACTTACCTTGAGCCTGAAACACACCAGTCCCATGGTCACTTCGGCACTGATCTCGAAGCGGTCGTCCTCCTTCACCAGGGACTCAAACCCGAGACACTTACCTTGATCCTGAAGCACACCAGTCCCAATATGACTTTGGCACTGATCTCAAAGCGATCGTCCTCCTTCACCAGGGACTCAAACCCGTGTCACTTACCTTGAGTCTGAAACACACCAGTCCCAATATGACTTTGGCAATGATCTCGAAGCGGTCGTGCTCCTTCACCAGGGACTCAAACCCGTGTCACTTACCTTGAGCCTGAACACACCAGTCCCAATATGACTTTGGCAATGATCTCGAAGCGGTCGTCCTCCTTCACCAGGGACTCAAACCCGTGTCACTTACCTTGAGTCTGAAACACACCAGTCCTAATATGACTTTGGCAATGATCTCGAAGCGGTCATCCTCCTTCACCAGGGACTCAAACCCGTGTCACTTACCTTGAGTCTGAAACACACCAGTCCTAATATGACTTTGGCAATGATCTCGAAGCGGTCGTCCTCCTTCACCAGGGACTCAAACCCGTGTCACTTACCTTGAGTCTGAAACACAGTTGTCCCTATATGACCCTGGCAATGATCTCGAAGCGGTCGTCCTCCTTCACCAGGGACTCAAACCCGTGATATTTACCTTGAGCCTGAAACACACCAGTCCCAATATGACTTTGGCACTGATCTCGAAGCGGTCCTTCACCAGGGACTCAAACCCTGTCACTTACCTTGAGCCTGAAACACACCAGTCCCAATATGACTTTGGCGATGATCTCGAAGCGGTCGTCCTCCTTCACCAGGGACTCAAACCCTGACACTTACCTTGAGTCTGAAACACACCAGTCCCAATATGACTTTGGCACTGATCTCGAAGCGATCGTCCTCCTTCACCAGGGACTCAAACCCGTGTCACTTACCTTGATCCTGAAACACACCAGTCCCAGTATGACTTTGGCACTGATCTCGAAGCGGTCCTTCACCAGGGACTCAAACCCTGTCACTTACCTTGATCCTGAAACACACCAGTCCCAGTATGACTTTGGCACTGATCTCGAAGCGGTCCTTCACCAGGGACTCAAACCCTGTCACTTACCTTGATCCTGAAACACACCAGTCCCAGTATGACTTTGGCACTGATCTCGAAGCGGTCCTTCACCAGGGACTCAAACCCTGTCACTTACCTTGAGCCTGAACACACCAGTCCCAATATGACTTTGGCAATGATCTCAAGGCGGTCGTCCTCCTTCACCAGGGACTCAAACCCGTGTCACTTTCCTTGAGCCTGAACACACCAGTCCCAATATGACTTTGGCAATGATCTCAAGGCGGTCGTCCTCCTTCACCAGGGACTCAAACCCGTGTCACTTACCTTGAGTCTGAAACACACTTGTCCCTATATGACCCTGGCAATGATCTCCAAGCGGTCGTCCTCCTTCACCAGGGACTCAAACCCGTGTCACTTACCTTGAGCCTGAAACACACCAGTCCCAATATGACTTTGGCACTGATCTCGAAGCGGTCGTCCTCCTTCACCAGGGACTCAAACCCTGTCACTTACCTTGAGCCTGAACACACCAGTCCCAATATGACTTTGGCAGTGATCTCGAAGCGGTCGTCCTCCTTCACCAGGGACTCAAACCCGTGTCACTTACCTTGAGTCTGAAACACACCAGTCCCAATATGACTTTGGCAGTGATCTCGAAGCGGTCCTTCACCAGGGACTCAAACCCGTGTCACTTACCTTGAGTCTGAAACACACCAGTCCCAATATGACTTTGGCAGTGATCTCGAAGCGGTCGTCCTCCTTCACCAGGGAGTCAAACCCGTGTCACTTACCTTGAGCCTGAACACATCATTCCCAATATGACTCTGGCAAAGATCTCGAAGCGGTCCTTCACCGGACTCAAACCCGTGTCACTTACCTTGAGCCTGAAACACACCAGTCCCAATATGACTTTGGCAGTGATCTCGAAGCGGTCATCCTCCTTCACCAGGGACTCAAACCCGTGTCACTTACCTTTAGCCTGAAGCACACCAGTCCCAATATGACTTTGGCAATGATCTCGAAGCGGTCGTCCTCCTTCACCAGGGACTCGAACTCATGTGCCAGGGCTACTTGTTTCCGGATGTGCTCTTGGATGTTCTTCACGCCGTATAGACGCAACACAAACCAGAGTTTTAGCGCTCTGAACTGACGAGTCAGGGGGATCTGCCAGTGCTGAAACAGATCAAAACCATGTGCTCATTGCCAGTCTAAGCTCAAGTTCTGTCGTCAGATACAGAAAGACGTATTACGATATCTTACGTTGCCCAAAAATAGGATATCGACTTTCCTCAGAAATACGCTTTTTTGACATCACCTAAAAAACATCGCTGTGTTAATATTTGTTTGTGAACGCCATAACTCAGAACAAAGATTCGGATTTGTTCCGTTCATATGACTTTCTGTACCTATTCTGCTAACAGACTATTCTTACAAAACCTTGTTCTTCTATCTACTTCATTCTAATCGAGATAAACATTACTTGCTTTCTTATAAATAGAAGGAAATGAGGGAATGCACTAGCCTAAAGCGATAGGCAAATTCTTTAAAAGCGGGTGCCTATGTGAACAATTGAAGTTCAGTTCGTTTTGCATTTCCAGGACTAAAACAAATGACAGGTGGAACGAAAGGTGAATTCTGTTTGAGAAATTCTACGTATTTCAAAGTTGAAACCAAAACAGGGTATATCTCGTAAATACTGAACTATGAAAATATATATGTCATAAATCGTATATTTTAACAAAATCAACATTTCTGGTGGAGCCAGTTTTTGTCTATCTCTTACAGTTAACCAGTTATACAAAATGCATAGGGTATCCTAGATATACATTCTATTTGCGATTTAAATATATTTAATATAGGTACGCTATTTTAATCGAAAATCGAATTAGACCTATTTTTGAGAAAAACAACACTGTCAAAAATCAAACAAATATCCGCCTAAAGCGTAGTATGGGGTGGGTTCTTTTGTTGAAAATATTTGTGTCGCACCTTTGGAAGTTACCAAACTTAAATATCAACTTTAGTATTTTACGGTATTTTCGCTGTTGAGCTATGCTATCCAGAGACACGTGCGCGCGCACACACACAGAAAGAAATACACGCGGACTATTTTCTAAAAATACTTCTTTCGGACTTAGGGCCTCAAAACTCAAAGATATGTTTCCGATGAAATCTCGACATGGAATTTTTGGATGGGATACAATACTTTCCTTAAACATGAGATACCACGACCGCATTCTCACTAAGCTCTTTGAACGAATGTCGGTCCAGCAAGATTCTCTAATGCTATGAGTGCATGTAAAGGTCCTCACAACCGTACAAGACAGTACATGTTAAATGCAGCACACTGTTGCCACGTGTACTATACCAACGTCAGCTCGATAGTTCTACCAGCTAAACTCATATTGTGATTTATACATCACCAAATAGTGAAATATCTGCACTACTATTTAACCTTTTCACTGTTATAGGCGAGTTAACGACCGTAGTTTTGAGCGATTGTAAGTCTTACAATTTCATATTCCCATGCAGCAATTTTTAAATCAATGATATATGTCAACTCTCACGGACTGTTTATACTAATTCCGAGTAATATATAAAGCAAGGGAAAACTGCAAGTCATTTGGTCCGAGTCAAGCTGCACTCTGCCGCCAAAACAGTCTCTATTTCACGGCCGGAAATATGTTCTTTATGGAGTGTGGTGTGCTCCATCTTGCCTGTGGTTTAGGATGGGGAAGGCCCAGATTAAATAATCGGTGGTACGGCATATCTGTATGATGACGGGGCAGGTGGAAACACCCGGTGTGAGACCTGTATTACCATATTCACTTTGTTTTTAGTTATTAGTGCACTTTATTGCACAATTTTCAGCCTGTAATACACAAAACTATGGGAAAATGTTATGACCAAAACGAAATTTCTGATTTTTAGCAATTTTTTCAATCACATTAACTCAGCTAGGAGGTGTTTCTCGCCTAAAAATATGATAGCAGTGAAAACGTTGACATTTATTTTCACCTGCACTTTATCGGTTATCTTTAAAGTTTTAGTAGTTCGCAAAACGTTTTTATAAGCATAAAATTAGAGCATATCTGATTTTGGCCAAAACACATGTTTCTTTTGGAAATTTGGTCCCACAGAAATTTAAAAGAAGGTGAAAATGATGTATTCTGGTAGATAAAAAATTGTGCGTATGATAATAGGTTGAAAGCTGAAAGTAACAACAACGGAATGTTTACAACATATTAGCAACTTGCAACAGCGCGAGAATAGAAAAAGGCGAAGTTAATGGCAACATGTATGTATTGATACTCCATTTAATTCTATATTGTGTTTTAAGGTTGATGCAGAGGACTATAGTTGCATATTTATCAAAGAAAACATTAACTGTTACTACAACTAAGAATATCAGAGCTATGTACTCACTCTGTATTCTGGGAGAGCTCCTTGCTTGTCGTTTCTCAGATACACAGGGTCCACTTTGAAACCATCCACGAAATCGTCAGGGTTCTTGAACCTGTAAGAAACAGATCTAGACGTCAGTATCTCGCTCCAGGGTCACCCTCATCACAACTTAACTTACGTTACTTACCACATCGCCGAGCAGTGAATGTTAACAAACATCCATTTGTGAGGGTTGAAGTTGAAGGAGTCCGCGTGCTCGACCCCCTTCATCAGATACCGGAATTCTGGACACACGAACGCTGACCCTGCAACACGGCAACTTACAACACATGAACTCCATAGTCAAGTAACAAGATGTATAGGCTCATTAGATTATAAATTAACCTCTGTCGCTGCCTATCTTCACCGCGCGAGAGATCCGCACTGGAGTCCTTACCTTAAATAAATACTGAAAATTTTGAGCATCTGCTCCCAAACAAGCAGTATAACAAGTTAAAGAGCAACAGAAACTTAGTGATAGCATGACAAGGATTCCTACTGCTAAGCTTAGACGAGTGCTGCCTGTATGTGAGCACAAGATCATAAGATACGTATTTTAGTACACCTTTGCCGCGGCTCTCGAAGTGGAGAGAGGCTGCAACAGGGGTTACCTTATAATTTAATAACCCTATATTACTGTATTACTTATACATCGTAGGAGAGAGGTTGTCACCTCTTCGTCTACTCCTGTGCGATCGCTGTGGAACCCGAGAACACTTGGTACTTTTGAGGCTACTGAAAGAAGTCGGGCTGTACACCAAGCCCCTCCCAGAAGGGAGTGTTCGGATTGGATTGGACTCGACATGGCAGTGGTCCGACACCCGTAGGAGATTGGATACGTCTGGGCGAGGTTCTGAAACGTCTTAATATCATCCGGCACTAACCTTGAGAGCTAGTAGACTCAATCTGCTACAGGCCGCCCCCATCGAGTTTTGGAGTAACCTTCCCCTTTGGGGTTGACGCGCGTATGGCGTATCCACTTCCATCCTTGCACTCAAAGGCTGGTCGTCATGTAAAATAGACACCGGCAAAATGGAAAGACCGCCGGACTTGATCTGTGGGTCGCACGTATACCTGAGTAGTCGGATCACTACTCGCTTATTAGAGTATTACTTATTGCTTTAACCCGGTGGTCCACACTTCTGGAATCCTGACGTCATTGATGAAGATGATGATGATGATGATGAAAAGCGAATAGCTCCTCTCAAGATTTCTCACAGTCCAATAGTTCCGATAAATCGACCAACGCCCCTGATGTCTGTCCCTCTTGTATTAACAAGTACCAAAGAAGGAACACCGGGTTCAAAAATCGGTGCCTCGCGTTCACATGAACTGTGCTGGGAGATTTCAAAATCTACCCAGCATTTCCTACACATAATTTCCCAAAAAGCCTCATTATGCAGAAGTGTCTTCTCAGAGTGCTGTGCTCAGTGCGATAGCCAACAACCACTCTGAGTCTGGTTCTAGTAAGGTCCAAAGGAGACTCACTAAGTGAGGAATAAAAGCATGGTCATATCTGGGGGTATTTTGGTTTTTCCAAATATCAAAGTGAGCCCTGGCTGTGAGCAGGGTTATGTCATACTTGAGACATGCACAAAGTGGTTCATTTCCTACAAACACCAGACCTGCTCTCCGCTCAACTAGCCTGTCCGCCATCTCAGTACCTATGATGTCCACATGGCCCAGAACCCAGACCAGGGTAACTTGTCCCCGGGTACAATATCTATCCAATATTCTTTGGCTTTCCCACACCAACCTGGATATTGTTTTAATCACCGTAAAGACCTTCAAAGTTGTCTGGACAGATATAAATATGCGCTCGTCTGCATGGTATAACTAAGATGGCATATATCTCAGCCTGGAACACAGTAGCAAAATGTTCTTAGGGAATGGCAAAATTGGTCCCAGAGTCCCAGGCGCGGACCGTTAGTGTACCAAAGGCAACACCCAGCCTTCAAGGGAAACCCTCTCAGTCATTACATGCAGCTCGTCTCACAGACACTTATAGTTTCCATTGCTTTCGGAATGGTAATTGTTTTATATCTTGGAGGGAATATATCATTACCAAACATTTTAATATCTTTATTTGAAACAATGTGTTAATATGTCGATTAAAAGTAGTTATGCAAAATTAAGATGAATGCAAGTGTGCTGCAATAAAAAGAAATAGATATTCTAGAGGATATTTTGTAGATCTTGTGGCATACAGTAACAGAATGTCCAATACAAATGTATGTTTTACAGTTTTTACAAACACTGCTGATTTTCTACATGTGAGCTCACTGTTGATTCCATTTCGGAACTTTTCACACCACAAATCTCTCTAATTCTCTTCTCACACTGAATATTGTCTTTCAGAGGTTAAAAAAAACTGCCTCAAGAACCATCAGCTTCGTTTGCAGCCATTACCACCAGGTGCGTAGTTCTCTCCTGTTCGCCACGTAACAGTACACTCTGATGAATTTACAAGATATTAGGTACAAAGAAAGAAAAGCCGGTTCCAACAATAAACAAATTCATCAATGCACGCACGGAATAAGAAAAGCAATAAGTGACACCAGTGCGCATGGCTGGGCTGGGATATCCTAGAACTGCTTAACGTAAGTTAACTGGAGCTGTTATTGCTGAAATATCAGGTGTACCACATGAAACAATTCTTACTTAAACATGCTGAGCAGATAATAATTTCACGGTATATATTGTTATACCCTGAGGTCATCATTAATAACCAACAATGAGAACGTTTCAAATATTAAATACTGAGAAGTTACCTTCTTGGAACCATTGATAAATACTGTATTAATGTGAATATATTCTGCCTTATCTAGACCATCCTTGCACACAAATGCTTGCCGGTATATAAAATAGGTACCGGCCAGTTGGAAGACCCCACGGACTTAATCCCTAGGTCGCAAGTGTACCTGAGTAAACTCACTTAGTAAAGTATTACTTATAGCTTTATTAATTTTAACCTGGTGGTCCACGCGCCTGAAATCTTGATTAAGAAACCCAAAATGAGCCTTAGAAAACATCACAGGCTTGCAGGGTATATACGTTCACTGTAAATCTCAGTAGCCAGACTGAAGTTAAGCTAATTCGTGCTTGTTATGCTGGGCCAATAATCCAGAGATCCGTTGATCGAAACCACGCTCTGCTACCACGTTGTTTGCTGGGCCCAAATGTAGGCAAATATTATGGAAGGTTCAAATAAGGGGATCTGAGGCGAGATTCGGATGGGAAGGAAAGGCTTCTTCAAAATACTTAAACTCATTGTAAATTAAGAGCGTAATCCAATTTTGATACCATTTTACTTTAGAAGAGCAAGCAAAGCTCTCAATTATGTAAAGAATCCAAGACAGTTAATCACAAGTAAAACTTGTAAAGTTTTAAGTCCGTTCTCTTCAAGTCTTGCCTTCATACTATTTCTGAGCTAATGAATTACACAAAACACATTGTCGATGGGAGCTAGGTTAACACATGAATAACAAGTAGGAATTTAGAAAGTCGAAAATTACTAGCACCAGACTTACCCAACACGGCCTAAGCTATGTTACCACTTAAGGTAGAACCTGGACGGTCGTCATTAGAAGACTAATGGCACGCTTTCTCGTCCGGCCGATCCCAAGCCAGGAGTGACCGGGGCTTCGCCTACAAAGTCAACTAGACAGAACCGGCTCCTAGGAGAACGTAACTTGTTTTGGTGCTTTGCATGCGAGTATTCGCCAATGTGATTTAGTTGTAGTCGCAACAGCACGTTACATGCTCAAATTCCTTCACATATGAAATGGACAAAGAACACAAAATAGGAAAGATAAGGCCTCAGAAGCACGAAGCTGTTATTACGTTATTGTATTCTTGCCAAGTAGAACATCTATTCTTTAGGTTCATGTAACAGACCAAGATGGAGCTTTTTATGTGTTTCTCGCTAGTAAATAAAAATACCACTCAACAAATAACAGTTTGCGCAGCGTCTATGGCCTGATTTTATCAGGAGGTACATTTGGAAAGATAAAGAGAGATAAGTAGGCACAGCAGCACTCTCGCCCAGTGCAAACTTGAGAAGGACTATCGATTTATAACAGAGTTTTTCTTGAAGACTATTTCTCCCCTCTCCTGTTAACGTTCTAGAAGTTTCCGGAAAATGTACGTGCTATATAAGACAGCATTCTCACGAAATGAGTGCTACTTTCGTAAGAGATTAGATACGCCTTGTCACATTAGTGTAGTGCAAGTTTAAACAGGATAAGGTCACCATAGTAACTGGACGTGACCTAGAGCGAAGTGATAAGCCGAAATCTTACCCCAAAACTAAGATGTCTTCAAAGGCAAATGTAATAATCGGTGATGCAAACAACATAAAGGCCATGTGATCTGTGACGTGTGTATTGCCGATAACGGAAGTTTCCCGCTAAGAATTCATAAATTGATTTCTGTTGGCCCGGAAACATACGAGCTCTTATATGGTCGGGTTATATCTGGCGCAACAGATGTGGACATTGAAAACGTTAATGAGAGCTAAGGAGCGAGTTGTACTTTCTGATAAGCAGCTCACCAGTCAATTCCTGTCAAATATCTGTCACCTGCACTGATAAACACATGTTATATTCGCATCTATACAAATGGCCTACTCTATAAACAATGTCAATCGTCAGTCCACAATTCTTCCACACCTGACAGTCCTTCATCTTCACTCACGTCATTGTCATCATCAATGTTACTTTCTGCACCATTATCCTAGAATAGAATTATTTCTTTTTGATTTTCTACAATTCTTTCTAATGATTTTCAATGTTCTCAACATGTCGACATACATTTTGAATTCTGACCTGTCAATTCCTTCAATTCGCTGGCGACACAACTGTTCCACATTTTTTTAACTTAAAAGTGATATACTAAGCTTTATTTTTCTTTCTTTCTTATCTTTAAGAACCCTGGAAACGAAACTCAGTGAAATATCAGTTGCCTTGGCTACTCTTTCATCAGGCTTTTGAAGAACTCGGGGAAAATACATTTTCTTCCTTCATCTCTGCCTCATGTTTCAAGAAGTCAAGGACATTTGCAATTATTTCTCTGCTCTCACTAAGTAATACCTTGCCACTTAACTTTGAAAACGTAGGAGCCATAGTTAAATAAATAAAACGAACACTATTTACTGTCCACTTTGAATACAAACATATGCCGAACACTTTCGATACAGACTGTACAAAGTTTGCTCGCTGTGACTTTAAGTAAGCAAAGTATGATATCACAAACTCCGATAAGCTAGGCTCGGTAGCTGGGTTGGCGGTCAGGGTTACGATTCCACAAGTTTTGCGACGGCAATATTAGAATATGAAAATGTGAGGGAGTGTAAATACATTTTTTGTCTTCATTTAAAATCCAAACGCCGAGATATACAAATCTCAGTCCAACATAGATCCTCTACATCTCACCCTCTCAAGTACTGATCAGACACACTCACCTGCATAAGCGGCGTCCACATGAAGCCAGATGTTCTCCTTGCTGCACACGACGCCCAACTCCTCCAGCGCGTCGAAGGAACACACAGACGTCGTGCCCAGGGTTGATACAACCTGAAAGTGAAGCAGGCTTCTTAACAGTCACTAGCAACCAAGTCAATGTCAGTTTGACATGTTTATTATCAGCACTTACATAGAAGGGCATGAGACCTTTGTCACGGTCCTCTTTCTGGAGAGTCTCGCCCCGCTACTAGCAACAATGTCAGTTTGACATGTTTATTATCAGCACTTACATAGAAGGGAATGAGACCTTTGTCTCGGTCCTCCTGTATCACTTTCTGGAGAGTCTCGCCCCGCTACTAGCAACAATGTCAGTTTGACATGTTTATTATCAGCACTTACGTAGAAGGGCATGAGACCTTTGTCACGGTCCTCTTTCTGGAGAGTCTCGCCCCGCTACTAGCAACAATGTCAGTTTGACATGTTTATTATCAGCACTTACATAGAAGGGCATGAGACCTTTGTCACGGTCCTCTTTCTGGAGAGTCTCGCCCCGCTACTAGCAACAATGTCAGTTTGACATGTTTATTATCAGCACTTACATAGAAGGGAATGAGACCTTTGTCTCGGTCCTCCTGTATCACTTTCTGGAGAGTCTCGCCCCGGTACTACCAACAATGTCAGTTTGACATGTTTATTGTCAGTACTTACATAGAAGGGCATGAGACCTTTGTCTCGGTCCTCCTGTATCACTTTCTGGAGAGTCTCGCCCCGCTACTAGCAACAATGTCAATGTCAGTTTTTGTCAGTACTTACATAAAAGGGAATGAGACCTTTGTCACGGTCCTACTGTATCACTTTCTGGAGAGTCTCGCCCCGCTACTAGCAACAATGTCAGTTTGATATGTTTATTGTCAGTACTTACATAGAAGGGAATGAGACCTTTGTCACGGTCCTCCTGTATCGCTTTCTGGAGAGCCTCGCCCCGCTACTAGCAACAATGTCAGTTTGACATGTCAGTACTTACATAGAAGGGAATGAGACCTTTGTCACGGTCCTCCTGTATCACTTTCTGGAGAGCCTCGCCCCGCTACTAGCAACAATGTCAGTTTGACATGTCAGTACTTACATAAAAGGGCATGAGACCTTTGTCACGGTCCTCCTGTATCGCTTTCTGGAGAGCCTCGCCCCGCTACTAGCAACAATGTCAGTTTGACATGTCAGCACTTACATAAAAGGGCATGAGACCTTTGTCACGGTCCTCCTGTATCGCTTTCTGGAGAGTCTCGCCCCGCTACTAGCAACAATGTCAGTTTGACATGTTTATTGTCAGCACTTACATAAAAGGGAATGAGCCCTTTGTCTCGGTCCTCCTGTATCACTTTCTGGAGAGCCTCGCCCCGCTACTAGCAACAATGTCAGTTTGACATGTTTATTGTCAGCACTTACATAAAAGGGAATGAGCCCTTTGTCTCGGTCCTCCTGTATCACTTTCTGGAGAGCCTCGCCCCGCTACTAGCAACAATGTCAGTTTATTGTCAGTACTTACATAAAAGGGAGTGAGACCTTTGTCACGGTCCTCCTGTATCACTTTCTGGAGAGCCTCGCCCCGCTACTAGCAACAATGTCAGTTTGACATGTCAGCACTTACATAGAAGGGAATGAGCCCTTTGTCACGATCCTCCTGTATCGCTTTCTGGAGAGTCTCGCCCCGCTACTAGCAACAATTTCAGTTTGACATGTCAGTACTTACATAGAAGGGAATGAGCCCTTTGTCACGGTCCTCCTGTATCACTTTCTGGAGAGCCTCGCCCCGCTACTAGCAACAATGTCAGTTTGACATGTTTATTATCAGCACTTACATAGAAGGGAATGAGACCTTTGTCACGGTCCTCCTGTATCACTTTCTGGAGAGTCTCGCCCCGCTACTAGCAACAATGTCAGTTTGACATGTTTATTGTCAGTACTTACATAGAAGGGAATGAGCCCTTTGTCACGGTCCTCCTGTATCACTTTCTGGAGAGCCTCGCCCCGCTACTAGCAACAATGTCAGTTTGACATGTTTATTGTCAGTACTTACATAGAAGGGAATGAGCCCTTTGTCACGGTCCTCCTGTATCACTTTCTGGAGAGCCTCGCCCCGCTACTAGCAACAATGTCAGTTTGACATGTTTATTATCAGCACTTACATAGAAGGGAATGAGACCTTTGTCACGGTCCTCCTGTATCACTTTCTGGAGAGTCTCGCCCCGCTACTAGCAACAATGTCAGTTTGACATGTTTATTGTCAGTACTTACATAGATGGGAATGAGCCCTTTGTCACGGTCCTCCTGTATCACTTTCTGGAGAGCCTCGCCCCGCTACTAGCAACAATGTCAGTTTGACATGTCAGTACTTACATAGAAGGGAATGAGCCCTTTGTCACGGTCCTCCTGTATCGCTTTCTGGAGAGCCTCGCCCCGCTACTAGCAACAATGTCAGTTTGACATGTTTATTGTCAGCACTTACATAAAAGGGAATGAGACCTTTGTCACGGTCCTCCTGTATCACTTTCTGGAGAGCCTCGCCCCGCTACTAGCAACAATGTCAGTTTGACATGTTTATTGTCAGCACTTACATAGAAGGGAATGAGACCTTTGTCACGGTCCTCCTGTATCACTTTCTGGAGAGCCTCGCCCCGCTACTAGCAACAATGTCAGTTTGACATGTTTATTGTCAGCACTTACATAGAAGGGAATGAGACCTTTGTCACGGTCCTCCTGTATCACTTTCTGGAGAGCCTCGCCCCGCTACTAGCAACAATGTCAGTTTGACATGTTTATTGTCAGCACTTACATAGAAGGGAATGAGACCTTTGTCACGGTCCTCCTGTATCACTTTCTGGAGAGCCTCGCCCCGCTACTAGCAACAATGTCAGTTTGACATGTTTATTGTCAGTACTTACATAGAAGGGAATGAGCCCTTTGTCACGGTCCTCCTGTATCACTTTCTGGAGAGCCTCGCCCCGCTACTAGCAACAATGTCAGTTTGACATGTCAGTACTTACATAGAAGGGAATGAGACCTTTGTCACGGTCCTCCTGTATCACTTTCTGGAGAGCCTCGCCCCGCTACTAGCAACAATGTCAGTTTGACATGTCAGCACTTACATAAAAGGGAATGAGCCCTTTGTCACGGTCCTCCTGTATCACTTTCTGGAGAGCCTCGCCCCGCAACTTGAAGGACGAGTCGGTGGGCAGTATTCTCATTATGACGCCGCCAAATAAAAATGCTCGTTCAACACTCGAGTGCGACTGCTCTGTGAACAGAGTAAGGCAACTAACAGAATGCAAAGGCTATTGGAGAACCTGGAAACAAAAAGAGCTCTTTTAGAGAGTTTAATATTCTTAATAGCTATTAAAGTGTGTGGAAAATGAATACGTGGTTCCTGGATTGACAGCTACCCAAGAGCCCCCGAAAATCTTACGCGTAACATTACATGACTTTTTCCACTTACTCTTTCACAAACTATTCTTAGAAAAGGTTATTCCTCTATCCATTTCTTATTACAATTAAACTTTCATACACATTTCCAGCAGAATGTCGCCGCACAAAGAAACATCAGCGTTTCAAAATAGGATCGCTACTTGATGGATTTGTAATACCCTACCTTTTGCATTCTTGCTCTTCCATCTGAAAAATATATAAGAATTTGAAAATTTAAACCAAATAATATTGTTATCTTAGAAGTAAAAATTGAACACAAATTTAACGAGATCTACATTTTTGTGCAATAAGATTCTACCTACCTACCTGCCTGCCTGCCTGCCTGCCTGTCTGCCCGCCCGCCCGCCCGCCTGCCTGCCTGCCTGCCTGCCTGCCTACCTGCCTACCTACCTATCTGTCTGTCTGTCTATCCATCCATCCATCCATCCATCCATCCATCTATCTATCTATCTATCTATCTATCTATCTATCTATCTATCTATCTATCTGTATATCTGTCTGTTTGTCTCTCCATAAATCCATCCATCTATCCACCTACCTACTTATCTTATCTAATCTATCTAATGTATCTAATCTAGCTAATCGATTTATCTAGTCTATCTAGTATATCTAATCTATCTGCAGATCTATCTATGCATATCTATGTATCCATCTCTCTATCCATCTATTTGTCTGTCTGTCTGTTTATCTTTGTAAAGTTGACATTCCTTGTAAACGGTTGCTTGGACAGAGAAATACCTGGAAGATGCTAACTAAAATACTAAGTTGGATATATAATCAAGTTGTGTGTTTTATATTATCTTGTTGAAACATGTGCTCTGATACGCGCATTTTATTTTTTCCTGAAGCCTCAAAACGGGCATTTCCGGAGAAATCTGAATATCGAATGTCTGTGTGGAATATAGTGGCTCTTCAAATTACCACAATTCGATAGGAGATAGGGTTAAGCCCTTTCTATGTAAGTTTTAATAAAAAATCGCGTTAAGAATGACAAATGGAATAAAGATCTCTATAGGAATAAGGTTTTCATTTTATAAATGATATTTACAACCGTATTGTTGAATGTCGGGACTTACCTGAGCTATAGGCCACGAGTTTGTTGGCGATGTCATTGTCGCTCCAGTCTGGGCGTTTCTTCCTCACCTCCTTCAAAGTTCGAGCCTTTGCTCCTAGGAGCGCTATCATCGTAGCTTCACAAGCAGTACCCTGTAACATTTAACATAGATTCACATTTTTCAGATGACGGGCGATGTTAGCTCTTACCCGGCGCCTCCACCAATAAATAGAAGTGTTAATGCGCTACCTTTGGAAGGTGTAGCAGATTTAGTGTTGGGTGACCTCTCACGTATGCCAGATATAATTGGTAAAGAAAAGAAAAACAATATGATGTGTTCCATTCACATGACTTTCTCTACATCTCTGTAACAAATTATTGTTACATAGCTTATGCTTCTATTGAGAAAAAATTAGCAGAAATAGCCTTATTACTTGCTTCCTTGTAAGTAGAAGCGAAATACGGGACTACCATAGGTTAAAGTGATAGTCAAAAGATGGTTGCTATGTGACTTAAATTCCTTTGTTTTTATGGACCGGAGTTGACAAATTCCTGTATGAGAAAAGTATAAAAGTTTCCAAGCTGAAATCAAAAACAAGGAATACCTTAAAAACGATCAACTCCACGAAAAAAATGTATATAACATAAATTGTGTTTTAATGTGCTCTACATTTTTTGTGTGGTACGTTTTTATCCATTTCTTACGGTTTAGCAGTTATGCAAAATTCAGTAAAACTCATCCAGAATAAAGTAGTCTTCAGAGGCTATTCCCAGAAAATTCAAGATATACATTTTATTTGGCAGGTAAATATCTTTAATATGCGATATTTTAATCAAAATCGTTATGGCCATTTTTAAGAAAATTTAAATTTCCGAAAAAAGTTCCATGTAAAAGGTAGTTTGGGAGGGGGGATTTTTCGCAAAATCTTCGTGTCGTAACCCTGGGATATCTTAAATACCAAATTTGCTATTTTACCGATTTTTCGTTTTTGAGTTATCGTTTTCACAGACACACGGACACATACATACACGGACGTTTTGCTGAAAATACTTTTTTTTGGATACAGGGGCCCTAAAACATACATTTCCGGTGAAATCTCGGTATTCAATTTGTGGGTGGAGTGCAATACCTTCTCTATACACTATGTACGCAGTACGTGAAGAGAAAGTAAAAATGTTATTTCAGAGATCCTTGTCCCCTTAACGAATTATGCGTCGCCTAGGCAGTATTGCTTCGGCAGCAGGAAGACTGGCGAGTCATTCGGACACCGAACACGTCATGCGGGGTTGACGAAGTGCCTGCCAGTTCTAGGATCTGGACCCTGGCTTGAATACTTTCTGGAGACGGCTGCCGACTATCTGAGTGGCTTTTACCATAACAAGAAGAAAATGTATGGAACTACAGAGAAATATGTCCCTGTCATAATCCACCCGTGCCGGTTATTTTACATGGACCCTCCCCGGCCTTTACCACAGGCACGCTGGCTGGACTATGTCGTCCTTTGCGTTTAATGGTCAGTACAGTAAAGATGCTGTTAACCGAGATATCGTGTCATTGGCCAGAGTATAACTTACATTATTTCGGTGATATTTTTGTTAATTTTTTGTGATACTCTGAATTTAAACGGAATGTCATGTTACACCCTCTTACACGTACAGAAGGTTTGTTAAAGTTGCATAAATATAGGATGGAAGTATCTAGTCTCTGCCGATGAAAATCCCGGTGGATTTGCGTGTGTGTGTGTGTGTCTGTGTGCCTGTGAACATGATTACTCAGGAACGAAAACTCAGTAAAATACCAAACTTGGTATTTAAATTTAGACTCTTCCAGGGATACGACATGAAGATTTTGAGAAAAATCCTCCCACCCCAAACTACCTTTTACATGGAACTTTTTTCGGAAACTTGAATTTTTTAAAAATGCCTCTAACGATTTTGATTAAAATTTCGTATATTAACGATATTTACCTGACAAATAAAATGTATATTTTGAATTTTCTGGGAATAGCCTCTGAAGACTACTTTATTCTGAATGAATTTTACGGAATTTTGCATAACAGCTAATCCGTAAGAGACGGACAAACACTTACCACACAAAAAATGTAGAGCACGTTAAAACAGACAATTTATGCTATATACATTTTTTTCGCGGAGTTCATCTATTTTGAGACATTTCTTGTTATTGGTTTCAGCTTTAAAAAACCTATATTTTTCTCATACAGAAATTTGTCAACTGCTGTCCATACAAACAAACGAACTTCAGTCACATAGCAACCAGCTTTTGACTATCACTTTAACCTATGGTACTCCCTTATTTCGCTTCTACTTACAAGAAAGCAAGTAATAAGACTATTTCTGCCGTTTTTTTCTCGATTAGCATGAAGTAAATAGAAGATTTTTAAGAATAATTTGTTGCAGAGATGTAGAGAGAGTCATGTGAATTGAACACATCAGATTTATCTTTAACATCAGCTTCCGCTGGTATACGTGCAGAATTGCACATTGTTGCCATCTTACATCACATAGAATGTTGTAGAACAATTGGAATACTCTGTGCTGATTGGCTGTTACAAATCGAGTATACGGCGGTGGCTCTCCTTATTTGGGAGAATGCTCGTCACCTTCCTGGGCAGGCAGAAACCTATACAAAAGGCTGCAGACGCGATTTGAGGGTATTTTATCGTTCGTGTTTGCTCTGGTAAGGCAACCCGGACCCGTCCGTGCACACGCCCGGACACATGAGTGACAAATCTCTTAAGATAAGAACTTGTGTTGCCCTCCACTTCCGTAAACCACCCTAAAATCCAAAAAGTTACTTTCTCCATCACAGCCCCTAGGTCACGACAATATATAAACCGATTTAGGTATTACAGCAAGAAAGGCATATGAGTTTCAATGATGAAGCCGTTGACCTGCTAATGACACGCTGACAACACCCGCCCAGTGTCGCACTGTATTAAAACTGGAAACTGCTACAACCACGCTCAAGTGATGCAGCCTTTACACTGTCCCTGGAGATGAAACAAACAAATGCAACAATGTCACCTACCTGTATGACACCGCCACCCTTGCCACCGGAACAGGCCAGGAACTCTACAGGCAGATCCAACATCTTTCCGAGCCAGTCCATCATCACGACCTCCAACTCTGTACACGCAGGACTGGCAATCTGTCAACACAACACAAACATTGTTATGTATCTGATCGGCTTTGGTGAACAGGACAGGGAGATCCAGCATCTTCCCCAACCAGTCAACCATCACGACCTCCGGCTCTGTACACGCAGGACTGGCAATCTGTCAACACAACACAAACATTGTTATGTATCTGATCGGCTTTGATGAACAGGACAGAGAGATCCAGCATCTTCCCCAACCAGTCAACCATCACGACCTCCAGCTCTGTACACGCAGGACTGGCAATCTGTCAACACAACACAAACATTGTTATGTATCTGATCGGCTTTGATCAACAGGACAGAGAGATCCAGCATCTTCCCCACTCAGTCAATCATCACGACCTCCAGCTCCGTGTAGCCCAACTGCACTGTTATGTTTATGGTTGGCTTTTGATCAACAGGTCAGGAACTCAGCAGGGAGATCCAACATCTTCCCCAACCAGTCAACCATCACGACCTCCAGCTCCGTGTAGCCCGACTGCACTGTTATGTTTATGGTTGGCTTTCGATCAACAGGTCAGGAACTCAGCAGGGAGATCCAACATCTTCCCCAACCAGTCAACCATCACGACCTCCAGCTCCGTGTAACCTGACTGCACTGTTATGTTTATGTTTGGCTTTTGATCAACAGGACAGGAACTCAGCAGGGAGATCCAACATCTTCCCCAACCAGTCAACCATCACGACCTCCAGTTCCGTGTAACCCGACTGCACTGTTATGTATATGGTTGGCTTTTGATCAACAGGTCAGGAACTCAGCAGGGAGATCCAACATCTTCCCCAACCAGTGAACCATCACGACATCCAGCTCCGTGTAACCTGACTGCACTGTTATGTTTATGGTTGGCTTTTGATCAACAGGATAGGAACTCAGCAGGGAGATCCAACATCTTCCCCAAAAAGTCAACCATCACGACCTCCAGCTCCGTGTAACCTGACTGCACTGTTATGTTTATGGTTGGCTTTTGATCAACAGGACAGGAACTCAGCAGGGAGATCCAACATCTTCCCCAACCAGTGAACCATCACGACATCCAGCTCCGTGTAACCTGACTGCACTGTTATGTTTATGGTTGGCTTTTGATCAACAGGATAGGAACTCAGCAGGGAGATCCAACATCTTCCCCAAAAAGTCAACCATCACGACCTCCAGCTCCGTGTAACCTGACTGCACTGTTATGTTTATGGTTGGCTTTTGATCAACAGGACAGGAACTCAGCAGGGAGATCCAACATCTTCCCCAACCAGTCAACCATCACGACCTCCAGCTCCGTGTAACCTGACTGCACTGTTATGTTTATGATTGGCTTTTGGTCAACAGGACAGGAACTCAGCAGGGAGATCCAACATCTTCCCCAACCAGTCAACCATCACGACCTCCAGCTGTGAGCAATCTGAGAATACAAGTCAAACATTATTATGTGCCTGGTTGGCTTTTGGTCAACGGGCCAGGAACTCTGCTCAGATCTAACACGTTCCTCAGCCAGTTCATCATCACGACCTCCAGCTGTGAGCAATCTGAGAATACAAGTCAAACATTATTATGTGCCTGGTTGGCTTTTGGTCAACGGGCCAGGAACTCTGCTCAGATCTAACACGTTCCTCAGCCAGTTCATCATCACGACCTCCAGCGCTGAGCAATCTGAGAATACAAGTCAAACATTATTATGTGCCTGGTTGGCTTTTGGTCAACGGGCCAGGAACTCTGCTCAGATCTAACACGTTCCTCAGCCAGTTCATCATCACGACCTCCAGCGCTGAGCAATCTGAGAATACAAGTCAAACATTATTATGTGCCTGGTTGGCTTTTGGTCAACGGGCCAGGAACTCTGCTCAGATCTAACACGTTCCTCAGTCAGTTCATCATCACGACCTCCAGCGCTGAGCAATCTGCGACAAGAAACAAACTCTGTTATGTGACCGACTATCTGACGTGACTAGACATATTAGGTATGCCAAGTAGCATTTATCTAAACAATAAAATATTTCATGTGTTGCAGCCATTTATCCTTTCAACTCCCTCTTCTACAATTAATATTACAGAAACTCATTCTTCCGCTTCAGGGCTAGGCTACATTGCCCGTTCTAGTTCAAAGTCTTGTAGCTATCTACCTGTTGTAAATATACATGAAGAATACAGCAGGTTAAAACTATAATGATACCTATTAAACGAGTTTATGATATAGAAATGCCATGCTCTTTTGATATCCACGAGAAAAAATCCAAAGAAACTTACCTTTGTTCTTATAATAAATGAAATAAATTTCAGGGAGGTGTCAGCGCATCCAACTTACCCAGCTGAATCCAACACAAGCAATGGCGCCCATCAGCATGTCCGCGACTATTGCGGGGTAAGAGTTGGCGATAGGGTAGTAGGCGTGGAAACGGGGCGAGTGCCAGTGGGTTACTCCGGGCATGATGATCTTCTCTATGTCTGCCATCACATCCTGCCACTTTTCCGGCTGTTTCGGGGCCTCCTTGGGCAGCAGGGGTCTGATGTATCCGGGCTCCACCGTGGGCAACACCCTCCTGTACAAACAGCATGTAGCAACTCGGTTTAAATCACTTCAAACGTGTATTGACCTTACCCCTAAATAATCAGAAATTAGTAGGTGTTTTATGTATGTTACTTGTCTATTATATTATCAAATTAATACACAGGTTTATTGTAAATGATTGTCACTTCTTTTAGAAACAATGGGAGACGTAGTATTATTATTGTTGCAATTATGTTTGGAGAAGTCTGCTCGACTTAGTGATACCCGTTATCACCAAATTGCAGTTACAGCAGTGTTTGTAAATGGCGGTCAAGAGTAATGAGAAAACGCGTTACGTTTTTGAATATCACCAACATAGTCTAGCGCCATTTTCTAACGAAACATGGGAAGGAACCTCCTTCGGACACCTCTATTTCCAGATGGTGCGCTTACTTTTTGGTTGTTTTTGTAAGGGAATAACTCTGATGTGTTACATTCACAATAGTTTCTCTAGCTATTCTACACACAAACTTCTTACAAAAGATTATTCTTCTTTCTACACAATGCTAATCGAGATAAACATTAGCAGAATGTTCTTGTTACTTAGTTCCTTACAAGTAGAAGGCAACTAAAGGAATGCACTAAAATTATAGTCAATTCTTTTAAAAGCTCTCGTTATGCGATTGTCATTACAAAACGCTTCTTTGCTTTGCCAAGAGTAGAACAAAAGAAAAACGGAATCTTCCTGCCTGAGAAAAGTATAAGTATGTTACAATTAAAACTAATAACAAGGAGTATCTTGAAAGCGGCAAACTCCACGAAAAAAGTATACAACATAAATTGTGTGTTTTAATGTGCTCTACATGTTGTGTGTGGTAAGTTTTTGTCCATCTCTTACGGTTTAGTAGTTAAGCAAAATTCCTTAAAATGCATCCAGAATAAAGTAGTCTACAGAGGTTATTCCCAGAACATTCAAAATATACATTTTATTTGTCAGACAAACATCTTTAATATACGATATTTTAATCAAAATCGTTTGAGCCATTTTTGAGAAAATCAAAATGTTCGAAAAAAGTTCCATGTAAAGGGTAGTTTGGGGTGGGGGATTTTTCTGAAACTCTTCGTGTCGCATCTCCGGAAGATACTAAACTTAAATAACAAGTTTGGTATTTTACCGACCTTTCGTTTTTGAGCTATCGTGTTCACAGACACACGGACACACACGGACCATTTTTCTGAAAATGCTTTTTTTGATAAAAGGTACCCTAAAACATATATTTCCGATGAAATCTCGGTATCTAATTTTTGGGTGGAGTGCAATACCTTCTCTATACAGTGTGTACATAGTACGTGTAGAGAAAGTAAAACTGAGTGTGCAACCTGCTGTAGCAACTAGATTATGACAGCCCCAAACTGAGGGAGGCGAAGCCGTCGCTTACAGCTGAGTCACGCTTTAACAGGTAATGACAAAGTCTTACGTTTTCCATCGCACTGCAACCTGTTTTCAGGAGTCAATGTTGTTGTCGAATAATTGGTAAGTGTTGTGGGCTCCCTGCTGGTGAGTAATTCTGTGCGGTTCTGCCTTATAGAGGAACGGAAGGCAGGTGGCAGGGGGTGTACCTCGCCTATCGGGGTGACACGCAACTGACGGCTGAGTCTCAGCGAGCTCGAGATGCCAAGCGGGATCGTCCTTTAGGTCGAAGTGGTGACCGTACAGGTGTACAAGGGGTTACCTTGACGAGCTCAAATGCAGACGGGTCACCTCGGCCGGGAGTACAGAGGCAGGGTCGTATAAACAAAAACAAGAGACCAAGGCAGAATGAGACAGGCCACCATGTGACTCAGACTTGTCTGCCTTCCCTCTGGTCCGTACGCCTTATATAGTTGCGCCTTCTGTTTTCCCGCAGATAATCATGACCAAGAAGAAACGCCAAAGTGGAACCACCTCACACACAGCCGAGTGCCAGCCGGCCTTCTTGGATGAGAGCAGTGCCACCCTTCCGCCTCCAGCCGCCGCAGAATGCCGGCAGATGCAGCCGCACCTGCCGGCCAGCCATCCAGCCACCACCGATGCAGCCCGGCAGATGCCGGCTTCTACTCCCGACACCACCTCCGCACCAGAGCTTCCAGCCACCACCGATGTACCTCCCAACGCAGCACCGACGCCTCCACAGCATCTGCTGCCACCGCCGCTACCCCTCGAGAGGTACAGTGCCGTTATTCGGGGTGTACCTCGAGAGCTATCCACTAGGCTCATCACCGCCGCAGCACGCCAGAGATGGCCCTCAGCAATGAGGGCCACAAGAATAATATCCGCCAGGGGGATGTCCCGTCTAGTGAGGATTGTGTTCGCCGTGGCCGGGGACTTTGAGGCTGCCTTACTCGAGGGCCTGCCCATATTTGGGCGGCGCCTTAGCATAGAGGCCAGCCGAGAACCCAGGCCTACTCCATGCCGCCGCTGCTGCCAATTTGGCCACTCCGCTGAAACATGTTCTGCAAATCCAAGGTGCCACTACTGTGGCGCTCCAACAGCCACCGCCTCATGCACAGCGCATGATTTGAGACTCCGCCGTAGGTACTGCGCCACCTGTGATGGCTTCGGCCATTTCATGGGTCAGGTGCAGTGCCCGCTGTATCCTCGCAGCCGCCGCACACAGCACTCGTCTACAACCGTCGCCACCACACCCTCAGCAGGCACAACGAGGGCCACACCAGCCTCCACCATCACTCCACTGATACCAGCAGCAGCAGCGCCACCCGACAGTGCCATGAAGGATGCCGTGCAGGACCTCCACTCTGAGCTCCTGCATATCAGCTCCCGATTGGCTCTCCTGGAAGAGACGCTGACTGCCAATTCCGCCGCCATTACTGAGACCCAGACAGCCACCCCAAGAAAACTCCACACAATCGAGGCCAGGCTCCAGGACTTGCAGCAGATCACCGCCGCTACTGCGAATGTGTTGAGGAAGTTTGCAACTAGTTGCACAGCACGACTCAACGATTCCACAACCAAAGACGGCCTTGAACTACTAACCACCACACTGATTGACAGAATAGGAACTGACCACACTGGCATCATACACAGTTCCCACAGAAAAGTCACCCGGATAGAAGCCACTCTCCTGCAACATTCCTCAACACCCAGAAGCCAATGCGACGCAACAACCCAGACCACACAGATACAGGCCACACACCCTATTACTGAGCAGCTGCTCGACACTGACTTACACACAAATACTGAAGCTGCTAACCAGCAGCCTTGGCGCAACTCCGTAACTCGACGTTCCACCATCTTTGTACCAGAACGGATGCGTGACCCCTCCAATCCAGCCAACTTACGCCTTACAACTTTATGAGAGGTACTCAAGAAATCTAATGCAGCCACCCGTCCTGCAACAAAATAAAGTATCACCCTTTACTTCTACCTCACTCCACCTCCTACTTCCTACGTGCTATTACCCAGGGCCTTCGGGCCATGGGTAATGCCTAGCTATCCTTCCTCTACCCGCTCCCGGACATCGTCCGGCAGCAACGCAGACTGCCCTTATTAACGGAGGTGCATAAGCGGTACTCCATCACTCCCCTTTCCTCCTATTTCCAGCTCCTCAATTTCACCTCAACTATTTTCCTTACTTTCACCAGGCTCTCCCCCTGAGGAAATAACTCAGGATCTTTCTCCCTTCCAACTCTCTTTCTGTCTCCCCCTTTCCAAAATAAAAAAGAATAAAAAAAAAAAAACCTGGTTAGCACGGTGGCGCCATCTCTCTTTATTACCATTAACTAAAGTTTGTGAGGAATAACTTGAGAATACTACTTGCTCCTGGCAACCGATCGAGTGTATCTCTCATGGCCAATATAACAATAGGCAGGAATGTTGAGTGGTCCTATTGAAGTCAGTGTAGTCCATGAAGTTGTCAGTGGCGGGCAGTGCCCTGATTTAGTGATATTGGCTTTTGTTTGCGTATTGCGTTCATATATTGCTGGTATGCTATGTCGTCGTATTTTGTTATTATAAAAAGGGTAACCACATAGAAAACATTGCTCAATCTTAGCTACAAAATGCTGGGCTCAGAAATGTTTAACTTCATTCTATATTTGATAATATTTGTTCTCGTATTAACTATTGTTCAAACGGGTGTTGGAAAGAGGGGAGGAACCGGTCGTCACTGATAGTTCTATGGACGTGACGGAACCAGTGGCACCATTACCATCAACAGATGTGCGAGAGAGAGGATGTCTCCGTCTAATTTTTTTTTTCAACTTGTTCCTCCTAGACCATACTTATATACAGAGCCTCCAGCAGGCGATCTTACCAACTATGTTCATACCCTCTTTTATACTCTGCTTTTCCGGCCTGGTCGGTATTTGTCCAAAAAGTTATGTGTGGTTGTTCACCACGTTATAATTGTAATTTATTACACAATTGTTACGTTGCCCAGGGTGCACCACATGGAGGCGAGTTTACCATTGCACGACATTGTGCCGTGGCTCTCTGATAACTACCAACCAACAGAACATTGGAACGGGTCCAAAACCAGAACCTTCGATTAGCTACTGCTGCAGTAAAATCTACCCTTATTGCTACTCACTGCAAACTACGAAATGAAAATGACGATTCTTGAATCTGCCCTAAAAGTTCATTAGAAAATAATTCTACTATCAGACACCGAGTACTGCCCTGAAAAATCCCATACTGTCAGAAGAGTGAAAACTCAAAATAGTCTCATAAGATTTGCTACTAAGGAAAAACTGTCACTTGGTGTACCTTCCTCGCCTGTCAGATGCCACAGCTCTAGACATACACGATCTTGACTTAATTACATCTATCAACAAAAGTGACACACCTGCTCTGGAGACTGTTCATACTCAGCTTGGTTGCATGTTTATACAGACGGATCACAGCTGGAGCTGGCATTTTCTGTAACACTTGGCTGTTGACGGTGAAGCAGAAGCCATCCGCTCTGTCCTGTACATATAATTGTTTTATCTGTAGGCCGCAATTTCACACCTGATCCAACAGTGAAGTCAAAACCCTGTTGAATCATCAAAAGAGAGTTGTGCCCACCTGGGTAGTGCGGTGATAGCGTGTCTGCCTCACATTCAACAACTCGTGAGTTCGAATCTCGCGTAGGGCGATTTACTCGGATAACGATTTTTGTCGGAGTTTGCCTTCTCCTGAGAGTAACTTTAAGCTCCTTGGACCCCGAGATCATTTGACTACCAGTTCACCAATTTCATTCATCGTCCGATATGACCAACCAGGTTAGGCTAAAAAAAAGAGAGGGAGAGAGAGTTATGGGTATGAGCTCATTGTGGTATTGGGGGAAGCAGATGAACCTACAGATCCAATTACCTCCAAGGAAACATGTCTCCTACAACTACAGGTTCACTATAAAATTGAAGGAGAGATTACCAGACTGAAGCTGGAACATGATCATTTGTGTTGAACTGACTATCTTCATCCTGTCACCAACTAGGATCACTGCTCAGAGAAGGTGATGCTTCAACTACCACCAACCTTTTATTGTTTCACGTTCTTGGCCAATGAACTGTACATTTAAGTGCCTCTGCATTACTAATCCACTCACATGACTTTCTCTACATTTCTGAAACAGATTATTGTTAAAAAGCTTATTCTTCTATCCACTTCATGCTAATCCAGATAAACACTAGCATAAAGGGTCTTATAAGAACAAGGAAAATAAGGGAATACACTAGGCTAAACCGACAGTCAAATGTTTTAAAATGTGGTTGCTATGGGCTTGAAAGCCGTTTCTTTGGGTCACCAGAAGTTGACAAGTTCTCATATGAGAAATATTCAAGTATCTTAAAACTAAAACAAATAACAAGGAATATCAAGAAAGCGGAGAACTTCATGAAAGAACTTGCATGACATAAATTTAACGAGACCTACATTTTGTGTATTAAGTTTATATATATATCTTACGGTTTACCACTTATGCAAAATTAAAAAAAAAATAATTCAGAATAAAGAGGTCTTCAGAGGCTATTCACAGAAAATCCAAGATATACATTTTAATTGTTACGCAAATATCTTAAATATAAGAAACTTTAATCAAAATTGTTAGAGCCGCCATTTTTGAGAAAATCAAAATTTCGATTTTTTTCAATGTATGTAAAGGCTAGTTGGGTTGGGGGATTTTTTAAAATCCTCGTATTGCATCCTTGGAGACACACACGCGGACATTTTTCTAAAAATGAGTTTTATTATTCAGGGGTTCTCAAAACATATACTTCCAGGTAACTCTCGGTATCGAATTTTTGGGTGCAACACAATACTTTTTCTTTACACATATACATATCACGTGTAGAGAAAGTAAAAATGTTTTGAAAAGGATGATGATTTGGAGACATTAATTTTCATCAAATAGAGACACGTCTGGACCCGGCTGAGCAAAGACGTGGGCGATTACGTGCTGCAACATCATCTTATTTCCTCAGGAGGATCAGAGCGCTTTTAATCCAAGAACCGCCACCGAACGCGATCACAGTAGCTTCCGTGGCCACCACGTTCACCAGATTTAACACCTATGCCTTCGTGTAGGGACTCGTATTTGTTACTCCTCTACGTGGATGTGCTGGAACTGAGGCAACGCATCAAAACCGCAAACTTGATTCGTGAATAAGAAAGAGATGGACTATCGATTAGGAGTACCTTCAGTGACAAGTGCCATCTGGAATGTTGGTGTGTTCCATTCATATAACTTTCTCTGTGTGTTCTACAACAAATCATTCTAACAAAATAGCATTTTACTTTCTCTACACGTACAATGTACATAGTGTATAGAGAAGGTATTGTAATGCACCCAAAATTCAATATCGACATTTCACCGGAAATACATGTTTTAGGGTCCCATGTATCCAAAAAAAAACATTTTCAGAAAAAGGTCCCTGCGTGTTTGTCCGTGTGACTGTGAACACGATAGTTCAAAAACGAAAAGTCGGTAAAATACCAAACTTGGTATCTAGGTATGGTATCTTCCAGAGATGCGACACGAAGATTTTGAGAAAAATCCCCCCACCCCAAATTACGCTTTACATGGAACTTTTCTCAAAATTGTTTATTTTCTAGAAAATATGTGGCTCTAACGGTTTTAATTAAACTCTCTTATATTTAAGAGATTTACTTGAAAAAAAAAAATGTATATCTTGAATTTTCTGGGAATAGTCTCTGAAGAGTACTTTATTCTGGATGAATTTAATGGAATTTTGCATAGCTTCTTAACCGTAAGAGATGGACAAAAACTTACCACACAAAAAATATAGAGCACTTTAAAACACACAATTTATATTATATACACTTTTTCCCTGGAGTTGATCGTTTTTTAGATATTCCTTGTTATTGGTTTCAGCTTTGAAAAAGTAATACTTTTCTCATACAGGAATTTCTCAACTCGTGTCCATATAAAGAAAGGAATTTCAGTCACATAGCAACCAGCTTTTGACTATCACTTTAACCTAGGCTACTCCGTTATTTCGCTTCTACTTATAAGGAAGCAAGTAATAAGACTATTTCTGCTAATTTTTTCTCGATTAATATGAAGTAAGTAGAAGCATAAGGTTTTTAACAATAATCTGTTGCAGAGACGTAGAGAAAGTTTTGTGAATGGAACACGTCAGATTTTTTATTTATTTTTCAACATGATGTTCTTTTAGCTCGATACACGTTTGTCCATCTGTTTGGAACACGATCCCTTCGTTAGACGGGAATCGCTTTCCGCCGCGCCACCTTTTCAAGTTAAGAAAAAAGCCACTGTAGGACAAATCGGATGAATACGGTGGACGCTGTAGTAACTCGAACCTTCATTCTACAACCTTTGTCATCGAAAGTGCGCAGTTGTACAGCCTTGCTTTGTCTTGATGGAAGGGAATCTTTTTCTTTGCCACATGAGGGCGTTTTTTCTTGATTTCTCCGTTCAACCGGTGCAATAACGATGCATGGTACTATGCATTTATCGTTCTTCCTTTCTCCAAGCAATCAATGCAGAATGGCTCCGTGTGCATCCTAAAAAACCCGAAGTCATCACCTTGTCTGCAGATTTCACTACCTTTGTCTTCTGCGGAGCCGGTTCGCCTTTAAAAGCCCACAGTTTCGATTGTTCTTTTAGTGGTGTATCCACGTTTGATTCACTGTTATGTATCGACGCAGAAACTCGTCAGGATTGCGACGGAAAGTGGCTAAACCAGCTTCCGAATCGATCACACGGTTGCGTTTATTCTCCATTGACAGCAAAGGCGGCACCCATCTTGTCGAGACCTTTGGTACAGAATTGAGAACACTGTACCTTGTGATATGCCTGTGGCCTCTACTATTTTGTGAATTTTGATTCGTCGATCACTCAAAACCATATCCTGGATTTTGTCAGTCATTTCGGAGGAAGTCACTTCTACTGGACGTCCGGAACGATGTTCATCATTTGTGGATGTACGGCCACGTTTAAAGTCATTTATCCAATTGTAAATTGTTACAAACGCAGGAGCAGATGTGCCATGAACTTGATCCAACTCGGCTTTTATCTCTTTCGGTGTTAAGTTTTTAAATAGAAGTGTTTAATGAACGCAGGAAGCCACGTGACGGATATAATTGCAACTTTAACTGCCATCTAGTGAGAGACGACGGTAACTAAATACTCGATGTAATTTCTAAGGACTTGTTGACTGTCTCTCGTGTTTCCTATTTGAGGGAACGTATTGACAAAACTGATCTCACTATTGTTATATAAGACAACAATACCTGTCCCGGATGTTGTCCAGGTAGTCGCCGATGTAGTCCACCATACTCTTGGCGAAGTCCTTGAACTGCTTGGTCTCCATGGTTACTGGGTCTGAAACACAGTCAGCCTCTCCTATAAGATATCTAGCTGAACAAGTTATATGTGCAGCTCGTAATAATTCTGAGCATACGAGTATTTTCTTTTCTGAATTACGCTGTTATTAGTATTTTTTACTTTCTCTACACGTTTTGTGTACATAGTGTATAGAAAAGGTATTACACCCAAAAATTGGATACCCAGATTTCGCCTTAAATACATGTTTTGAGTCCCTCTGAATCCAAAAGAGCATTTTTGGAAAAAGGTCCCTCTCTGTGAGTGTGTCTGTGAACAGCATAACTCAAAAACGAAAACATTTAAATACCAAACTTGGTATTTAAGTTTGGTATCTTCCACGGATGCGACACGAAAAAATTACCACACAGCAAACTATCCTTTACATAGAAAAAAATTCGAAAACTTTTTATAATCTCAAAAATGTCCAACGATTTTGATTAAAATGTGTTACTTTTAAGATATTTATATGGCAAATAAAACTGTATTTCTTCAATTTTCTGGGAATAGCCCTTAGGGCCTCTTTATTCTGGATTATTTTTATTGAATTTTGCATAACTAGTAAACCATAAGAGCTAGACAAAAACTGGGTCATGATAAAGCACACAATTTATGTTATTTATTTTTTTTTTTTCGTGGACTTCTACGATTTTTATATATTCCTTGTTTCTGGTTTCAGCTTTGAAAAACTTATACCTTTCTCATACAGGAATTTGTCAACTCGTGTCAAAACAAAGGAACTTCAGTCACATAGCAACCAGCTTTTGACTATCACTTTAACCTATGGTACTCTCTTATTTCGCTTCTACTTACAAGGAAGCAAGTAGTAACGAAATCTCTTAGGCGCCTTGTACAAGGAACTGACATTTGGAAAGCGTCAGCATGGAAAACAACAAAACTTTTAAAACTCAAACCATACAAGGTTACTTTTGTGGTTGCTGCCACATGATCAGCAGAGTCGGGTAAATTTCTGTAACTGGATTTTGAGGAACATTAATGACGAAGCACTTATGTGACATCACAACACAACCGATATTATGCTACAGACAAACACAATTCGCTCATGAAACTCCCTTGCATGATGAAAAATTCTGGTGCGTTCCATTCACATGACTTTATCTACATCTCTGTTAGCAAGCATATTCTTCTCTCTACTCCATGCTAGTCAAAATAAACACTAACAGAAATTGTCTTATTACTTGCTTCCTTGTAAGTAGAAGCGAATACATTAGAATAAACCGACTGTCTAATGTTTTAAAATCTGATTGCTGTGCAATTGAAATCCGCTTCTTTCCGTGGCCAAGAGTTGAGAAAAGTTTAAGTGTTCTAAAACTAAAACCAGTAAGAAGGAATATCTCGAAAACGATCAACTCTACGAAAAAAGTGTATGTGACATAAAGTGTGTCTTTTAAGGATATCTAAATTTGTTGTTTCTCTTGCGATTAACAAAACTCATCCGGAATGAAGAGCTCTTCAGTAGCTATTCTCAGAACATTCAAGATACACGGCTTATTTGTCATGTAACTATTTAAATTATAAGAGACTTTAACCAAAATCGTTTGAACCATTTTTGAGAAAGTAACAAATTTGTTGTTTCTCTTGCGATTAACCAGCTATACAAAACTCATCCGGAATGAAGAGCTCTTCAGTAGCTATTCTCAGAAAATTCAAGATACACGGCTTATTTGTCATGTAACTATTTAAATTATAAGAGACTTTAACCAAAATCGTTTGAACCATTTTTGAGAAAGTAACAAATTTCGAAATTCGTTCCGTATAAACGGTAGTTGAGGGTGAAGGGAATTTTTTTTAAATATTCGTGTTGCATCCTTGGAAGATACTGAACTTAAATACCAATTTTGATATTTAACGGACTTTTCGTTTATTGCTTTCTCTACACGTACTGTGTGCATAGAGTGTAGAGAGGGTATTGTATTACACACATCTTGATACCGAGATTTCACCGAAAATACACGCTTAAGGTCCCTGTATAAAAATTAGAAAAAGGCCAGTCCCCATGTGTGTGTCTGTAACATGATAACCCAAAAACGAAAAGTTGCTGAAACACCACCCTTGACAATTAAGTTTAACATCTTCCAAGAATGTGATACCAACATTTTGAGGAAAATCTTCTCAGCCCAAACTATCCTTTACACCAAAATATGAAAATGATGATTTTCTCAAAAATGTCTTTATGACTTTTGTAAAATATTAATGTATAAACATTATTTATATCAAAAATAAAATGTATATCCTAAATTTACTGAGAATAGCCTCTGGAGAGTTCTTTATTTCCTAAACATTTTTCTGAATTTAGCATAACTGGTAAATCGTAAGCGATAGGCAGAAACTTACTGCGGAAAAAAATTATATCTAGTTAAAACATACAATTTATGTCATATATATTTTTTCGTAGAGTTGATGATTTCTGAGATATTCGTGGTTATTGATTTTAGTTATACAATACTTTTTTCATACTGGAATTTGTAAGCATCTGGCCTTGCAAAGAAATAGGTTTCAATCACATGGCAGCCATATTTTAAAACATTTGACTATCAGTTTATCCTAGTGTATTCCCTTCTACTTACAAGGAATCAAGTAATAAGACAATTTCTGTTAATGTTTATCTTGATTAGCATCAAGTAGACAGAAGAATAAACTTTTGTAAAAACAGTTTGCTGCAGAACATCTATAGAAGGTAATTATAGAATGAAAGACATCACAGTTTTTAAAAATATTCTATATAGTTGAATGTTTGTTTTAGATAGCAAAGTTTCAAAGTCTTTGACCTCTGTTTGGAAATATTGACTAGAGTAATGTTTAATCTTGACTCCGCTTTTTTACTTTCTTTCTCCACACGTACTGTGTGTATAGAGGGAGTATTGTATTCCACCTAAAAATTCGATACCGAGATTTCACCAGAAATACATGTTTTAGGATCCCCTGAATCCAAAAAAAGCATTTTTACAGAAAGGTCTGTGTGTGTGTCTGTGGACAACATAGCTCAGAAACGAAAAGACCGTTAAATTTGGTATTTAGGTATAGCATCTTCCAAGGATGCGATGTTCAAGGAAATCCCCCCACTACAAACTACCCTTTACATGGGACATTTCTAGAAAATTTGTATTTTCTTAAAAATGGCTCTAACAATTTTGATTAAAATCAGGTATATTAAAGCTATTTACACCCCGAATAAAATGTATATTTTGAATTTTCTGGGAATAACCTCTGAAAACGTCTTTATTCTGGATGAATTTTGCCGAATTTTGCATAACTGCTAAACCGTAAGAGATGGACAAAAGCTTACACTACAGAAATTGTAGAGCACATTAAAACACACAATATACTTTATATACATTTTTTTCGTGGAGTTGATCGTTTTTAAGATATTCCTTGTTGTTAGTTTCCGCTTTGAAAAACTTATACTTTTTTTTATAAAGAAATTTGTCAACTCGTGTCCATACAAACAAAGGAACTTCAGTCACAAAGCAACCAGCTTTTGACTATCACTTTAACCTATGCTACTCCCTTATTTCTCTTCTACTTAACAACGAAGCAAATAATAAGATTATTTCTGCTATTTTTTTCTGGATTAGGAAGAAGTAAATAGAAGCATACGTTTTTTAACAAAAGTTTGTTGCAGAGAGGTAGAGAAAGTCATGTGAATGAATCATATCAGATTTGTTCCAAGAAATTGATTGTTTTGAAGATCCATGTTCAATCTGTGCATGCTATATACGGACAAAGCGCTTGGTTACCTCACTCACCTGTTGTCTCCTGGACACTCACTGCAGTACTGAAGGACTCACTGCTCCCCGCCTCAGCACTGCCCTCCCAGTAATTACCACGTCTGCGCACACATAACGTTTTCACTGCAATCGCCCAAAGTTACTAGTATTCTTAAAACATAATTATCTGATGTGTTACAATCACATGACTTTCTCTACATCTCTGCAACAGATTATTGTTAAAAAGCTTATTCTTCTATTTACTTCATGATTATCAAGACAAACTTTAACAGAAATAGGGAGTAGCATAGGTTAAAGTGATAGTCAAAAGCTCGTTGCTATGTGACTGAAGTTCCTTTCTTTGTATGGCAAATTCCTGTGAGAAAAGTGTAACTTTTTCAAATCTGAAACCAAAAACAAGGAATATCTAAAAAAGATAAACTTCACAAAAAAAATGTATATAACATAAATTGTGTTTTAACATGCTCTACATTTTATATCGTAAATTTCAGCCATCTCTTACGGTTTAGCAGTTATGCAAAATTCCGTAAAATGTATCCAGAATAAAGTAGTCTTCAGAGGCTATTATCAGAAAATTGAAGGTACGCATTTTATTTGCCAGGTAAATGTCTTTAATATACGGAATTTTAATCAAAATCGTCAGAGCCATTTTTGAGAAAATAAAAATTTTCGAAAAAATTTCCATATAAGGGTAGTTGGGGGTGGGGGATTTTCCTCAAACTCTTCGTGTCGCATCCCTGGAAGATACTAAACTTAAATACCAAGTTTGTTATTGTTGGTCTTTTCGTCTTCGAGCTACGCTGCCCAAAGACACACACACACACACACACGCACGCAGACATTTTTGTAAAAATGCTTTTTTTTTACTCAGGGGATCTCAAAACATATATTTGCGGTGAAATCTCGGAATTGAATTTTTGGATGCAATACAATACCTTCTCTATACACTATGTACATAGTTCGTGTAGAGAAAGTAAAAATATTTGTAAACATTAATTTTAAGAGTACTGGGTGTTGAAAACATGGCTAGCTAATTCTCTTTTGAACAATTTCAGTTTCAAGTGAAAGAATTTAGCCGCATCACTAATTAGCGTTTCTTCACCTTGACGTCAGTCCACTGTTTCGTTATGTCAAGTAAAAATGTTAAGCAGCACATCCAAGTGCGCGCTTTCTCTTCTAGAAATCATGGAGTTCCTTTTCGCAGAATGCATGACTTTCTCTAACAATTCTGTAACAAACTGCTCTTACATAACCTTACTTTTCAACACACTCCATGCTAATGGACCTAAACATAACCACAAGATCTTAGTCTATGGAGAATACTATTCTTTAGGGTTAGTCATATATTTTAAAAATCAGTTGTGTTCTTTCTCTACATCTCTGCAACAAATTATTGTTAAAAAACGTATGCTTCTATTTACTTCATGCTAAACGAGAAAAAATTAGCAGAAATAGTCTTATTCCTTGCTTCCTTGTAAGTAGAAGCGAAATAAGGGAGTACCATCGGTTAAAGTGATAGTCAAAAGCTGGTTGCTATGTGACTGAAGTTCCTTTGCTTGTATGGACACGAGTTGACAAATTCCTGTAAGAGAAAAGTATACGTTTTTTTAAGGATGAAACTAAAAACAAGGAATATCTAAAAAACGATCAACCCCACGAAATAAATGTATATAACATAAATTGTGTGTTTTAATGTGCTCTACATTTTTTGTGCGGTAAGCTTTTGTCCATCTCTTACGGTTTCGCAGTTATAAAAAATGTCGTAAAATTCATCCAGAATAAAGCAGTTTTCATAGGCTATTCCTGGAAAATTCAAAATAGACATTTTATTTGACACGTAAATATCTTAGATATGAGAGATATTATTCAAAATCGTTAGAGCCATTTTTGAGAAAATCAAACATTTCCAAAAAATTTCCATGTAGAGGGTAGTTTGGGGTGGGGGAATTTGCATGAAAATGTTCGTGTCATATCCTTGGAAGATACCAAAGTTAAATACCAAGTTTGGTTTTTAACGGTCTTTTCTTTTTTGAGCTATGCTCTCCACAGATACACACACGCACATACATACAGGCCGTTTTCCAAAAATGTTATTTACTTTCTCTAGTCCCGTATGTACCGTGTACATAAGGGCAGAGAAGTATTGTATTCCACCCAAAAATTGATGTCGAGATTTCACCGGAAATACGTGTTTTAGGACCCCCTGAATAAAAAAAAAAAACATTTTCAGAAACAAGTCCGTGTGTGTCTGTCTGTCTGTGTGTGCATCTGTGGACAGCATACCTCAAAAACGAAAATACGGTTGAGTACCAAACTTGGTATTTAAGTTTGGTATCTTACAAGGATGCGACACGAAGATTTTAAAGAAAATCCCCCACCTAACTACCCTTTACATGGAAACATTTTCAAAAATTTTGTTTTTCTTAAAAATGGCTCTAACGATTTTGATTAAAATATCGCGTATTAAAGCCATTTCTATCACAAATAAAATGTTTATCTTGAATTTTCTTGGAATAGCTTCTAAAGACCTGTTTATTCTGGATGAATTTTGCTTAATTTAGAATAACTAGTAAATCGTAAGAGATAGAAAAAACTTACTGTTAAAATACACAAATTATGTCATATACATTATTTTCGTGGAATGTACCGTTTTAGAGGTATTCATTCCTTGATATTGGTTTCAGTTGTGAAGTACCTATACTTTTCACAGACGGGAGTGTTCGTTTTTCTTTTGTTCTACACCTGGCTAAGCAAAGAGGCGATTTGCATAACTCCAGCTTTTAAAACATTTGACTATCACTTTAGCCTAGTTCCAGTCTACTTATAAGGAACTAAGTAATAACATTCTGCTAATGTTTATCTCGATTAGCGTGGTGTTGGAAGAAGAATTCTCTTCTGTAAGACTTTTGTTTGTAGAGTAGCTAGAGAAAGTAACGTGGGTGAAACACATCAGCATTTTTTGGATTCAGAGGGACCCAAAACATATATTCCCGTTGAAATCTCGGTTTTGAATTTTTGTGTGCATTATAATACCTTCTCTATACACTATGTACATAGTACGTGTAGAGAAAGTAAAAAAAGTCTCTTTGTGATGACCAGAGCTAGGAAGTTCGTACCGTTCCATGTTCCCTATTTAGTTTGCGGCCGACCGTCTCGCTGCATCAAAACAAGTCATTGATAAGAACGCAGGGGGGAGATGTCACTAGAGAACAAAAATTACGTATGAGAAATTCATAAAAGCACAGCTATTTAGATATTTACGTAAACATATATATTATTACATATACAGAGTGATTTATGTAGAACTGGCACATTTCTTTCTTTAATTATTCCGTTGGAAATTCATTCAATGACCGAATTTTAGCACCAAAATAAGCAGAATGTTCTGGAGTTTCGATTCGTTGTCACTAGATGCGGGGATGTTTATGTTTTATTGCATTATTGGCAGCTGTTTCGTCATTTTGTTCTTGTAGTCAACGTGAAAATGCAGTACGATGTAGAGCTGAGTTAAGGATATTTTCGGCAAGATGGCGCTACATGCCATACATCAAATAAACCTAATTGCAAGTTTCTTTGACGACCGGATAATTTCCAGGAACCTGTGGCCACCGAGATCTCCAGATTTGACATCGCCGGACTTCCTTCTATGGGGTTACTTAAAAGACAGGGTTTACGCCACACGTTCCCAGACATTGGACGATCTGAAGCACATCACAAAGGAGATTCAAGCTATTGACAACAGAGTCCTCCAGTGCGACGTGTGGAGTTGTGTCTTACACAGAATGGAGGACATTTGCTATAGAGGTAAATCATCTCCCAAAATTCCTCTACAGTTTAGGTGCAATTAGTTGTCGCTAGCATAACACGTTTTGAAACAATTAATGAAAGAAATGTGTCAACTCTGTATTTTATCTATAATTGGGAGCAGGTTTAGTTCATTTCTATATCGTCACGCTTGTGTCCGTGTCTAAATGGTTTAGAGTCGATTTACCAAAACATTTCTCTGCAAATCAGATTCGTGTGTTAAAATATGCTCCTGTTGCTTCATGTGACGTGGAGAGGAGCTTATAGGAACATTTTATCCCATAGGAGACAAACAATGACCCCTGAAAACATGGAAAAGTATGTGGTTATTCGCTCAAAATGACAATGCCTGCTTGTTCATTGTATGTCAAGAGATAGAAAACTGAAAATGCATCCTCATTATAAAAATTAATTATTTTGAATTGATTGTTTCACTCATTGATACGTTGGTTCAGTATTTCAACACTGCTTTACCGTCTAAAATGTAAGTAACATAATTACGTAAAATGAGTAATTTTAATAAAAATGATCCAAAACACATAATTCTTTTTTCGTAATTATCTTCCTGAAAATAAATTTTAGGTAAATTCTGCATAAAACAAAAAAATTTCCCTATCATTAATTTTATGTTTAGTCTTTAAAATGTAACTCATTGTAACTAATTTACGTACCCACCAAATTACAAAATTCTGGACAACTTGCATTTAGATTTGAGGTAGTAACCTTAGCATTTAGAATATTACATAATTTTGTTGATATTACATATTTCGCAACTTGATATTACATAAAAATCGTATGCGATCCATTCACATGACTTTCTCTAAATCTCTGTAACAAATTATTGTTAAAAAGCTTATGCTTCTATTTGCTTCATGCTAATTGAGACAAAATTAGCAGAAATAGTCTTATTACTTGCTTCCTTGTAAGTAGACGCGAAATAAGGGAGTAAAGTGATAGTCAAAAGCTGGTTGCTATGTGACTGAAGTTCCTTTGTTTGTATGGACAGGAGCTGACAAATTTCTGTATGAGAAAAGTACGCTTTTTTACGGCAGAAACCAAAATTAAGGAATATATCAAAAATGATCAGCTCCACGAAAAAAATGTATATAACATTGAGTGTTTGAATGTGCTCTACATTTTTGGTGGGGTAAGTTTTGGTCCATCTCTTACGGTTTAGCAGTTATGCAAAATTCCGTAAGACTCATCCAGAATAAAGTAGTCTTCAGAGGCTATTCCCAGAAAATGCAAGATATACATTTTATTTGTCAAGTAAATATCTTTAATATATGAAATTTTAATCAAAATCGTTACAGCCATTTTTGAGAGAATCGAAAATTTCGCAAAAAGTTCCATGTAAAGGATAGTTTAGGGGGGGGGGGTTCTCAAAATCTTCGCGTTGCATTTCTGGAAGATACTAAACTTAAATACCAAGTTTGGTACTTTACCAACTTTTCGTTTTTGAGTTATCGTGTTCAGACACACGGACACACACACTCACGGACCTTTTTCTGAAAATGCTTTTTTTTATACAGGGGACCCTAAAACGTATATTTCCGGTGAAATCTCGGTATCAAATTTTTGGGTCATGTGCAATATCTTGTCTATACACTATGTACATAGTACGTGAAGAGAAAGTAAAAAGTTGGTTCCACTTCGCATGATGTTATCAGTGTGACCAAGCAAATAGCATTTGTTGGGATCTAAAAGTGCAGCTTGTATGTGATACATGACACTGAACCCTGCTCATCTTTATTTGAGTAGGATGCTCGTGGATTGGTGGATCTGCCGCGCAGATTGAGTTCAGCTCTGGACTGTAACAGTGTGGGTAACAATCAATGATATGTTTCTGTGAAGCTGTTCTGTTACTAGACGTTTGTTTACTAGAACGTCATCTGTTTCTGAATAAGTACACTGCTAGAAAACTTACTATGGTTCTAAAACAAATTAGTTTTGCTCTCATTTGAGTATAACAAAGATGATATTCAACCGCCTTCCTTCCTACCGACGGGGTTCTGTCTTATGCAGGAATGGGTTGCACTCTAGCTGACCTTTGCTCGCACAGCTAGCGCCGCACGGTATTTCCAAGCATAAGGAAATTGATACGAACTTCCTAACTCTATTTATGACATTAAAGGTCGGTTCTCTTCCCATGGCTACTTGTTTATAAGTTAATACATAAACCATTAAAGTAATAGTAAATCCCCATTTGAGAAAACTATAAGAATTAGAAGGTTTAGTCAGATAACAAGGAGTATGTCAAAAACGGTGTGTTACACTCACATGACTTTCTCTAACAAACTTCTTACGCAAGATAATTCTTCTTCCAACACCATGCTAATCGAGATAAACATTAGCAGAATGTTATTACTCAGTTCCTTATAGGTAAAATGGAACTAAGAGAATGCACTAGGCTAAAATGATAGTCAAATGTTTTAATGTAATGTCGTTATGCCATTGTCATTGCAAATCGCTTCTTTGCTTGGCCAGGAGTGGAACAAAAGAAAAACGGACATTTCCGTCTGAGAAAAGTATAATTGAAGCTAATAACAAGGAATACCTCGAAAACGGTAAGCTCCACAAAAAGGTATATCACTTATCCTGGTGTATTTTAACAAGATCTACATTTCTTGTCTCTCACTTACGGTTTACTAGTTTTGCCAAATTCATCCAGAATAAACAGGTCTTCAGAAGCTATTCCCAGAAAATTCAAGATATACATTTTATTTGTGATAGAAATGACTTTAATATGTGAGATATTTTAATCAAAATCGTTAGAGCCATTTTTCAGAAAAACAAATTTCTAAAATTTTTCCATGTAAAGGGTAGTTTGGGGTTAGCGGATATGTTTGCAAATCTTCGTGTCACATCCTTGGAAGACACCAAAGTACGTGTAGAGAAATAAAAACGTAGTTATGTAAAGTGTGTGGTGTGGTGACATCTACAGTTCTTGTGTGCCTCTTACAAAGGTCATCTAGGATGAAGAGGTCTACAGAGGTTATTCCTAGAAAAATCAAGATAAATTATTTTATTGGTCAACAAAATACTTTATTCTGTTCAAAAAATAAAAACCCTCCAAAAATGTTCCATGCAAAGGGTAGTGTGGAGTGTTTCTTGTAAACCTTCATGTCAAATCCTGGTGTTTTCTGACTTTTTGCTTTCTCTACACGTACTATGTACATAGTGGATAGAGAAGCTATTGCACTCCACCCAAAAATTTGATACCGAGATTTCACCGGAAGTGTATGTTTTAGGGTCCGCTGTATCCAAAAAAAAGCATTTTCAGAAAAAGGTCCGTGTGTGTCCGTGTGTCTGTGAACACGATAACTCAAAAACGAAAAGTCGGTAAATACCAAACTTGGTATTTACGTTTAGTATCTTCCAGGGATACAAAACGAAGATTTTTAAAAAAAAATCCCCCCATCCCTAACTAGTTTTTACATTGAATATTTTTCGAAAATTTTGATTTTTTCAATTATGGTGCTAACGATTTTGATTAAAATATCTTATATTAAGGACATTTACCTGACAAATAAAATGTATATTTTGAATTTTCTGGGAACAGCCTCTTGAGACTGCTTTATTCTGGATGAATTTTACAAAATTTTACATAACCGCTAAACCGTATGAGATACACAAAAACTTACCACACAAAAAAGTAGAGCACGTTAAAACTCACAATTTATGTTACATACATTTTTTTCGTAGAGTTGATCTTTTTTTAGATATTCGTTGATTTTGGTTTTAGTTTTAAAAAACTTGTACTTTTCTCATACAGGAGTTTGTCAACCTCTGTCCATACAAAAAAAAAAAAAAAAAAAAAAAAAAGGAATATCAGTAACATAGCAACCAGTTTTTGACTATCAGTTTAACCTATGGTACTCCCTTATTTCCCTTCTACTTACAAGGAAGCAAGTAATAAGACTGTTTCTGCTATTTTTTTCTCGTTTAGCGTGAAGTAAATAGAAACATAAGCTTTTTAACAATAGTTTGTTGCAGAGATATAGAGAAAGTCATCTGAATGGAGAACATCAGATTTTTGCTTCATTGAGCTGGTTCAAAAACATGTAATATATGGTGAAACCTCGGTATAGAACTTTTGGGTGGAATACAATACCTTCTCTCGTTATTATATACATACTGTTAGCAAAAGTAAAAAACATTTTGGAAAAAGATCCTTGTGTGACTAGAATGGAAAAGTGGGTTAAACGTGAAACTTAGTATTTAAGTTCCGAGTAATGTTTTCTGTAGCAATTTCACGAGAAGTGCTCTCTTTTGCAAGCCCCCAGGACGAGTCAAATTATGCTAGTAAGTCTTTGGAAAATGCAAGAAATTCCACTCGTAGCATCGAAACAGCTTTGTATTTAGTAACCGTCGTCTCTAACTAGAGACAGTTAAGGTTTCAGCTATGTCAATCGTGTGGTTTCGTTGCCACAGGCGATTGAATCAACAATCTTGTGCTTCTTTACAAATAAAAAGAAAGATCTGATGTGCTCAAATCACATGACTTTCTCTACATCTCTGTAATAAATTATTGTTAAAAAGCTTATGCTTCTATTAACTTCATACTAATCGAGGTAAACATTAGCAGAAATAGTCTTATTACTTGCTTCCTTGTAAGTAGAAGGGAAATAAGGGAGTACCATAGGTTAAAGTGATAGTCAAACGTTGGTTGCTCTGTGACTTGTTTGTACAGACAGCAGTTGTCAAATTCCTGTATGAGAAAAGTATAAATTTTTCAAAGTGGAAACCAAAAACAAAATATATCTCAACTCCACGAAAAAATGTGTACAGCATAAATTGTGCGTTTTAACGTACTCTAAATTTTTTGTTTGGTAAGTTTTTGTCCATCTCTTACGGTTTAGCAGTTATAAAAAAATACGTAAAATTCATCCAGAATAAAGTAGTCTTCAGCGACTGTTCCCAGAAAAGTCAAGATATACATTTTATTTGTCAGGTAAATATCCTTAATATAAGATATTTTAATCAAAATCGTTATAGCCATTTTTTAGAAAATCAACATTTTCAAAAAAGGTTTATATAAAGGGTAGTTTGAGGTGGGGAGATTCTCTTGAAAATCTTCGTGTCGCATCCTTGGAAGATACCAAACCTAAATAACAAGTTTGGTTTTTAACGGACTTTTCGTTTTTGAGCTGTGCTGCCCACTGACACACACACATACACACAGAAAGACACGGAGACATTTTTCTAAACATGTTTTTTTTTATTCAGGGGTTCTGAAAAACATATATTTCCGATGAAATCTCGGTATCGAATTTTTGGGTGCAGTACAACACCTTCTCTATACACTATGCACATAGTACGTGTAGAGAAAGGAAAAATGGTAGAAAATAAATGGGAAGAAGAAGGCAGTGGAATGTGTCTCGGACATGGAGTAAATCAGGCAACAGCGCACCGAGACAGGCACGTGTCAACAGGAATGTGAATCACATGGTAATTTGTCACCAATTATACATGTTGTAAATGCTCTGGTTGCCAGGTAACACCACTTATTGCCTCACCCAAAAGTATAGTTTACGAGTTGGCCGCCAGAGGCTCTCAGACAGCTAAAACAATTAGTAGTGTTAAAGTACGAAACTGACACTAATAACAGTTTGCAGCCAAAACTTGTAATTTGCAACGTAAACAAATGGAATCTCACCTTTCTTACAATGTTCTAGCATTTCAAGATACACCTCTAATTAAAAAGAAAGAAAACATCATTTAAATAGATCAAACGCAAAGTATATGATGTCCTGTTTACCTTTATTACAGTGCTATATACATAGCGTATAGAAAAGTCATTATATTCCACACAAAAATTCCTTACCGAGATCTCACCAGAAATATATATATATATATATATATATATATATATATATATATATATATATATATATATTGTGAGAAGTTCCGAATCCAAAAGAAGCATTTTTAGAAAAATTTCCGCGCGCGGATGTGTGTGTATGTGTCTATCTGTGTATGTGTGTATCTGTGTATGTGTGTATCTGTGTATGTGTGTATCTGTGTTTGTGTGTATCTGTGTATGTGTGGCTGCGTGTGTATCTGAGTATCTTTGTATGTGTGTATCTGTGTATGTGTGGCTGCGTGTGTGTGTATCTGTGTATGTGTGTATCTGTGTATGTGTGTATCTGTGTATGTGTGTATCTGTGTATGTGTGTATCTGTGTATGTGTGTATCTGTGTATGTGTGGCTGCGTGTGTATCTGAGTATCTTTGTATGTGTGTATCTGTGTATGTGTGTATCTGTGTATGTGCGTATCTGTGTATGTGTGTATCTGTGTATGTGTGTATCTGTGTATGTGTGGCTGCGTGTGTAAGTATGTATCAGTGTTTGTGTGTATGTGTGTGTCTGCGTGTGTATCTGTGTATCTTTGTATGTGTGTATCTGTGTATGTGTGTATCTGTGTATGTGTGTATCTGTGTATGTGTGTATCTGTGTATGTGTGTATCTGTGTATGTGTGTATCTGTGTATGTGTGTATCTGTGTATGTGTGTATCTGTGTATGTGTGTATGTGTGTATGTGTGGCTGCGTGTGTATGTGTGTATCTGTGTATGTGTGTATCTGTATATGTGTGTATCTGTGTATGTGTGTATCTGTGTATGTGTGTATCTGTGTATGTGTGTATCTGTGTATGTGTGTATCTGTGTATGTGTGTATCTGTGTATGTGTGTATCTGTGTATGTGTGTATCTGTGTATGTGTGTATCTGTGTATGTGTGTGTCTTCGTGTGTATCTGAGTATCTTTGTATGTGTGTATCTTTGTATGTGTGTATCTGTGTATGTGTGTATCTGTGTATGTGTGTATCTGTGTATGTGTGTATCTGTGTATGTGTGTATCTGTGTATGTGTGGCTGCGTGTGTATGTGTGTATCTGTGTATGTGTGTATCTGTATATGTGTGTATCTGAGTATGTGTGTATCTGTGTATGTGTGTATCTGTGTATGTGTGTATCTGTGTATGTGTGTATCTGTGTATCTGAGTATATTTGTATGTGTGTATCTGTGTATGTGTGTATCTGTGTATGTGTGTATCTGTGTATGTGTGTATCTGTGTATGTGTGTATCTGTGTATGTGTGGCTGCGTGTGTATCTGAGTATCTTTGTATGTGTGTATCTTTGTATGTGTGTATCTGTGTATGTGCGTATCTGTGTATGTGTGTATCTGTGTATGTGTGTATCTGTGTATGTGTGTATCTGTGTATGTGTGGCTGCGTGTGTAAGTATGTATCAGTGTTTGTGTGTATGTGTGTGTCTGCGTGTGTATCTGTGTATCTTTGTATGTGTGTATCTGTGTATGTGTGTATCTGTGTATGTGTGTATCTGTGTATGTGTGTATCTGTGTATGTGTGTATCTGTGTATGTGTGTATCTGTGTATGTGTGTATGTGTGTATGTGTGGCTGCGTGTGTATGTGTATATCTGTGTATGTGTGTATCTGTATATGTGTGTATCTGTGTATGTGTGTATCTGTGTATGTGTGTATCTGTGTATGTGTGTATCTGTGTATGTGTGTATCTGTGTATGTGTGTGTCTTCGTGTGTATCTGAGTATCTTTGTATGTGTGTATCTGTGTATGTGTGTATCTGTGTATGTGTGTATCTGTGTATGTGTGTATCTGTGTATGTGTGTATCTGTGTATGTGTGTATCTGTGTATGTGTGTGTCTTCGTGTGTATCTGAGTATCTTTGTATGTGTGTATCTGTGTATGTGTGTATCTGTGTATGTGTGTATCTGTGTATGTGTGTATCTGTGTATGTGTGGCTGCGTGTGTATGTGTGTATCTGTGTATGTGTGTATCTGTATATGTGTGTATCTGAGTATGTGTGTATCTGTGTATGTGTGTATCTGTGTATGTGTGTATCTGTGTATGTGTGTATCTGTGTATGTGTGGCTGCGTGTGTATGTGTGTATCTGTGTATGTGTGTATCTGTGTATGTGTGTATCTGTGTATGTGTGTATCTGTGTATGTGTGTATCTGTGTATGTGTGTATCTGTGTATGTGTGTATCTGTGTATGTGTGGCTGCGTGTGTATGTGTGTATCTGTGTATGTGTGTATCTGTATATGTGTGTATCAGTGTATGTGTGTATCTGTGTATGTGTGTATCTGTGTATGTGTGTATCTGTGTATGTGTGTATCTGTGTATGTGTGTATCTGTGTATGTGTGTATGTGTGTATGTGTGGCTGCGTGTGTATGTGTGTATCTGTGTATGTGTGTATCTGTATATGTGTGTATCTGTGTATGTGTGTATCTGTGTATGTGTGTATCTGTGTATGTGTGTATCTGTGTATGTGTGTATCTGTGTATGTGTGTATCTGTGTATGTGTGTGTCTTCGTGTGTATCTGAGTATCTTTGTATGTGTGTATCTGTGTATGTGTGTATCTGTGTATGTGTGTATCTGTGTATGTGTGTATCTGTGTATGTGTGTATCTGTGTATGTGTGGCTGCGTGTGTATGTGTGTATCTGTGTATGTGTGTATCTGTATATGTGTGTATCTGAGTATGTGTGTATCTGTGTATGTGTGTATCTGTGTATGTGTGTATCTGTGTATGTGTGTATCTGTGTATCTGAGTATCTTTGTATGTGTGTATCTGTGTATGTGTGTATCTGTGTTTGTGTGTATCTGTGTATGTGTGTATCTGTGTATCTGAGTATCTTTGTATGTGTGTATCTGTGTATGTGTGTATCTGTGTATGTGTGTATCTGTGTATGTGTGTATCTGTGTATGTGTGTATCTGTGTATGTGTGTATCTGTGTATGTGTGTATCTGTGTATGTGTGTATCTGTGTATGTGTGTATCTGTGTATGTGTGTATCTGTATATGTGTGTATCTGTGTATGTGTGTATCTGTGTATGTGTGTATCTGTGTATGTGTGTATCTGTGTATGTGTGTATCTGTGTATGTGTGTATCTGTGTATGTGTGGCTGCGTGTGTATCTGAGTATCTGTGTATGTGTGGCTGCGTGTGTATCTGAGTATCTGTGTATGTGTGTATCTGTATATGTGTGTATCTGTGTATGTGTGTATCTGTGTATGTGTGTATCTGTGTATGTGTGTATCTGTGTATGTGTGTATCTGTGTATGTGTGTATCTGTGTATGTGTGGCTGCGTGTGTATCTGAGTATCTGTGTATGTGTGGCTGCGTGTGTATCTGAGTATCTGTGTATGTGTGGCTGCGTGTGTATCTGAGTATCTGTGTATGTGTGGCTGCGTGTGTATCTGAGTATCTGTGTATGTGTGACTGCGTGTGTATCTGAGTATCTGTGTATGTGTGGCTGCGTGTGTATCTGAGTATCTGTGTATGTGTGTATCTGTGTATGTGTGTATCTGTGTATGTGTGTATCTGTGTATGTGTGACTGCGTGTGTGTCTGAGTATCTTTGTATGTGTGTATCTGTGTATGTGTGGCTGCGTGTGTATCTGAGTATCTGTGTATGTGTGTATCTGTGTATGTGTGTATCTGTGTATGTGTGTATCTGTGTATGTGTGGCTGCGTGTGTATGTGTGTATCTGTGTATGTGTGTATCTGTATATGTGTGTATCTGTGTATGTGTGTATCTGTGTATGTGTGTATGTGTGTATCTGTGTATGTGTGTATCTGTGTATGTGTGTATCTGTGTATGTGTGTGTCTGCGTGTGTATCTGAGTATCTTTGTATGTGTGTATCTGTGTATGTGTGTATCTGTGTATGTGTGTATCTGTGTATGTGAGTATCTGTGTATGTGTGTATCTGTGTATGTGTGTATCTGTGTATGTGTGGCTGCGTGTGTATGTGTGTATCTGTGTATGTGTGTATCTGTATATGTGTGTATCTGTGTATGTGTGTATCTGTGTATGTGTGTATCTGTGTATGTGTGTATCTGTGTATGTGTGTATCTGTGTATGTGTGTATCTGTGTATGAGTGTATCTTTGTATGTGTGTATCTGTGTATGTGTGTATCTGTGTATGTGTGTATCTGTGTATGTGTGGCTGCGTGTGTATCTGAGTATCTGTGTATGTGTGTATCTGTGTATGTGTGTATCACTGTTTGTGTGTATGTGTGTGGCTGCGTGTGTATCTGAGTATCTGTGTATGTGTGTATCTGTGTATGTGTGGCTGCGTGTGTATCTGAGTATCTTTGTATGTGTGTATCTGTGTAAGTATGTATCACTGTTTGTGTGTATGTGTGTGGCTGCGTGTGTATCTGAGTATCTGTGTATGTGTGTATCTGTGTATGTGTGGCTGCGTGTGTATCTGAGTATCTTTGTATGTGTGTATCTATGTATGTGTGTATCTGTGTATGTGTGTCTGCGTGTGTATCTGTGTATGTGTGTATCTGTGTATGTGTGTATCTGTGTATGTGTGTATCTGTGTATGTGTGTATCTGTGTATGTGTGGCTGCGTGTGTAAGTATGTATCACTGTTTGTGTGTATGTGTGTATCTGTGAATGTGTGTATCTGTGTATGTGTGTATCTGTGTATGTGTGTATCTGTGTATGTGTGTATGTGTGTATGTGTGGCTGCGTGTGTATCTGAGTATCTTTGTATGTGTGCATCTGTGTATGTGTGGCTGCGTGTGTAAGTATGTATCACTGTTTGTGTGTATGTGTGTGTCTGCGTGTGTATCTATGTATCATGTTTGTGTGTATGTGTATGTGTGTGTCTGCATGTGTATCTAGGTATCAATGTTTGTGTGTATGTGTATGTGTGTGTGTCTGCGTGTGTATCTAGGTATCATGTTTGTGTGTATGTGTATGTGTGTGTGTCTGCATGTGTATCTAGGTATCAATGTTTGTGTGTATGTGTATGTGTGTGTCTGCGTGTATATCTAGGTATCATGTTTGTGTGTATGTGTATGTGTGTGTATCTAGGTATCATGTTTGTGTGTCTGTGTGTGTATCTAGGTATCATGTTTGTGTGTATCTGTGTATGTGTGTGTCTGCATGTGTATCTAGGTATCAATGTTTGTGTGTATCTGTGTATGTGTGTGTCTGCATGTGTATCTAGGTATCAATGTTTGTGTGTATGTGCTTGTGTGTATGTCTGCGTGTGTATCTACGTATCATGTTTGTGTGTATGTGTATATGTGTGTCTGCATGTGTATCTAGGTATCAATGTTTGTGTGTATGTGTATGTGTGTGTCTGCGTGTATATCTAGGTATCAATGTTTGTGTGTGTGTGTCTGCGTGTATATCTAGGTTACAATGTTTGTGTGTATGTGTGTGTCTGCGTGTGTATCTAGGTATCATGTTTGGGTGTATCTGTGTATGTGTGTGTCTGCATGTGTATCTAGGTATCAATGTTTGTGTGTATGTCTGCGTGTGTATCTAGGTATCAATGTTTGTGTGTATGTCTGCGTGTATATCTAGGTATCAATGTTTGTGTGTGTGTGTGTCTGCGTGTATATCTAGGTTACAATGTTTGTGTGTATGTGTGTGTCTGCGTGTGTATCTAGGTATCATGTTTGTGTGTATCTGTGTATGTGTGTGTCTGCGTGTGTATCTAGGTATCAATGTTTGTGTGTATCTGTGTATGTGTGTGTCTGCGTGTATATCTAGGTATCAATGTTTGTGTGTGTGTGTGTCTGCGTGTATATCTAGGTTACAATGTTTGTGTGTATGTGTGTGTCTGCGTGTGTATCTAGGTATCATGTTTGGGTGTATCTGTGTATGTGTGTGTCTGCATGTGTATCTAGGTATCAATGTTTGTGTGTATGTCTGCGTGTATATCTAGGTATCAATGTTTGTGTGTGTGTGTGTCTGCGTGTATATCTAGGTTACAATGTTTTTGTGTATGTGTGTGTCTGCGTGTGTATCTAGGTATCATGTTTGTGTGTATCTGTGTATGTGTGTCTGCATGTGTATCTAGGTATCAATGTTTGTGTGTATGTCTGCGTGTGTATCTAGGTATCAATGTTTGTGTGTATGTGTGTATGTGTGTCTGCATGTATATCTAGGTATCAATGTTTGTGTGTATCTGTGTATGTGTGTCTGCATGTGTATCTAGGTATCAATGTTTGTGTGTATCTGTGTATGTGTGTCTGCATGTATATCTAGGTATCAATGTTTGTGTGTATCTGTGTATGTGTGTCTGCATGTGTATCTAGGTATCAATGTTTATGTGTATGTCTGCATGTGTATCTATGTATCAATGTTTGTGTGTATGTGTGTATGTGTGTCTGCATGTATATCTAGGTATCAATGTTTGTGTGTATCTGTGTATGTGTGTCTGCGTGTGTATCTAGGTATCAATGTTTGTGTGTATGTGTGTATGTGTGTCTGCATGTATATCTAGGTATCAATGTTTGTGTGTGTCTGTGTATGTGTGTCTGCATGTGTATCTAGGTATCAATGTTTGTGTGTATGTGTGTATGTGTGTCTGCATGTATATCTAGGTATCAATGTTTGTGTGTATCTGTGTATGTGTGTCTGCGTGTGTATCTAGGTATCAATGTTTGTGTGTATCTGTGTATGTGTGTCTGCATGTGTATCTAGGTATCAATGTTTGTGTGTATCTGTGTATGTGTGTGTCTGCATGTGTATCTAGGTATCAATGTTTGTGTGTATGTGTGTATGTGTGTCTGCATGTGTATCTAGGTATCAATGTTTGTGTGTATCTGTGTATGTGTGTCTGCATGTGTATCTAGGTATCAATGTTTGTGTGTATCTGTGTATGTGTGTGTCTGCATGTGTATCTAGGTATCAATGTTTGTGTGTATGTGTGTATGTGTGTCTGCATGTGTATCTAGGTATCAATGTTTGTGTGTATCTGTGTATGTGTGTGTCTGCATGTGTATCTAGGTATCAATGTTTGTGTGTATCTGTGTATGTGTGTGTCTGCATGTGTATCTAGGTATCAATGTTTGTGTGTATGTGTGTCTGCATGTGTATCTAGGTATCAATGTTTGTGTGTATCTGTGTATGTGTGTGTCTGCATGTGTATCTAGGTATCAATGTTTGTGTGTATGTGTGTATGTGTGTCTGCATGTGTATCTAGGTATCAATGTTTGTGTGTATCTGTGTATGTGTGTCTGCATGTGTATCTAGGTATCAATGTTTGTGTGTATGTGTGTATGTGTGTCTGCATGTGTATCTACTTATCAATGTTTGTGTGTATCTGTGTATGTGTGTCTGCATGTGTATCTAGGTATCAATGTTTGTGTGTATGTCTGCATGTATATCTAGGTATCAATGTTTATGTGTATGTCTGCATGTATATCTAGGTATCAATGTTTGTGTGTATGTGTGTATGTGTGTCTGCATGTGTATCTAGGTATCAATGTTTGTGTGTATGTGTATGTGTGTCTGCATGTGTATCTAGGTATCAATGTTTGTGTGTATGTGTGTATGTGTGTCTGCATGTGTATCTAGGTATCAATGTTTGTGTGTATGTGTATGTGTGTCTGCATGTGTATCTAGGTATCAATGTTTGTGTGTATCTGTGTATGTGTGTCTGCATGTGTATCTAGGTATCAATGTTTGTGTGTATGTGTATGTGTGTCTGCATGTGTATCTAGGTATCAATGTTTGTGTGTATGTGTATGTGTGTCTGCATGTATATCTAGGTATCAATGTTTGTGTGTATGTGTATGTGTGTCTGCATGTGTATCTAGGTATCAATGTTTGTGTGTATGTGTGTATGTGTGTCTGCATGTGTATCTAAGTATCAATGTTTGTGTGTATGTGTATGTGTGTCTGCATGTGTATCTAGGTATCAATGTTTGTGTGTATGTGTATGTGTGTCTGCATGTGTATCTAGGTATCAATGTTTGTGTGTATGTGTATGTGTGTCTGCATGTGTATCTAGGTATCAATGTTTGTGTGTATGTGTGTATGTGTGTCTGCATGTGTATCTAGGTATCAATGTTTGTGTGTATGTGTATGTGTGTCTGCATGTGTATCTAGGTATCAATGTTTGTGTGTATGTGTATGTGTGTCTGCATGTGTATCTAGGTATCAATGTTTGTGTGTATGTGTATGTGTGTCTGCATGTGTATCTAGGTATCAATGTTTGTGTGTATCTGTGTATGTGTGTCTGCATGTGTATCTAGGTATCAATGTTTGTGTGTATGTGTATGTGTGTGTCTGCATGTGTATCTAGGTATCAATGTTTGTGTGTATGTGTATGTGTGTCTGCATGTGTATCTAGGTATCAATGTTTGTGTGTATGTGTATGTGTGTCTGCATGTGTATCTAGGTATCAATGTTTGTGTGTATGTCTGCGTGTGTATCTAGGTATCAATGTTTGTGTGTATGTCTGCGTGTGTATCTAGGTATCAATGTTTGTGTGTATGTCTGCGTGTGTATCTAGGTATCAATGTTTGTGTGTATCTGTGTATGTGTGTCTGCATGTGTATCTAGGTATCAATGTTTGTGTGTATGTCTGCGTGTGTATCTAGGTATCAATGTTTGTGTGTATGTCTGCGTGTGTATCTAGGTATCAATGTTTGTGTGTATGTCTGCGTGTGTATCTAGGTATCAATGTTTGTGTGTATCTGTGCATGTATGTTTGCATGTGTATCTAGGTATCAATGTTTGTGTGTATCTGTGTATGTGTGTCTGCATGTGTATCTAGGTATCAATGTTTGTGTGTATCTGTGTATGTGTGTCTGCATGTATATCTAGGTATCAATGTTTGTGTGTATGTCTGCGTGTGTATCTAGGTATCAATGTTTGTGTGTATTTCTGCGTGTGTATCTAGGTATCAATGTTTGTGTGTATGTGTGTCTGCATGTATATCTAGGTATCAATGTTTGTGTGTATGTCTGCGTGTGTATCTAGGTATCAATGTTTGTGTGTATGTGTGTCTGCATGTATATCTAGGTATCAATGTTTGTGTGTATGTCTGCATGTGTATCTAGGTATCAATGTTTGTGTGTATGTCTGCATGTATATCTAGGTATCAATGTTTGTGTGTATGTCTGCATGTATATCTAGGTATCAATGTTTGTGTGTATGTGTGTCTGCATGTATATCTAGGTATCAATGTTTGTGTGTATGTCTGCATGTGTATCTAGGTATCAATGTTTGTGTGTATGTCTGCATGTATATCTAGGTATCAATGTTTGTGTGTATGTCTGCATGTATATCTAGGTATCAATGTTTGTGTGTATGTGTGTCTGCATGTATATCTAGGTATCAATGTTTGTGTGTATGTCTGCATGTGTATCTAGGTATCAATGTTTGTGTGTATCTGTGTATGTATGTCTGCATGTGTATCTAGGTATCAATGTTTGTGTGTATCTGTGTATGTGTGTCTGCATGTGTATCTAGGTATCAATGTTTGTGTGTATCTGTGTATGTGTGTCTGCGTGTGTATCTAGGTATCAATGTTTGTGTGTATCTGTGTATGTATGTCTGCATGTGTATCTAGGTATCAATGTTTGTGTGTATGTGTGTATGTGTGTCTGCGTGTGTATCTAGGTATCAATGTTTGTGTGTATGTGTGTATGTGTGTCTGCGTGTGTATCTAGGTATCAGTGTTTGTGTGTATGTGTGTATGTGTGTCTGCGTGTGTATCTAGGTATCAATGTTTGTGTGTATCTGTGTATGTGTGTCTGCGTGTGTATCTAGGTATCAATGTTTGTGTGTATGTGTGTATGTGTGTCTGCGTGTGTATCTAGGTATCAATGTTTGTGTGTATGTGTGTATGTGTGTCTGCATGTGTATCTAGGTATCAATGTTTGTGTGTATCTGTGTATGTGTGTCTGCATGTGTATCTAGGTATCAATGTTTGTGTGTATCTGTGTATGTGTGTCTGCGTGTGTATCTAGGTATCAATGTTTGTGTGTATCTGTGTATGTGTGTCTGCATGTATATCTAGGTATCAATGTTTGTGTGTATGTCTGCGTGTGTATCTAGGTATCAATGTTTGTGTGTATCTGTGTATGTGTGTCTGCGTGTGTATCTAGGTATCAATGTTTGTGTGTGTGTCTGCATGTGTATCTAGGTATCAATGTTTGTGTGTATGTGTGTATGTCTGCATGTGTATCTAGGTATCAATGTTTGTGTGTATGTGTGTATGTCTGCATGTATATCTAGGTATCAATGTTTGTGTGTATGTGTGTATGTCTGCATGTGTATCTAGGTATCAATGTTTGTGTGTGTGTCTGCATGTATATCTAGGTATCAATGTTTGTGTGTATGTGTGTATGTCTGCATGTATATCTAGGTATCAATGTTTGTGTGTATCTGTGTATGTATGTCTGCATGTGTATCTAGGTATCAATGTTTGTGTGTATCTGTGTATGTGTGTCTGCATGTATATCTAGGTATCAATGTTTGTGTGTATCTGTGTATGTATGTCTGCATGTATATCTAGGTATCAATGTTTGTGTGTATCTGTGTATGTGTGTCTGCATGTATATCTAGGTATCAATGTTTGTGTGTATGTCTGCGTGTGTATCTAGGTATCAATGTTTGTGTGTATCTGTGTATGTGTGTCTGCATGTGTATCTAGGTATCAATGTTTGTGTGTATGTCTGCGTGTGTATCTAGGTATCAATGTTTGTGTGTATGTCTGCGTGTGTATCTAGGTATCAATGTTTGTGTGTATGTCTGCTTGTGTATCTAGGTATCAATGTGTGTGTGTATGTGTGTATCTAGGTATCAATGTGTGTGTGTATGTGTGTATCTAGGTATCAATGTGTGTGTGTATGTGTGTATCTATGTATCAATGTGTTTGTGTATGTGTGTCTGCGTGTATATCTAGGTATCAATGTTTGTGTCTGTGTGTCTGCATGTGTATCTATGTATCAATGTTTGTGTGTATGTCTGCGTGTGTATCTAGGTATCAATGTTTGTGTGTATCTGTGTATGTGTGTCTGCGTGTATATCTAGGTATCAATGTTTGTGTGTATCTGTGTATGTGTGTCTGCATGTATATCTAGGTATCAATGTTTGTGTGTATGTCTGCGTGTGTATCTAGGTATCAATGTTTGTGTGTATCTGTGTATGTGTGTCTGCATGTATATCTAGGTATCAATGTTTGTGTGTATCTGTGTATGTGTGTCTGCATGTATATCTAGGTATCAATGTTTGTGTGTATCTGTGTATGTGTGTCTGCATGTATATCTAGGTATCAATGTTTGTGTGTATCTGTGTATGTGTGTCTGCATGTATATCTAGGTATCAATGTTTGTGTGTATCTGTGTATGTGTGTCTGCATGTATATCTAGGTATCAATGTTTGTGTGTATCTGTGTATGTGTGTCTGCATGTATATCTAGGTATCAATGTTTGTGTGTATGTCTGCGTGTGTATCTAGGTATCAATGTTTGTGTGTATCTGTGTATGTGTGTCTGCATGTATATCTAGGTATCAATGTTTGTGTGTATGTCTGCGTGTGTATCTAGGTATCAATGTTTGTGTGTATCTGTGTATGTGTGTCTGCGTGTATATCTAGGTATCAATGTTTGTGTGTATGTCTGCGTGTGTATCTAGGTATCAATGTTTGTGTGTATCTGTGTATGTGTGTCTGCATGTATATCTAGGTATCAATGTTTGTGTGTGTGTCTGCGTGTGTATCTAGGTATCAATGTTTGTGTGTGTGTCTGCATGTATATCTAGGTATCAATGTTTGTGTGTGTGTCTGCATGTATATCTAGGTATCAATGTTTGTGTGTATCTGTGTATGTATGTCTGCATGTGTATCTATGTATCAATGTTTGTATGTGTGTCTGCGTGTGTATCTAGGTATCAATGTTTGTGTGTATGTCTGCATGTATATCTAGGTATCAATGTTTGTGTGTATGTCTGCATGTATATCTAGGTATCAATGTTTGTGTGTATGTCTGCATGTATATCTAGGTATCAATGTTTGTGTGTATGTCTGCGTGTGTATCTAGGTATCAATGTTTGTGTGTATGTGTGTATCTATGTATCAGTGTTTGTGTGTCTTTGTGTATCTGTGTATGTGTGTGTGAGGGGCAGCATAGCTCAGAATGGAATGTCCGATAAATACCAAAGTTTAGTATCCTCCAAGGATGCGACACGATAATATACCCGCAGCCACCCATTAAATGGGAACATTTTAAATTTTAACTTTCTCATAAACGACTCTAACGATTTTGATTTAAATCTCTTATATTTAAGATATTTACATGCCAAATACAATTTAGATCATGAATTTTTCTGGGAATTTCGTCTGACGACCTCTTTACTATGGATAATTTTATTGCTGAATTTTGCATAACTGTTAAACCGTAAGAGATAGACACAAACTTACCACACAAAGAATGTGAATCTCGTTAAAACACAATTTATTTTAAATACTTTTTTTCGTGGAGTTGATCCTTTCCAAGATATTCCTTGCATTGTTTCAGTTTCAAAAGACTTAAAACTTTTCTCATACAGGAAGTTGTCAACTCCTGGCCACGCAAAGAAACGGATTTCAATCACATAGCAACCACATTTTAAAACATTTGACTATCACCTTAACCTATGGTACTCCCTTATTTCGCTTCTTCTTACAAGGAAACAAGTAATAAGAGAATTTTTGTTAATGTTTATCTCTGTGGAATGATGTAGATAGAAGAATAAGTTTTCTAACAATAATTTGTTACAGAAATGTAGAGAAAGCCATATGAATAATATATATCCGATTTTTTTTTGTTATTAATCTATGAGGTCACTACATTTGACCATATACCCGAGGTCGCGGGATGATGGATTTTTTCAGGCGTAAAAATCGTTAGCATGGCTTCCTTCAGAAGGGAAGTAAAGCCGCTGGTCCCGTGTCGTAGATTTACGGCAGTAAAAAGAACCTCAAGCCTGATAGAGAGTCCTCTGAGCAAAATTAAGTGGTCTTTCACGCCCAGTATAGAATGGGACTCTGAGAACCACGGCAGTTAAAGAGCGTCCATAAATAACACGCCGTTTCATTTTATTAAATTTAACGACTGCCATCTGTCGGCGTTTGTGGTGTTTTGTTTGCACCCTAGTGACAGTTTTAATACAGTGTCAGGAAACGCTTGCTGCGTTTAGACACGTGATAAAGTTGGGAACCCTGCAATCAATAAATACAAATTATTGTCGTCTGTCACTGGTTTAAAAGTTGAGTTGCAGGGTTTACTAAACACCGGTGTTAACAGTGGCAGCAAAGTGATTTGATGCCCTCGCGCTCCGGTAAATCCCGGCGTTGACAAATCCTGACCCTACTCTCTCACTATATTATACACGTTAAAGCTTATGCTTCTATCTACTTGATGCTAATCGAGATAAACATTAACAGAAATTGTCTTATTACTTGCTTCCTTGTAAGTAGAAGCGAAATAAGGGAGTACCATAGGTTAGAGTGATAGTCAAAATCTCGTTGCTATGTGACTGAGGTTCCCTTGTTTGTATGGACAGGAGTTCACAAATTTCTGAATGAGAAAAGTTTAGTTTCTCACAGCTGAAATCAAAAACAAGAAATATCTCAAAAACAACCAACTCCACGAAAAAAATGTATTCAGTATAAATTGTGTGTTTTAGCGTGCTCTACATTTTTAGTGTTGTAAGTTTTTATCCATCTCTTACGGTTTAGCAGTAATGCAAAATTCCGTAAAATTCATCCAGAATAAAGTAGTCTTCAGAGGCCATTCCTAGAAAATTCAAGATATACATTTTATTTGTGAGGAAAATATCTTTAATAAAGCACATCTTAATCGAAATCGTTAGAGCCATTTTTAAGAAAATAAAAAAAAATCCAAAAAAGTTCCATATAAAGGGTAGTTAGGGGTGGGGGATTTTTTTGCAAATCTTCGTGTCGCATCCTTGGAAGATACGAAACTTAAATACCAAGTTTGGTATTCAACGGTCTTTTTGTTTTTGTGCTATGCTGTCCACAGACACACACACACATACGCGCGGCCCTTTTTGTAAAAATCTGATGTGTTACACTCACATGACTTTCTCTAGCTCTTCTACGAATTTCTTACATACGATTATTCTTCTTTCTACACAATACTAATCAGATAAACATTAGCAGAATGTTCTTACTACTTAGATGCTTATAAGTAGAAAGAAAATGAGGAATGCACTAAGATAAACCGATAGGCAAATGTTTTAAAAACTGTCGTTATTCGATTTTAATTACAAATCGCTTCTTTGCTTGTCCAGGAGTGGAACAAAAGAAAAACGGACACTTCCTGTCTGAGAAAAGTATAAGTACTGACATCAAAAACAACGAATATCTCGGAAACGGTTACCTCCAAAACAAAAATATAAAGGACATAAATTGTGTGTTTTGATCAGATCAACATTTTCTGTGTAGTAAGTTTTTGTCTACCTCTTACCGTTTAGCAGTTAAGCAAAATTTATCAAAATTCTTCCAGAATAAAGAGCTATTCAGAGGCTATTCCCAGAAAATTCGAGATTTACATTTTATTTGATATGTACATATCTTTAATATACGGGATATTAATCAAAATCGTTAGAGCCATTTTTCAGAAAATCAAAATTTTCGAATTTTTTCCATATAAAGGGTAGCTGGGGGTGGGGGATTTTCTTGAAAATCTTCGTGTCGCATCCTTGGAAGATACCAAATCTAAATACCAAGTTTAGTATTCAACGGTCTTTTCGTTTTGAGCTATGCTGTCCACGGACACACACACACACACACATACTCACGAATGATTTTCTGAAACTGCTTTTTTTGTATACAGGGGGTCCTAAAACATGTATTTTCGGTGAAATCTCGGTATCGAATTTTTGGGTGGAATACAATACTTCCTCTATACACTATGTACGTAGTACGTGTCTTATGTGTTACACTCACATGACTTTCTCTAGCTGCTCTACAAAGCTCCTACAATAGATTATTCTTCTTTCTATACAATGCTAATCGAGATAAATATTAGCAGTAGAAGGAAATAAAGGAATGTGATAGTCAAATGTTTTAAAAGCTATCGTTATGCGATTGTCATTGCAAATCACTTCTTTGCTTGGTCAAGAGTAGAACAAAAGAAAAGCGGACGCTTCCTGTCAGAAAACTTTTAAGTACTTCACAATTGAAACCAATAACAAGGGATATCTCGGAAACGGTTACCTCCACAACAAAAACGTAGAGGACATAAATTGTGTGTGTTGTCGTGATGTACATTTTTTGTTTAGTGAGTTTTTTTTCTATTTCTTACGGTTTAGCAGTTAAGCAAAATTCATCCAGAATAAAGAGGTCTTAAGAGGCTATTCTCCAAAAATTTGAGATATACGTTTTATTTCGGACATAAATAGCTTTAATATACGGGATTTTAATGAAAATCGTTAGAGCCATTTTTAAAAAAATCAAAATTTTCGAAATTTGTTCCATGTAAAGGGTAGTTTGTAGTAGGTTTTTTTTTTTCCCCCCTTCGTGTCATATCCTTGGAAGATTCTAAACCTAAAAACCAAGGTTTGGTATTTAACGGCATTTTCGTTTTGGGGCTATGCTGTCCACAGACACACACACACACACACACGGACCTTTTTTTAAAAATGCTTTTTTCGGACTCAAGGGGGACCCCAAAACATATATTTGCGGTGAAATCTCGGTATCGAATTTTTGGATGCAATGCAATACTTTCTCTATACACTATGCACGTTGTACATATGGGGCTAGAGATAGTACATAGGTAATTCAATGACATAGCAACAGGTGTTAAAACATTTGACTATCGGAGTGTATTCCCTTCTACTTGCAAGGAAGCAAGTAACGAGTTAACGCTTATCTAGATTAGCATCAAGTTGAAGCTTTTGTAAGAACAGCGTGTTAAAGAACTGAAGTTATGAGCTTGTGAAGCATGGAGCGATAACGGAAATGACACCGACAAGGTTGATTTGGCGCAGGCGCACTGCACGAGATAGCGTTGTTGTATGGTACTAGCTTGGCTAGTCTGCCTGCACTGACTGTCCAGGAGTCAACATCGACACAGGTGAGTGAGGTTAGGGCAACAACAACCAAGCAGCTCAAGTCCTCTGTCGTCTGCATGCATTATATAACTCGCCAACCGCTGCACGCACAGTGTTCACGTTTTATACACAGAATTGGTTGTACCCCTCGCCTGCCACCTAGGCGGCTTGGTTTCAATCCCAAAGGGCCATGTGTGGACGAAACGGCATTTAGGCGGGTTTTCTTCAGGTACTCCAGTTTCATATTTCATTATCACCTTTCCTATAATCCATATCACCTACATTCCATCTCTTCTTCCTCAGCGGGAATTGGGCTCATCCCGCATCCCAGGATGCTCTGTTTGATCCCTATCTAGACATCCTCCCAGGGTAGAACTCCATATGAACAGGGTAAGTAGGCGAAGAAGATTTTCAACATCATGTTAAAATGTCATGGACTCCCTTTCATAAAAAATCTGATGTATTTCATTCACATGACTTTCTCTACATCTCTGCAACAAATTATTGTTGAAAAGCTTATGCTTCCATTTACTTTATGCTAATCGAGAAAAAAATTAGCAGAAATAGTCTTATTATTTGCTTCCTTGTAAGTAGAAGCGAAATAAGGGAGTAGCATAGGTTAAAGTGATAGTCTAAAGCTGGTTGCTATGTGACTGAATTCCTTTGTTTGTAGGGACACGAGTTAACAAACTCCTTTATGAGAAAATTATAACTTTTTTAAAGCTGAAACCAATAACAAGGAATATCTAAAAAATTATCCACTCCACGAAAAAAATGTATATTAGATAAATTGTGTGCTTTAAGATGCTCTACATTTTTTGTGTAGTAGGTTTTTGTCCATCTCTTACAGTTTAGCTGTTATGCTAAATTCCGTAAAATTCATCCAGAATAAAGTAGTCTTCAGAGGCTATTCCCAGAAAAATCAAGATATGCATTTTATTTGTCAGGTAAATATCTTTAATATACGATATTTTAATCAAAATCGTTAGAGCCATTTTTTGAGAAAATTAAAATGTTCGAAAAATTTTCCATGTAAAGGGTAGTTGGGGTTGTGGCGATTTTCTTGAAAATATTCGTGTCGTATCCTTGGAAAATAGCAAACTTAACTACCAAGTTTGGTATTCAACGCTCTTTTCCTTTTTGAGTTATGCTGCCCACAAACACATACACACACACATACATGAACTTTTTCTAAAAATGCTTTTTTTCGATTCAGGGGGTATCAAAACATATATTTCCGGTGAAATTTCGGTATCGAATTTTTGGATGCATTACAATATCTTCTTTATACACTATATATATATATATATATATATATATATATATATATATATATATAGTACGTATAGAGAAAGTATAAAATGGTTTCCAAAATCTCAAGATAGCGATCTTAAATGAAAAGTTAGCTCATGAAAGAAGGTTCGAGATGTTTAAAGGACACTTCAGATAGATAAGGGGTTATGAAAGATAGCGGTCACTATTCTCCACTGCGATCGCTTCGTGCTGATATCGTTTAACTCTAGGGACAAATTTCACCCCTATTGCTAAGCATGCTAGGGGGATAATAGTTCAGAGTTGAATGGCTACCCACTGTCCCACATCTAGGGGTTAGGGCGGTCAAGGGGAATTAGGATGTGACTGGGAACATATACCTTGCCATGATATTTGTCTGGAAAGTGTAAAACTGCACGTTGATGCACATTGGGAAAATAGTACCTACTATAATCATCGGAAAACTTAAAGGCATATGAAGGCTGGCCAGTGCTCGCGGGGGGCAGTGTTGCCAAACGTGCACCGCCGGTAACTGTGTACCTGGGAGCATGTCATATATGCCGTCTATGGTTTCCCTAGTTAAATATCCTTAACATTAAACTCCTACTTTGATGGTGTTAACCCTTAATAAACGTTACACCAAAATAACAAAGTAAATAAATAAAATCCGAATACGCTACACCAGCACCAAGATAAGTGTGCCGGGGCATATATTCAAACCTTAAATTTATTTCCAAAAACTATACTTTTTTCAGATAATTAACTAATCTAGAAACTAAAATTTCAAATTGAAATCAGCAAACAAGGATCTAGAATATAAAAAGAAAATTAAGGTGCTAATAAATTAAAATATAATATAGTAAAGCAAAATACTCTAAAACTAAAACAGTGCTGCAAAGCCAGCAACTTAACCACTGGCATCTAGCACTAAATGTATATTTACTGCAACAAGTTTATTCTATCCACCAATAATTTATATATACGTGGTATATGCCTTATGAAATTGCCACTTCCATGCGTTAACTACATTCAAGTAAAACTACACCAACTTATTTTTACTTTCTCCATACGCACTATGTACATAGTGTATAGAGAAAGTATTGCACTCCACCAAAAAGTCGATACCGAGATTTCACCGGAAATATATGTTTTAGGGTTCCCAAAATCCGAAAAAAGCATTTTCACAAAAAGGTCCATGTGTGTGTGTATGTGTGTGTCCGTGTGTCCGTGTGTCCCTGTGTCCGTGTGTCTGTGAACACGATAACTCAAAAACGAAAAGTAGGTAAAATACCAAACTTGGTATTTAAGTTTAGCATCTTCCAGGGATGCGACACGAAGATTTTGAGAAAAATCCCCCCACCCCAACTACCCTTTACATGGAATTTTTTTGAAAATTTTGATTTTCTCAAAAATGGCTCTAACGATTTTGATTAAAATTTTGTATATCAAAGATATTTACCTGACAAATAAAATGTATATCTTGAATTTTCTGGGAATAGCCTCTGAAGAGTAGTTTATTCTGGATGAATTTTACTAAATTTTTAATAACTGATAAACCGTAAGAGATGGACAAAAACTTACGACACAAAAATGTAGAGCACGTTAAAGCACACAATTTATGTTATATACATTTTTTTCGTGGAGTTCGTCGTTTTTGTGACATTCCCTATTTTTTGTTTCTGCTATGAAAAACATACATTTGTCATACAGGAATTTGTCAACTGCTGTCCTTACAAACAAAGGAACTTCAGTGACATAGCAACCAGCTTTTGATTATCACTTTAACCTTATTTCATCTCTACATACAAGGAAGCAAGTAATATGGCTATTTCTGCTAATGTTTTACTGATTAGCATGAAGTAAATAGAAGTATAAGCTTTTTAAGAATAATTTGTTGCAGGGATGTAGAGAAAGTCATGTGAATGGTACACATCAGATTTTTATTTTAAACAATACATTTACTTTTTCGTTGTTGCTTTATTTTATAAATATTCTAAAGCATTTTTACTTTCTCTATACGTACATAGTGTACAGAGAAGGCATTGTATAGTACCCAAAAATTCGATACTGAAATTTCACCGGAAATATATGTTTTGAGACCCCCTGATAACAAAAAAAAGCATTTTTAGAAAAATGTCCTTGAGTGTGTGTGTCTGTATGTCTGTCTGTCTGTCTGTTTGTATGAATGTGAGTGTGTGTCTGTGGGCAGCATAGCTCAAAAATGAAAATACCGTTAAAAGCCAAACTTTGTATTTAAATTTGGTATCTTCCAAGGATGCGACATGAAGATTTTCAAGAAAATCCCCCACCCCAAACTATCCTTTACATGGATTTTTTTTTGAAATTTTTGATTTTCTTAAAAATGGATCTAACGAGTTTGATTAAAATCTCGTATATTTAAGATATTTACTTGACAAATAAAATGTATGTCTTGAATTTTATGGGAATAGCCTCTGAAGATTACTTTATTCTCGATGAATTTTACGGATTTCTGGATAACCGTTAAACCGTAAGAGATGGACAAAAACTTACCACACAGAAAATATAGAGCACATTAAAACACACAATATATGTTATATACACTTTTTTCGTGGAGTTGAACGTTTTTAACATATTCTTTGTTTTTTGTTTCAGCTGTGAAAAACACACTTTTCTCATACAGGAATTTGTCAACTCGTGTCCATACAAACAAACGAACTTCAGTCACATAGCAACCAGCTTTTGACTATCACTTTAACCTATGCTACTCCCTTATTTCGCTTCTACTTACAAGGAAGCAAGTAATAAGACAATTTTGCTGATGTTTTCTCAATTAGCATCAAGTAAATAGAGACTAAGCTTTTTGACAATATATTTTTGCTGAGATGGAGAGAAAGTCATGTGAATGGAAGACATCATATTTGTTTAATTCTTTATTTGCATTATATGTACATATAATTGCATTTTTACTTTCTCTACACGTACTATGTACATAGTGTATGGACAAAGTATTGCATTCCATCCAAAATATCGATACCGAGATTTCACCGGAAGTACACGTTTTAGCGTCCCCTGTATAAAAATCTGATGTGTTACATTCACATGACTTTCTCCACATCTCTGCAACAAATTATTGTTAAAAAGCTTATGCTTCTATTTACTTTTTGCTAATCGAGAAAAAAGCAGCAGACATAGTCTTATTACTTGCTTCCTTGTAAGCAGAAGCGAAATAAGGGAGTAGCATAGGTCAAAGTGATAGTCAAAAGCTGGTTGTTAGGTGACTGAAGTTCTTTTGTTTGTATGGACAGCAGTTGACAAAAGTTTAAACATTTTAAAACTGAAACCAATTACAAGGAATATCTCGGAAATGATCAAGTCCACGAAAAAATGTATATGACATAAATTGTGTGTTTTATCATGATGTACATACTTTGTGCAGTAAGTTTTTGTCTATCTCTTATGATTTACCAGCTATGCAAAATTCAATAAAAATCATCCAGAATAAAGCGGTCTTTAGAGGCTATTACCAGAAAGTTCAAGATATACCTACATTTTATTTGTCATATAAATATCTTAAACATAACAGATTTTAATCAAAATCGTTAGTTCCGTTTTTGAGAAAATGAAAATTTTCGAAAAAAGTGCCATGTAAAGGGTAGTTGGGGTGGGGCATTTCTTGAAAATCGTCGTGTCGCTTCCCTGGAAGATACTGAACTTAAATACCAAGTTTAGTATTTAACTGTCTTTTCGTTTTTGAGCTCTGCTGGCCACAGACACGCACATGCACACAGAAATACATACACACCAGACAGACAAATAGACCGACCGACAGACAGACGCACGGACGTTTTTCTAAAAATGTTTTTTTTGGATTCAGGGGGACCAAAAACATATATTTCCAGTGAAATCTCGGTATCGAAGTTTTGGGTGCATTGGAATACCTTCTCTATACACTATGCACATAGTATGTATAGAAAAAGTAAAAAAAAAAAAAAAAAAAAGAAAAAGTATTTTCAGGAAAAGATCCGTGTGTCTTGAAGACGATAACTCAAAAACAAAAAGTCAGTGAAATACCAAGCTTGGTATTTAAGTTTAGTATCTTCCAGAGATGCGACACGACGAGTTTGAAAAAAATCCCCCCACCCCAAACTACCCTCTACATGTAAAAATTTAGAAAATTTTCATTTTCTAAAAATGTTTCTAACGATTTTAATTAAAGTACTATATATTAAACTTATTATGTGTCATATAAAATATATATTTTGAAGTTTCTGGGAATAGCCTTTAAATACGTCTTCATTCTGAACGAATTTTGCTGAATTTTGCGTAACTCGTAAACCGTTAGAGATAGAAAAAAGCTTACTACACAAAAAATATAGATCACGATAAAACACGCAATTTATGTCATATATGTTTTTGTCGTGGAATTGACCATTGCTGAGATATTCCTTGTTATTTGTCTCAGATATAAAATACTTAACTAGTGAATAAAATACTAGTTGTGAACTCGTGACTCTTGATAGAAACGGAGCTCAGTGAAATATCAGTTGCCTTGGCTACTCTTTCATCAGGCTTTTGAAGAACTCGGGGAAAATACATTTCCTTCCTTCATCTCTGCCTCATGTTTCAAGAAGTCAAGGACATTTGCAATTATTTCTCTGCTCTAAGTAAATACCTTGCCAATTAACTTTGGAAACGTAGGAGCCATGGTTAAAAATATAAAATAAATAAAATGAACACTATTTACTGTCCATTTTGAACACAAACATATGCGGAACACTTTCGATACAGACTGTACAACGTTTACTTGGTGTGACTTTAAGTAAGCAAAGTATCATATCACAAACTCCGATAAGCTAGGCTCGGTAGCTGGGTTGGCGGTCAGGGTCAGGATTCCACAAGTTTTGCGCCGGCAATACCAACTTGTACTAGGTGCTTTCTAGGAGCTAAGTCCGTAACTCATCTGTTATGTGATTGCTTTGCCTTAGCTCATCAAAGAGCAAGGATATTTGGCCTCCACTTTCCTGAGATACGTGACCTATCTAAAGCCTCAGCTAGCAGTCTGCTTAGATTCATTTCGAACAGAACTTCTTAACTGAAACTCAACTTAACTCAAGGGGTAACCTGGAGGTTTCACCATAAATATCTTATAGACAGTTTACAATAACTTTGTAAAGAATAGGCAAGCAAATAAAATTAAATATTTGGTCTTTCAAGTTTAAAAACTGTCTATTCAACGTGTGGTACGACAATATAGTTATCGATATTTTCTGAAAACGATTGCTGGACAGGATCGATATTTGCTACGTTAACAGATCAAAATCATCACCAGCAATCGTTTCTGAACATTGACTTCCAGGCATTCCTTTGTTTCAGATCGAGTACCATGGAGACGAAACAGTTCAAGGAGTTCGCCAAGAGTATGGTGGACTACATCGGCGACTACCTGGATAACATTCGGGACAGGTATTCTTATGTTATATAATCAATAGTCAAGACAGACTTTTGTCGCGGGAAGTCGGAGTGTCGTTCCAGTAGTGTCCTCAGATTCCACTCCTAATCTTCTAATTAAACTTATCTCAGGGGTTTGTGGGTGAGGCTAATATCAAAAACACTGCATTTTCCCTTACGACGTGAATGCATTGTATCACAGGTTTAACGGGCTGTTTCCTTACAAATCTGTTATAAATAAACACCATCTCACCACAGGAGCCTAATCTAACCATCTGCACCTCGCTCCCCCACCACTCAAGCACGTGGACGTGCGTAACACAATGTGACGTGAACACAAGCTCAAGAGAGATAGTTATAGGGTAACCACATAAGAGATCTGCCTTGCCTTAAATACTGATCCTGGGTGACCCCAATATTCTCACCATAAAACGTAACATTATCTCTTATTGGTTATAAGTTAGCATCACCTCACAAGTTTTGAGAAATTGTGCCGAGTTCTGACGTCATTGCGTGCACATGACGCGTTTGGAAAACCCAGTGGTCCCTTCTCACTTATTTAACTATATGTTGCTTTGTCTGATTCTCCAATTCCCTGTGCTACTTCGAAGTCAAGTCACTATTCCTGTCTCACTTCTTTCTATGTCTGTTCTTTTCTATCTTACATTATTTCGCCTAAATCCTGTGCTCATTAGCAGATGGTGTTTGGTGAACTGATACCTGGAATTAAGCTAGCTCGCCTTGCCTTAATTATCTAAGTTACAACAACTTGTATTTATACATATTTCTACCCTTAAATATTCACATTTATTTTAGCTTGCCTTCTATAAGCTTATAATATTATATACAATTTCTTTTTCATTTGTTTTGTGAGCATGTGCTGCTACAGTATGAGTGGTTTATATTCAATATGTTCCCTCAAATAGCGAATACAGCACACTCCAGCGCTGAACTATGTAATTCACACGTTTTCTTTTTAACGCGCATGACCTTTCCTGTGCACTCTTCGAGAAACTGCACTATGGTGTCTTGAAAAGTATGTTAAAAAATCTCATGTGTTACACTCACATGGTTTTCTCTGCAACAAATTATTGTTAAAAAGTTTATACTTCTATTTACTTCAAGCTAATCGAGAAAAAATTAGCAGAAATAGTCTTATTACTTGCTTCCTTGTAAGTAGAAGCGAAATAAGGTAGTACTGTAGGTTAAAGTGACAGTCAAAAGCTGGTTGCTATGTGACTGAAGTTCCTTTGTTTGTATGGACACGAGTTGACAAATTCCTGTATGAGAAAAGTACAAGTTTTTCAAAACAGAAACAAAAAAAAAAAAAAAAAAAAAAAAGGAATACCCAAAATACTATATCAAAGAAAAAATGTATATAACATAAGTTAAGTGTTTAATGTGCTCTACATTTTTTCGGTTTATCAGCTATGCAAAATTCCGTAACATTCATCCAGAATAAAGAAGTCTTCAGAGACTATTCCCAGAAAGTTCAAGATATACATTTTATTTGTAAGGTAAATGTCTTTAATATACGATATTTTAATAAAAATCGTTAGAGCTATTTTTGAAAAAATCAGCATATTGCAAAAAAACTTCTATGTAAAATGTAGCCCAAGGTGGGAGAATTTTCTTGAAAATCTTCGTTTCGCATCCTTGGAAGATAACAAACTTAAATAACAAGTTTGGTATTTAATGGTATTTTTGTTTTTGAGCTATGCTGTCCACAGACAAACACACACACATACGGACCTTTTTCTGAAAACGGTTTTCTTGGATTCAGGGGGACCCATAACATGTATTTCCGGTGAAATCTCGGTTTCGAATTTTTGGGTGGAATGCAATAGCTTCTCTATACATTATGTACATAATACGTGTAGAGAAAGTAAAAATCTGATGTGTTCCATTGAAAGTGCAAATCAACCATGAAGAAACACATCAAAGTGTTGCCTTCTCTGACATTGTTGCGGCATCCGACCCACATGTCTCCAGATCAGCAGCTGATAATTCCGTCAGGGACTCCACAGATGTTGAGTAAGACGAACATGGCGGCTGTGCAGGGGGGGGGGGACACATACCCTGGAGTCCTAACATGTAAGGGGAAACATTTAATTACATCAATATTGGAAATTTGTTATTTTATTTGACGTCAGTTTGAATTTAATATCGGGGTACACGGACTTGGTGCGCACACTGTACAAAACATCCTGGTTTGGTAGGTAGTGTACTACCACTACACAATTCAAGCTGTACAACACGATGGAGCTTATACAATATTTTTACTTTCTCTATACGTACTATGTACATAGTGTATAGAGAAGGTATTGCACTCCACCCAAAAATTCGATACCGACATTTCACCGGAAATATATATTTTAGGGTCCCCTACATCCAAAAAAAGCATTTTCAGAATAAGGTCCGTGTGTCTGTGAAAACGATAGATCAAAATGAAAATTTGGTAAAATACCAAAGTTGGTATTAAAGTTTAGTATCTTCCAGGGATGTGACACGAAGATTTTCAGAAAAATCCTCCCACCCCCAACTACCCTTTACATGGAACTTTTTTCAAAAATTTTGATTTTCTCAAACATGGGTCTAACGATTTTGATTAAAATTTCGTATATTAAAGATGTTTACCTGACAAATAAAATGTATATCTTGAATTTTCCGGGAATAGGCTCATAAAACTACTTTATTCTGAATGGATTTTACGGAATTTTGCATAACTGATAAACCGTAAGAGATGGACAAAAACTTGTCAGACAAAAACTGTAGAGCACTTTAAAACACACACTTTCTGTTATATACATTTTAATCGTTTTTAATTATTTCTTGTTTTTGATTTCACCTTTAAAAAACAAACTTTTCTCATACAGGAATTTGTCAACTCCTGTCCATACAAACAAAGGAACTTCAGTCACATAGAAACCAGTTTTTGACTATCACTTTAACCTATGGTACTCCCTTATTTCCCTTCTACTTGCAAGGAAACAAGTAATAAGACTATTTCTGTTAATTTTTTCTCAATTAGCATGAAGTAAATAGAAGCCTAAGCATATTAATAATAGTAATTTGTTGCTGAGATGTAGAGAAAGTCGTGTGAATGGAACACATCAGATTTGTTCTAAATATGATCAGATCGTTAAATCAGAAATGCCGTATCACTTGCATCGGATTCTGTTTTAGGTTAAGATCAGTACACGTTTGAAGTGATTTAAACCGAGTTGCTACATGCTGTTTGTACAGGAGGGTGTTGCCCACGGTGGAGCCCGGGTACATCAGGCCCCTGCTGCCCAAGGAGGCCCCGGAACAGCCGGAGAAGTGGCAGGATGTGATGGCAGACATAGAGAAGATCATCATGCCCGGAGTAACCCACTGGCACTCGCCCCGTTTCCATGCCTACTTCCCTACCGCCAACTCGTACCCTGCCATCGTCGCGGACATGCTCAGTGGCGCCATCGCCTGCATCGGCTTCACTTGGGTAAGTTGTGTCCAGCTTGACGCTCACCTCAGTACAAATATTGCTGTTAACTGGAGTCTATTGGCTTCACTAACCAGCTAGAGCAAGTAGGCTCCAGTGAGTGAAGCTGCAACCAGAAGAGATAGACACAAGGACACTGATCTCGCCAAAACACACAATTTAGGTCAAATGTGTTTCTTCTTCTTATTATTATTACTATTATTATTATTGTGATGATGATGATGATGATGATGATTATTATTATTATTATTATTATTATTATTATTATTATTATTATTATTATTATTATTATTATTATTATTATTATTTGCGTTAACCATTTCCAGTTGCTAACTCAAGGCTCATCAAACTTTATCCATTAATCAACAAACGCTCCAAGATTGGCCTGGACTGCTCCATTCTTTAATTGCACCTCTTCTCAGCTCCTATATGGTCCACAACAAATAAAACTGCAAGTTGTACACAATAAGTTTCTCCGCAGAGCTACAAATGCTCAACTTCCAATAGAACAACAGAATGTGAAGACAACGTTACTGGTGCTCAACCATTTAACCTGCACATCAAAACTACACTAAACATTTCTTAACACAGAACACTCCTGCTAATAACTGTTCAGTTATGTAGTTTCATTTATTTGTAAAGTGATATTATCATTTCTGGACTAATAACTATTTGTGTTTATGTTAGAGGAACCAGCCTCAAATGTTAATGTATTTAATGTCTTTGTTATCTATGGTCTGTATAGCATAAATGCTGATCTGCCAACAATCAAATTAAAAAAAAAAGAAAATCCAAGATATTTAATTTTATTGGTTTCAATTTTTCATACTTGTACTTTTCTCATATGTTAAGTCATTATTAATTTTTTTCCCCTAGCACAAGCAAAAAGATCGAAGTTTAAAAGCCCAGCCTATTAAAGGTTAAACCTGCTGCATTCCCCAAATCCTCAAGGAAGTATGTAATAAAGAATTTCTGCTGGTGATTAACGCGAAATATGTAGAAAAAGAACCTTTTTATAGATAAGATTCATGAAGAATGAGTGAGAAATCGTGTGAACATTCCACATATTTTTACTTTCTCTAGACGTACTATGCGCATAGTATATAGAGAAGGTATTGCACTCCACCCAAGAATTCAGTACCTACGAAATATACGTTTTAGGGTCCGTATCCAAAAAAAAGTATTTTCAGAAAAAGGTTCGTGTGTGTGTCTGTCAGTATGTCCGCGTGTCCGTGTGTCTGTGAACACGATAACTCAAAAACAAAAAGCGGATAAAATACCAAACTTGGTATTTAGTTAAGTATCTTCCAGGGATGCGACACGAAGATTTTGAGAAAACTCCCCCCACTCCAAACTACCCTTTACGTGGAACATTTTTCGAAAATTTTGATTTTTTCAAAAATGGCTCTACCAATTTTGATTAAAATATGGTAAATTAAAGATATTTACCTGACAAATAAAATGTATATCTTGAATTTTCTGGGAATAGCCTCTGAAGACTATTTTATTCTGGATGAATTTTACGAAAATTTGCATAAGTGCTAGGCCGTAAAAGATGGACAAAAATTTAGCATACAAAAAATGTAGAGCACATTTAAAAACACCATTTATGTTATATACATTTTTTCGTGGAGTTGATCGCTTTTTAGATATTTCTTGTTTTTGATTTCAGCTTTGAAAATTTTTTTTCTCATACAGGAATTTGTCAACTTCTGTCCATACAAACAAAGGAGCTTCAGACACATAGCAGCCAACTTTTGACTATCACTTTATAACCTATGCTTCTACTTACAAGGAAGCAAGTAATATACTATTTTTTTTTTTTTTTTTTTTTGCAGAGATATAGAGAAAGTCATGTGAATGGAAACACATCAGATTTTTTTGTAACGACAGGTTTTCTAAGTTCACCAGATTGTTTCTGTAAATGACGAGTCCAAGCCGCACGCCCTCGGAGTTTGGACAACAGAATTCTGTAGCGAACTGCAGGAAACGTGCTCAGCACAACCTGCCATGTCCCAGATATTTAACACCCAATACGATGTCACTGGCTGCTTCTTGTCAAAAGAAACAAAATAATATCATGAACCGCCAAGTCGTGAGAGACATTCAAACACACAAAAATGTTTGACTTATGTTGTCAGATTCCTCCCCTACGTCCACAGACCTGGAGGTCGTGATGATGGATTGCCTGCAGAAGGTGTTGGATCTCCCTGCTGAGTTCCTGACCTGTTGATCAAAAGCCAACCATAAACATAACAATGCAGTCGGGTTACCCGGAGCTGGAGGTCGTGATGATTGACTGAGTGGGGAAGATGCTGGATCTCTCTGCTGAGTTCCTGACCTGTTGATCAAAAGCCAACCATAAACATAACAGTGCAGTCGGGTTACACGGAGCTGGAGGTCGTGATGTTTGTCTATGTGGGGAAGATGCTGGATCTCTCTGTCCTGTTGATCAAAGCCGATCAGATACATAACAATGTTTGTGTTGTGTTGTGTTGACAGATTGGCAGTCCTGCGTGTACAGAACTGGAGGTCGTGATGATGGACTGGCTCGGAAAGATGTTGGATCTACCTGCAGAGTTTCTGGCCTGTTCCGGTGGCAAGGGTGGTGGTGTCATTCTGGTAAGTGATGTGTTCTTTGCGTTATGACCAGGGCGATAGGATGTACACCTAATATTGACGCCCTGAGTTTGGACGCAATTGTTTAGAAGCGTATTGTATGATTGTGTGATCAGAAGCTATAAACCATCGGTAGAATCTTACGGTACTGACTTTTATTTGTGACTTTGAAACTCAGTTAATGTTCCTGTGTTTGGAAAAACGCTATTGCATATGAACAGCTTATGTAATAGTAATAGTACTATTTATTTGTAACTATTGCATTGTAGTGTAAAAGTTGTATAATATGAAAATGGTCCGCAGCATTCTGTGTTACTATATTATGCCTGAGTACATATAGGACGTCAAGAATGTGTTCATTTACAACAAACAGTAATTGACTGTCTCGATCAAGCTTCAGTCTAATGGTGTCATGGCCGCCAGCACTTAGAGTTCATTAACAGCTCTCCTTTGCTGCAATTCACAGAGTAATGATTCAGGCTATGAAAATGTTTCTCACTTGCAGTATAATTGAATGCTGGCATAGAAGTGCGCGCGTATATGTATTCGAGGCGTCATCAAAAATTGTTCGTAATGGTTTCACAACAATTCTGATGCTGAGATTTCTTTAATTCTTACCCAGACTGTACATGCAGGACACCTTCCCGATAAAAATGAGAGGTCATGCGACTTCCTGTGACCATGCAGTGGCGAGGTAGACGCTCTCAAGTGAACACGTGTTTTGCGATTTTTCCGTGTAGCAAAAATGTCACATTACGGAGAACAAATGTTTGCTTTAAACTCGGTAAAACTGCAACAGAAGCCTATAAAATGTTAAGACAAGCTTATGGGGAGGAAGCTATGGGCAAAACTCAAGTATTTGAGTGGTTTTCGAAATTTAAAAGTGGTGTGACGTCAGCTAAAGATGGAGATTGTTCGGGACAACCCTGTTCCAGCAAAACTGATGAAAATATCAATCAGGTGAGGGAAATGCTAGGCGCATTGCAATAAGAAAACTTTCTGCCTCATTAGGACTCTCCTTTGGAAGTATTCAAAGCATTTTGAAAGATAATTTGGACATGAGAAGAATTGCCGCCAAGTTCGTGCCCCGCCTATTTTCATATGACCAAAGGAAAGTCATGTGATCTCCTGCACAGATCTTAAAGAACAGCTACAAAATAACCCAGACCTTATGGAGAAAACTATTGCTAGCGATGAAACATGGATTTGTGGGTACGATCCAGAAACGAACGCAATGGAAGAGTTCTTCATCTCCACGCCCGACAAGTGAAGTCAATGACGATTGTGTTTTTTGACATTAAAGAAATGGAATCACAAACAAGTGGTGCAAAGATTAAGGGAGAATGTGTGACGCCGGAGAAATGGAGGAGTAGTTCCTGCATCATGACAATGCACAAAGCCCTTTCTATTTGCCAATTTTGTGATCAAAATAGGAGGAATACTGTTCCCCATCCCGCCTATTCTTCAGATTTGGCACCAGCGGACTTCTTTCTTTTCCCGCGACTTGAAATGTGGCTCCGAGGTCACCGTTTTGAAGACATTGATGTCATCCATCGCGAATCGCAGAAGGCTCTGAACATGTTGAAAGAAGAGGGCTTCCAGCAGTGGCAGAAGCGCTGGGACAAGTGTATCAACTCCCAAGGGGACTACTTCGAGGTGCTTCCAGCAGTGGCAGAAGCGCTGGGACAAGTGTATCAACTCCCAAGGAGACTACTTCGAGGTGCTTCCAGCAGTGGCAGAAGCGCTGGGACAAGTGTATCAACTCCCAAGGAGACTACTTCGAGGTGCTTCCAGCAGTGGCAGAAGCGCTGGGACAAGTGTATCAACTCCCAAGGGGACTACTTCGAGGTGCTTCCAGCAGTGGCAGAAGCGCTGGGACAAGTGTATCAACTCCCAAGGAGACTACTTCGAGGTGCTTCCAGCAGTGACAGAAGCGCTGGGACAAGTGTATCAACTCCCAAGGAGACTACTTCGAGGTGCTTCCAGCAGTGACAGAAGCGCTGGGACAAGTGTATCAACTCCCAAGGAGACTACTTCGAGGTGCTTCCAGCAGTGGCAGAAGCGCTGGGACAAGTGTATCAACTCCCAAGGGGACTACTTCGAGGTGCTTCCAGCAGTGGCAGAAGCGCTGGGACAAGTGTATCAACTCCCAAGGAGACTACTTCGAGGTGCTTCCAGCAGTGGCAGAAGCGCTGGGACAAGTATATCAACTCCCAAGGGGACTACTTCGAGGTGCTTCCAGCAGTGGCAGAAGCGCTGGGACAAGTGTATCAACTCCCAAGGAGACTACTTCGAGGTGCTTCCAGCAGTGACAGAAGCGCTGGGACAAGTGTATCAACTCCCAAGGAGACTACTCCCAGAGACACTTCCAGCAGTGGCAGAAGCGCTGGGACAAGTGTATCAACTCCCAAGGGGACTACTTCGAGGTGCTTCCAGCAGTGGCAGAAGCGCTGGGACAAGTGTATCAACTCCCAAGGAGACAACTTCGAGGTGCTTCCAGCAGTGGCAGAAGCGCTGGGACAAGTGTATCAACTCCCAAGGAGACTACTTCGAGGTGCTTCCAGCAGTGGCAGAAGCGCTGGGACAAGTGTATCAACTCCCAAGGAGACAACTTCGAGGTGCTTCCAGCAGTGGCAGAAGCGCTGGGACAAGTGTATCAACTCCCAAGGAGACTACTTCGAGGTGCTTCCAGCAGTGGCAGAAGCGCTGCGACAAGTGTATCAACTCCCAAGGAGACCACTTCGAGGTGCTTCCAGCAGTGGCAGAAGCGCTGGGACAAGTGTATCAACTCCCAAGGAGACTACTTCGAGGTGCTTCCAGCAGTGGCAGAAGCGCTGGGACAAGTGTATCAACTCCCAAGGAGACTACTTCGAGGTGCTTCCAGCAGTGACAGAAGCGCTGGGACAAGTGTATCAACTCCCAAGGAGACTACTTCGAGGTGCTTCCAGCAGTGGCAGAAGCGCTGGGACAAGTGTATCAACTCCCAAGGAGACTACTTCGAGGTGCTTCCAGCAGTGGCAGAAGCGCTGGGACAAGTGTATCAACTCCCAAGGAGACTACTCCCAGAGACACTTCCAGCAGTGGCAGAAGCGCTGGGACAAGTGTATCAACTCCCAAGGAGACTACTCCCAGAGACACTTCCAGCAGTGGCAGAAGCGCTGGGACAAGTGTATCAACTCCCAAGGAGACAACTTCGAGGTGCTTCCAGCAGTGGCAGAAGCGCTGGGACAAGTGTATCAACTCCCAAGGAGACTACTTCGAGGTGCTTCCAGCAGTGGCAGAAGCGCTGGGACAAGTGTATCAACTCCCAAGGGGACTACTTCGAGGTGCTTCCAGCAGTGGCAGAAGCGCTGGGACAAGTGTATCAACTCCCAAGGAGACTACTTCGAGGTGCTTCCAGCAGTGGCAGAAGCGCTGGGACAAGTATATCAACTCCCAAGGAGACTACTTCGAGGTGCTTCCAGCAGTGGCAGAAGCGCTGGGACAAGTGTATCAACTCCCAAGGGGACTACTTCGAGGTGCTTCCAGCAGTGGCAGAAGCGCTGGGACAAGTGTATCAACTCCCAAGGAGACTACTTCGAGGTGCTTCCAGCAGTGACAGAAGCGCTGGGACAAGTGTATCAACTCCCAAGGAGACTACTTCGAGGTGCTTCCAGCAGTGGCAGAAGCGCTGCGACTAGTGTATCAACTCCCAAGGGGACCACTTCGAGGGTGACAGTGCACATTAGACAAAACAAACTGTTGTGTAGTATTTATGACGTCATTCCGGAAACTTTTTGATCACACTCGTATATGATGACCCAACTCACGAAGGCACTTAAGTAAACACTTTTGGTGTCCCCATGATGTTTATGCTCGACATAGGTTCATCTAAAATACACATAACTCACACTTAGCTAGAAGTCCAGTTGTCGTGCGAGATCCGAGTCGGAGAAGTCCTCATCTTCGCTGCCGCCGCTCTTTGCATTTAAATATTAAACCAAGAATAAAAGTAACAAAATATCACACAACTGTAGTACGATATGCCGTAGCGCCTGTTAGCAGCGAGAGCCAATACATCACTGCAGTTACTGAAACGAGCGTAAGATCTGGCAGCAGTAGGGTGGTTCATATACACACGTAGTAAACGTAAACATATCCACTAGTACGTGACCAGAAAAACAGTTCAAGCCCCCCCCTCAGGCCCCTGCTGGCTGGACAGTACATACTATGTACATATATACAAGTTATTTCTATCTGATAAGAAACATACAGTTACTGACCAACCGTTTTCCAAACATAAACAATTCGAGCCCTTTTGTCCTACTCTGTTGCCAGACGGTTCAGATAATGTTCAATTGTTCCCGTTACTTTTCAAAATAGATGAAATTGTTATTGAACTTATTACTTTCTCTATACGTATTAAGTACATAGTGTATAGAGAAGGTATTGTAATGTACCCAAAAATTCAATACCAAGATTTCACCGCAAATACATGTTCTGAGATCAGCCGAATCCAAAAAAAGCATTTTTAGAAAAATGTCCGTGTGTCTGTGTGTGTGTGTGTCTTTGAGCAGCATACCTCAAAAACGAAAAGACCATTAAAAACCAAACTTGGTATTTAAGTTTGGTATCTTGCAAGAATGCGACACGAAGATTTTCAAGAAATCCTCTCACCCCAAACTACCCTTTACGTGGAAAAATTTTCGAAGATTTTGATTTTCTCAAAAATGACTAAAGATTTTGATTAAAATATCGTATACTAAAGATATTTACCTGACAAATAAAATATATATCTTGAATTTTCTAGGAAAAGTCTCTGAAGAGTGCTTTATTCTGCATCAATTTTATGGAATTTTACATAACTGCTAAACCGTAAGAGTTGGACAAAAACTTACCACACAAAAAATGTAGATCACATTAAAACACACAATTTATGTCATATACAGTTTTATCGTGGAGTTGATCATTTTTTAGATATTCCATGTTTTTGGTTTCAGCTTTAAAAAAACTTATACCTTTCTAATACAAGAATTTGTCAACTCGTGTCCATACAAACAAAGGAACTTCAGTCACATAGCAACCAGCTTTTGACTATCACTTTAACCTATGGTACTCCCTTATTTCCCTTCTCCTTACAAGGAAGCAAGTAATAAGACAATTTCTGTTAATGTTTATCTCGATTAGCATCAAACCTTTTTAACAATAATTTGTTACAAAGATGTAGGGAAAGTCATGTGAATGGAACACATAAGATTTTTATTATTCATAAAGGCAAAAAATGTAACATGTTGCACTAGAAGAAACAGCAAACTGCAAGTGCTGCCAGTTTCGACCGCTAGACCTTTAAGGGCCGGGAGGCTTGGCTACTGCAGTCGCGTTATGATTGGAACCTTTATGAGAAAATGAAACTTGCCGTAAAATGTTCCAGGTAAAGAGCAAGTAGGTGTAGGGTGAAAATCTTCGTGTCGTATGTTTGAAAGTTGCTCAACTTTCGGATTAACCAAGTTTTGGATTGTTAGGTATGTCTTTTACTAGAAATACTTCTTACTCAGCAATCCCAAAACATATTCTCGCTGAAATCGCGACAGTACATCTACTATGTAGTACATAATATAAAAATTAAAAAAAAATCTGATGTGTTCCATTCACATGACTTTCTCTAATTCTCTGTTACAAATCATTGTTAAAAAGCTTATGCTTCATGTTAATCGAGCAAAAATTAGCAGAAATAGTCTAATTACTTGCTCCTTGTAAGTAAAAGGGAAATAAGGGAGTACCATAGGTTAAAGTGATAGTCAAAAGCTGGTTGCTATGTGACTGAAGTTCCTTTGTTTGTATGGGCAGGAGTTGACAAATTCCTGTATGAGAAAAGTATAAGTTTTTCAAAGCTTAAACCAAAAACAAGGAATATCTAAAAACGATCAACTTCAGAAAAAAAAAATGTATATGACGTAAATTGTGTGTTTTATCCTGACCTACGTTTTTTGTACACTAAGTTTTAGTCTATCTCTTACGGTTTGCCAGTTATGCAAAATTCAATAAAATTCATTCCAGAATAAAGTAGCCTTCAGAGGCCATTCCCAGAAAATTCAATATATTATACATTTATTCGTCAGATAAATATCTTTAATATACGATATTTTAATCAAAATCGTTAGAGCCATTTTTGAGAAAATACATTTTTTCGAAGAAATTTCCATGTAAAGGGTTTTTGGGGTGGGGGAGGATTTTCTTGAAAATCTTCGTGTCACATCCGTGGAAGATACTGAACTTAAATATAAAGTATGGTATTCAACCGACTTTTCGTTTTTGAGCTATGCTATCCACAGACACACAAGGATCTTTTTCCAAAAATGTTTTTTTGGAAAAAGTAAAAAGCATGGTGACTGTTACTATTACTAATTGTTTTGCAACTCATTTCAGGCACTATGTTGTTAAAGGGCAACGCTAGTGAAGCTACGCTGGTGGCGCTCCTAGGGGCCAAGGCTCGAACCTTGCGAAAGGTAGGAGAGAAACATCCGGACTGTTACTATTACTAATTGTTTTGCAACTCAGTTCAGGCACTATGTTGTTAAAGGGCAACGCTAGTGAAGCTACGCTGGTGGCGCTCCTAGGGGCCAAGGCTCGAACCTTGCGAGAGGTCAGAGAGAAACATCCGGACTGTTACTATTACTAATTGTTTTGCAACTCAGTTCAGGCACTATGTTGTTAAAGGGCAACGCTAGTGAAGCTACGCTGGTGGCGCTCCTAGGGGCCAAGGCTCGAACCTTGCGAGAGGTAGGAGAGAAACATCCGGATTGGAGCGACAATGATATCGTCAGCAAGCTCGTCGCCTATACCTCAGGTATGTAATTAAACAGAGTTTTTATTTTCTCCACATGTACTATATACACACAATGTTTTGCGCTCCACCCAAAAATTCAAAACCAAAATTTCGCCGGAAACATGTTTTCCAAAAAAAGCATTTTCAGAAAACATGTTATTTAAATTTGGTATCTTCCAGGATGCGACACAAAGATTTTCAACAAAATCACCCCACCCCCAACTACCCTATACATGCAACTTTTTTCGAACATTTTGATTTTCTCAAAAATAGCTCTAATGGTTTTGATTAAAATATCGTATATTAAAGACATTTACCTGACAGATAAAATTTATATCTTGAATTTTCTGGGAATAGCCTCTGAAGACTGCTTTATTCTGGATGAATTTTATGTAATTTTGCATAACTGCTAAACCGTAAGAGATGGGCAAAAATTTACCTCACAAAAAATGTACAGCACGTTAAAACACACAATTTATGTTAAATGAATTATTTTGTGGAGTTGATCGTTTTTGAGATATTCCTTGTTTTTGGTTTCAGCTTTGAAAAACTTATACCTTCTCATACAGGAATTTGTCATCTCCTGTCCACACAAACATAAGAACTTCAGTCATATAGAAACCAGCTTTTGAATATCACTTTAACTTATGCTACTCCCTTATTTCCCTTCTACTTACAAGGAAGCAAGTAATAAGACTATTTCTGGTAATTTGTTCTCGGTTGGCATGAAGTAAATGGAAGCATAAGTTTCTTAACAATGATTTTCTGCAGAGATGTAGAGAAAGTCATGTGAATGGAACACATCAGATTTTTATATCTGTTGTTCACATGAAAGGAAATTTCCAGAAGCCACAGCAGATGCGTTCACAAACCGAACGAAGGAACACGTGTCCACTTGCACATGCGTAAGAATCACAGCTGCGATGCCAAAGATCTTGCCGCAGGAACAGATATCCACTAACGCGCGCGTAACAATGGACGGTACAATCAGCTGTGAGCTACAAAGCATACACACACGTTCGGCAATTACGCCGCAGGGCGTCGTCATAGTATTAACAAGTAGATCAGAGAATGATATTTGTAACAACACTTTATAGAAGAGTGGGTAAAGAAATTCAAATGAATGTCACACAATGAATTTTGGAGAGTTTTGCTATTGTTTAACTATTGGATAGTTCTCAGGTCAATGAAAACCGACCTCATTTGAATAATATTTAACTTAAATTGGTGGTTTGAACGTTGAATATAGTCTGGGGTACCCAATGGTAATTTTGAACTAATTGTATTGTATTTTGTAAGAAGTAATTAATACTGCAGCAGTCGATATCGGTGGCAAGATGAAGTAATTGCTGACACAGTCGTGTCCTCATAAAGCGATGCTGGCATAACTATAAAGCCACGAATACCTAAGTTACGTAGATCCCTTACATCTGAGCTAATGTCACTGTTGGACGCACTCCGGATCGACGTTGACATTTAGGACATTGTATCACAACAAATCTCATGTGTTCCATTCACATGACTTTCTCTACATCTCTGCAACAAATTGTTGTTAAAAAGCTTATACTTGTATTTACTTCGAGAAAAAATTAGCAGAAATAGTCTTTTTACTTGCTTCCTTGTAAGTAGAAGCGAAATAAGGGAGTACCATAGGTTAAAGTGATAGTCAAAAGCTGGTTGCGATGTGACTGAAGTGCCTTTGTATAGTTCCACAAGTATAGCTCTAACTTTACCTTCTACCTCCTAGAAATGCGCAGTGGTAGGAGAAACTTCTATCCCACGATAGGTATGTTATAATGTCCCGAAAAGCTTTTCCCCAAAAGGACAGTTTTTCATTTACATAATCTCAAAACTTGTGTCCCCCAATGAAGTTTCTGAATCCCTGAAAGTTGTCTTATGTTGACAGAACAAGCGCACTCGAGTGTGGAGCGGGCAGGTTTGTTGAGCGGCGTCAAGATGAGACTGTTGACCACCGACTCGTCCTTCAAGTTGCGGGGCGAGACTCTCCAGAAAGCCATACAGGAGGACCGAGACAAAGGTCTCATTCCCTTCTATGTAAGTGCTGACAATAAACATGTCTAACTGACATTGACTTGGTTGCTAGTGACTGTTGACAAGCCTGTTTGACTTTCAGGTTGTGCCAACTCTGGGCACGACGTCTGTGTGTTCCTTCGACGCGCTGGAGGAGTTGGGCGTCGTGTGCAGCAAGGAGAACATCTGGCTTCATGTGGACGCCGCCTATGCAGGTGAGTGTGTCCGGGACGGCAGGAGACAGTCACTTGAGTCCAGAGTTTCCATCTCTAATGCAGACACAGTTTATGGCAAAACAATTTTGTTTACACTGACATGTCCATTCCTTCCCTAGTGCGATCCGACTGCACAAAGATGTGTGTGGTTCCACGTCAGCGGTACCTAGCTCGCCAAGTTCTTTGAGGTAGGCATCCTATATTGGCAATATTCATTTCCCAGATCACATGCACTGTAGAGTTGGTTCGGCACTGCATTTGAAGACTTTGACGGGTGATATTGCTTTGGACCTAAGACTCCGTTGATAAAGTGCCCACTTGGTCACACGGGACATTTGTTGTGGGATGATCCAGTTCTTGCTGTCACTTCATTATTGTGAACTACTTTAACTTCAGTACATAATTTAGTTCCCACTGTTACTTCACTAATGTGAACTCGTTCAACTTTCAGTACTTCATCTAGTTTACACTGTTTCGGCACTGAGGCGATCCAATTCAAGGTTCACCAAGTAATTTAGTTCACGATATTACTCTCCACTATTACTTCTATTACTACTATTACATCACTAATGTGATCTAGTTCAACGTCCAGTACTTAGTTCACACTCTTACTTCACTACTGTAATCTAGTTCAACTTTCACTACTTCATTTAGTTCACTCTGACACTTCAGTAATGTGAAATAATTCAACTTTCAGTACATAATTTAGTTCACGCTGTCACTTCACTAAAGTGAGCTACTTCAACTGTCTGTACATTATTTATTTATTTCATGCTGTGGTTTAGTGTATCTTACAGTACTTCATTTAGTTTACACTGTTTCGTCACTAACGTGATCCAATAGGTTTCACTATATCATTTATTTCACGCTATTACTCCCCAGTATTACTTCTATTACTACCATTACTTCACTAATGTATTCTAGCTCAACTACCAGTACTTAGTCCACACTCTTATTTCACTACTGTAATCTAGTTCAACTTTCAGTACTTCATTTAGTTCACTCTGTCTCTTCACTAATGTACTCTAGTTTAACTTTCACTCTTTCATTTAGTTCACACTGTTACTTCACTATTGTGATCTAGTTCCTTTCGGTACACCTTTTAGTTCACGCTGTCACTTCACTACTGTAATATAGTTCAATTTTTAGTATTTCATTTAGTTAAAATTGTTCTCTAATGTAATCTATAGGTTTACAGTTTAAAAAAAAATGTAGAGAGTGGAAGTTGTGCTTATTGGGCTGTTTTCTCCACTCTTGCCTCTCCCTCTCTGTGTCTGCCTCCATGCTCGTTCCATTCGGTTCCTTATCATCATTCTAGGAAACGTGCTCACTCTTTGGGCGCGCGCGCGATAATACAAAAAGAAGGTCAGCAGAAACGCGCTTACTGCCACATCAATAACAACTCATTTACAATCTATTTCAAACATTATCATCATTCTAGGAAACGTGCTCACTCTTTGGGCGCGCGCGCCTAATACAGAAAGAAGGTCAGCAGAAACCCGCTTAATGCCACATCAATAACAACTCATTTACAATCTATTTCAAACATTATCATCAGTCTAGGAAACGTGCTCACTCTTTGGGCGCGCGCGCCTAATACAGAAAGAAGGTCAGCAGAAACGCGCTTACTGCCACATCAATAACAACTCATTTACAATCTATTTCAAACATTATCACGCTTGCTGATATACTTGCTGTGATTTTCCAGAGACTTTCAGAATATTAGCTGAAGGCATCGAGAAAGAATCTTGAAGGAGAATTGTGTTACACATTGACGGTACTTCTGGTGTTTATGTTTGGTGAGAGCGCGACTCCAAGTGCCCCCCCCCCCATTAGCTTGCTGTACAGCTGAGTCACATTATTTTTACTTTCTGTACACGTACTATGTACATTTAGAGAAGTTTTGTACTACACCCAAACATTCGATACCGAGATTTCAATGGAAATACATGCTTTGGGCCTCCCTGAATTAAAAAAATGGAAAAAGGCTCGTATGTGTATGTGTGTCATAACTCAAAGACGAAAAGACCGTTGAATACCATGGAACAATTTTCGAAAACGTTGATTTTGTCAAAAATTGATCTAACGATTTTAATTAAAATATCGTATATTGAAGATATTTCCTGACAAAATAAATGTTTATCTTGAATTTTCTGGCAATAGCCTCTGAAGACTAATTTAATCTGGATGAATTTTACGGAATTTTGTATAACTGCTAAACCGTGAGAGATGGACAAAAACTTACCACACAAAAAACACATGAGCATGTTAAAACACACAATTTATGTTATGTACATTTTTTTTTGTGAAGTTGATTGTTTTTGAGATATTCCTTGCTTTTGGTTTCAGCTTTCAAAACTTATAATTTTCTCATGCAGGAATTTGTCACCTCGTGTCCATTCAAACAAAGGAACTCCAGTCACATAGCAACCAGCTTTTCACTATCACTTTAAGCTATAGTACTCCCTTGTTTCGCTTCTACTTACAAGGAAACAAGTAATAAGACTATTTTTGTTACTTTTTTCTCGATTATCACGATGGAAATAGAAGCATAAGCTTTCTAACAATAATTTGATGCAGAGAAAGTCATGTGAATGTAACACATCAGATTTTCTGAGCCGATTTTCCAATAATAAGCTTTACGTGAATCTGGGGCTTACATTTTCCGACCAAAACTAATAATTAGCTTTGTTGTTACACAGAGTTCCGCTTGACGCATAAAACAGCTTTAACCTCGAGAGCGAGGTCTTCCTATTGGGCTACTACAAGAAAGACTATTTCCCAGTGAACATATTACGAGGGCCGTTTTTTTTTCAACCTCCTATAGGCCATAAATAAAAGACAAGTTCGTACAAAACAATTATTTTATTACTAAAAGTTTTGTACACTTATGGTTACTTTTCAACATAATCACCGAAAGGATTGAGAAATTTTCGTACCTGTGTACAAGCTTTGCAATATCCGCTTCAAAAAATGTTGTCGCCAAGGATTTCAAATGAGCATTGCCGTTGTTTTGAACATCTTCGTACTTTACGACGTTTGCGGAGAGCAATTCAAAACAAACGAAGAGGAATGCTGACTACTTGAGGAGTTGTGTTGATCCATGACAACGCTCGTCCACACAACCCATCGGCTCCTTGAACAATTTCAATGGGACATTTTCGATCATCCGCCGTACAGTCTTCACCTGGCACCCAGCGACTTTCACCTTTTCCTTGAACTGAAGACGTGGCTAGGAGGGCAGCACTTTCAAACAAACGAAGATCTTTAAAACAACGTCATTGCTCATTTGAAATCATTGGCGGCAACATTTTTTGAAGCGGGTATTGCAAAGCTTGTGCACAGGTACGATAAATGTCTCAATCTTTTCGGTGATTATGTTGAAAAGTAACCATAAGTGTACAAAACTTTTAGTAATAGAATAATTGTTTTCTGTGAACTTGTCTTTTATTTATAGCCTATCGGAGGTTGAAGACAAAACGAGCCTCCTATACCGCTCTTCAAGTTTCTGTTGCCTCCAGTAACCTATTATTCCTTAACTTTATAGAAACTAATACACGTGTATGTCATATTATTTAATCATCTGGTTTTCGGGTAATTTGCATGTTAGGCTGTAACGATGTTGTGTTGCAGGGTCGGCGTTCATGTGCCCAGAATTCCGGTATCTGATGAAGGGAGTCAAATACGCGGACTCCTTCAACTTCAACCCTCACAAGTGGATGCTGGTGAACTTCGACTGCTCGGCGATGTGGTAAGTTTGGTCAGGGTGGAGCCACAGGCTGGTTTAGAGGTCCTGGCAGCAAATGTTTAAAAGTACTATGTACATAGTGTATAGAGAAGGTATTGCACTCCACCCAAAAATTCGATACCCAGATTTCACCGGAAATATATGTTTTAGGGTTCCCTGTATCCAAAAAAAATAATTTTCAGAAAAAGGTCCGTGTGTGAACACGTTAACTCAAAAACGAAAAGTCGGCAAAACACCAAACTTGGTATTTAAGTTTAATATCTTCCAAGGATGCGACATAAAGATTTTCAAGAAAATCCCCCCACTCCTACCTACCCTTTACATAGAAAAATGTTCGCAAATTTTGCTTTTCTTAAAAATGGCTCTAACGACTTTCATTAAAATACCACACATTAAAGCCATTTGTATCACAAATAAAATGTATATCTTGAATTTTCTGGTAATAGCTTCTAAAGACCTGTTTATTCTGAATGAATTTGGCTTAATTTGGCATAACTAGTAAACCGTAAGAGATAGACAAAAACTTACTATACAAAAATGTAGATCTTGTTAAAATACACAAGTTGTGTCACATACATTTTGTTCGTGGAGCTTACCGTTTTTGAGTTATTCCTTGTTATTGGTTTCCGTTGTGAAGTAATTGTACTTTTCTCAGACGGAAGTGACCGTTTTTCTTTTGTTCTACCCCTGGCCAAGCAAAGAAGCAATTTGCAGTGACAATCGCATAACGACAGTTTTTAAAACATTTGACTATCACTTTAACATAGCAAATTCCTTTAGTTGCCTTCTACTTATAAGGAACTAAGTAATAAGAACATTCTGCTAATGTTTATCTCGATTACCATTATGCTGAAGGAAGTCTGTTTGAAGAGTAGCTAGAGAAAGTCATGTGAGTGTGACACATCATATTTTTAAAAGTTTAGGTTTTTAGTTGAGAGTTTGAGGTAGAGGCAGGCTACTTAACCTGTTACTACTACTACAGTTTGAACCTTCGAGGACTCGTTTACCTCAAGTGAGACAAGGCATGGCAGTTTCCCTTCGGGGTTTACAGTTCTTTGATGTCCAGGCACAGTAACCAGTTGGCTCGGCGCTCAGCTCTCATGTCTTCCATTCACATGCCTTTCTCTACATCGCTACAAATTAATGTTAAAATGCATGTTCTTCTATCTAATTTATGCTAATCAAGATAAACATTAATAGAAGTTGTCTTATTACTTGCTTCCTTGTAAGTAGAAGGGAATACACTAGCATAAAGTGATAGTAGTCAAATGTTTGAATAGTCATGTGGTTGAGATCCGTTTTTATACAGGGTCAGGAGTTTACAGCTGTCCATATGAGAAAACTTTCAGTATTTTAAACCTAAAATAAATAACAAGGAAAACCTCAGAAATGTCCAATTCCACGAACAAAAACGTATATGATATAAATTGTGTTTTTAACGTGCTTTACATGTTTTGTATAGTAAGTTTCTGTTTATCTTTTACATTTTACCAGTTACGCAAAATTCCCTAAAATTAATCGAGAGTAAATTAGTTTTCAGAGGCTATTGCCAGAAAATTAAGATATACATTTTATTTGCCAGGTAAATATCTTTAATATATGATGTTTTAATCATAACCGTTACAGCCATCAAACTTGGTATATAGGTTTCGTATCTTTCAAGGTTGCGACAAGATTTTCAAGAAAATTCCCCCACCCCAAACTACCCTTTACATGGAACCTTTATCGAAAAATTAAATTTTCTAAAATTGGCTCTAAAGACTTTGATTAAAATATCGTATTTTACTCCGGTTTCCCCCGCCACTCATTGCACCATCAACCTTCCATCATCAATTTCGCTTACATTTCATATCATCCACTTCCTCATGTTCACATTTTTGTAACTGTGTGTTTTCCCAAAAAAGACTCTAAATTTTCATCAAAATACATTGAGTTGTAAGACATGTTCGTAAAAATATTTACCAGACAAATAAAATGCATACCTTGAATTTTCTGGGAATAGCTTCTGAGGACTACTTTATTCTGTATGAATTTTACGGAATTTTGCATAACTGCTAAACCGTAAGAGATAGACAGAGATGTAGAGCATGTTAAAACACACAATTTAAGTTATGCACATTTTTTTTTCGTGGAGATGATTTTTTGAGATATTCCTTGTTTTTGGTTTCAGCCCTAAAAACGTATAATTTTCTCATACAGGAATTTGTCAGCTCCTGTCCATAAAACAAAGGAACTTCAGTCACATAACAACCAGGTTTTGACTATCACTTTAAGTTATGGTACACTCTTATTTCGCTTCTACTTACAAGAAAAAGTAATAAGACTATTTCTGCTATTTTTTTTTCTCGAATTGTATGAAGTAAATAGAAGCATAAGATTTTTAACAATACTTTGTTGCAGAGATGTAGAGAAAGGCATGTAAATGAAAAGATTGTTTTAAGAAATTTCATAGGTGATTCGCCTTACGTTATATTTATTTCACATACTTGTGCTGAACTTTATTTGAGATGTATTAATGTGAGGAGAGGGTGTGCCGGGTCTAGGTCCTGATGTTTGTTACAGGTTGAAGAACCCTAGTGACTTCATAGAGGCCTACAAGGTGGACCCACTATACCTCAAACTGGACGAGCAGACAGCGCTACCAGAGTATAGAGTGAGTTAATGTTTTCCTCAGTTTTGGTGTCACACAGGGCGGAAATGATACCGTTTTGTTGAAGCAAATCTTGCGCTCAGCCACCACTACACAAACTACCATATACTCCACACGCAACATGTGTCAAATGTGTACATAGTGTTTAGAGAAGGTATTGTATTGCACTCAAAAATTCTATACCGAGATTTCACCGTAAATACATGTTTTGAGACACACTGAATTGAAAAAGCATTTTTAGAAAAATGTCTGTGTGTGTGTCTGTGGGCAGCATAGCTCAAAAACGAAAAGCCCATTAAAAACCAAACTTATATAGGTTTGTTATCTGCCAAGGACGCGACACGAAGATTTTCAAGAAAATCCCCCACCCTCAGCTACCCTTTACATGGAACTTTTTTTGAAAAATTTTATTTTCTAAAAAATGGCTCTAACGATTTTGATTAAAATGTCATATATTAAAGATGTTTACACAACAAATAGGATGTATATCTTGAATTTTCAGGGAATAACCTCTGAAGACTACTTTATTCTGAATGAATTTTACAAAACTGCTAAACCGTAAGAAATGGACAAAAACTTACCACTCAGAAATTGTAGAGCACATTAAAACACAAAATTTATGCTATATACATTTTTCCATGGAGATGATCGTTTTTAAGATATTCCTTGTTTTTAGTTTCAGCTTTGAAAAACATAATTTTCCCATACAGGAACCTGTCAACTCGTGTCCATACAAACAAAGGAACTTCAATCACATAGCAACCAGTTTTTCACTATCACTTTAACCTATGCTACTCTCTTATTTCGCTTCTACTTATAAGAAAGCAAGTAATAAGTCTATTTCTGCTAATTTTTTCTCGATTAGCAGAAGTAAATAGAAGCATAAGAATTTGCTGTAGAGATGTAGAGAAAGCCATGTGAATGAAACACATCATATTTTTATACAACTTTTCTGGTTGTTTATTGAATTGACCTTGTATTACATTTTATCTATGTTCCAGCACTGGCAAATTCCTCTGTGTCGACGGTTCAGAGCGCTGAAACTCTGGTTTGTGCTGCGTCTGTACGGCGTGAAGAACATCCAAGAGCACATCCGGAAACAAGTGGCCCTGGCACATGAGTTCGAGTCCCTGGTGAAGGAGGACGACCGCTTCGAGATCAGTGCCGAAGTGACCATGGGACTGGTGTGTTTCAGACTCAAGGTAAGTGTCACGGGTTTGAGTCCCTGGTGAAGGAGGACGACCGCTTCGAGATCAGTGTCAGAGTCATATTGGGACTGGTGTGTTTCAGGCTCAAGGTAAGTGACACGGGTTTGAGTCCCTGGTGAAGGAGGACGACCGCTTCGAGATCATTGCCAAAGTCATATTGGGGCTGGTGTGTTTCAGGCTCAAGGTAAGTGACACGGGTTTGAGTCCCTGGTGAAGGAGGACGACCGCTTCGAGATCATTGCCAAAGTCATATTGGGACTGGTGTGTTTCAGACTCAAGGTAAGTGACTCGGGTTTGAGTCCCTGGTGAAGGAGGACGACCGCTTCGAGATCAGTGTCAAAGTCATATTGGGACTGGTGTGTTTCAGACTCAAGGTAAGTGACACGGGTTTGAGTCCCTGGTGAAGGAGGACGACCGCTTTGAGATCATTGCCAAAGTCATATTGGGACTGGTGTGTTCAGGCTCAAGGTAGGTGACACGGGTTTGAGTCCCTGGTGAAGGAGGACGACCGCTTTGAGATCATCGCCGAAGTGACCATGGGACTGGTGTGTTTCAGACTCAAGGTAAGTGACACGGGTTTGAGTCCCTGGTGAAGGAGGACGACCGCTTCGAGATCAGTGTCAAAGTCATATTGGGACTGGTGTGTTTCAGAGTCAAGGTAAGTGACACGGGTTTGAGTCCCTGGAGAAGGAGGACGACCGCTTCGAGATCAGTGCCAAAGTCATATTGGGACTGGTGTGTTTCAGACTCAAGGTAAGTGACACGGGTTTGAGTCCCTGGTGAAGGAGCACGACCGCTTCGAGATCATTGCCAGGGTCATATTGGGACTGGTGTGTTTCAGACTCAAGGTAAGTGACACGGGTTTGAGTCCCTGGTGAAGGACCGCTTCGAGATCTTTGCCAAAGTCATATTGGGACTGGTGTGTTTCAGACTCAAGGTAAGTGACACGGGTTTGAGTCCCTGGTGAAGGAGGACGACCGCTTCGAGATCATTGCCAGGGTCATATTGGGACTGCTGTGTTTCAGACTCAAGGTAAGTGACACGGGTTTGAGTCCCTGGTGAAGGAGCACGACCGCTTCGAGATCATTGCCAGGGTCATATAGGGACAAGTGTGTTTCAGACTCAAGGTAAGTGACACGGGTTTGAGTCCCTGGTGAAGGACCGCTTCGAGATCTTTGCCAAAGTCATATTGGGACTGGTGTGTTTCAGGCTCAAGGTAAGTGACAGGGTTTGAGTCCCTGGTGAAGGAGCACGACCGCTTCGAGATCATTGCCAGGGTCATATTGGGACTGCTGTGTTTCAGACTCAAGGTAAGTGACACGGGTTTGAGTCCCTGGTGAAGGAGCACGACCGCTTCGAGATCTTTGCCAAAGTCATATTGGGACTGGTGTGTTTCAGACTCAAGGTAAGTGACACGGGTTTGAGTCCCTGGTGAAGGAGGACGACCGCTTCGAGATCATTGCCAGGGTCATATTGGGACTGCTGTGTTTCAGACTCAAGGTAAGTGACACGGGTTTGAGTCCCTGGTGAAGGAGCACGACCGCTTCGAGATCATTGCCAGGGTCATATAGGGACAAGTGTGTTTCAGACTCAAGGTAAGTGACACGGGTTTGAGTCCCTGGTGAAGGACCGCTTCGAGATCTTTGCCAAAGTCATATTGGGACTGGTGTGTTTCAGGCTCAAGGTAAGTGACAGGGTTTGAGTCCCTGGTGAAGGACCGCTTCGAGATCATTGCCAAAGTCATATTGGGACTGGTGTGTTTCAGACTCAAGGTAAGTGATACGGGTTTGAGTCCCTGGTGAAGAACCGCTTCGAGATCTTTGCCAAAGTCATATTGGCACTGGTGTGTTTCAGACTCAAGGTAAGTGATACGGGTTTGAGTCCCTGGTGAAGGACCGCTTCGAGATCTTTGCCAAAGTCATATTGGGACTGGTGTGTTTCAGACTCAAGGTAAGTGATACGGGTTTGAGTCCCTGGTGAAGGACCGCTTCGAGATCTTTGCCAAAGTCATATTGGGACTGGTGTGTTTCAGACTCAAGGTAAGTGATACGGGTTTGAGTCCCTGGTGAAGGACCGCTTCGAGATCTTTGCCAAAGTCATATTGGGACTGGTGTGTTTCAGACTCAAGGTAAGTGATACGGGTTTGAGTCCCTGGTGAAGGACCGCTTCGAGATCTTTGCCAAAGTCATATTGGGACTGGTGTGTTTCAGAATCAAGGTAAGTGACACGGGTTTGAGTCCCTGGTGAAGAACCGCTTCGAGATCTTTGCCAAAGTCATATTGGGACTGGTGTGTTTCAGAATCAAGGTAAGTGACACGGGTTTGAGTCCCTGGTGAAGAACCGCTTCGAGATCTTTGCCAAAGTCATATTGGGACTGGTGTGTTTCAGAATCAAGGTAAGTGACACGGGTTTGAGTCCCTGGTGAAGAACCGCTTCGAGATCTTTGCCAAAGTCATATTGGGACTGGTGTGTTTCAGAATCAAGGTAAGTGACACGGGTTTGAGTCCCTGGTGAAGGACCGCTTCGAGATCTTTGCCAAAGTCATATTGGGACTGGTGTGTTTCAGAATCAAGGTAAGTGACACGGGTTTGAGTCCCTGGTGAAGAACCGCTTCGAGATCTTTGCCAAAGTCATATTGGGACTGGTGTGTTTCAGAATCAAGGTAAGTGACACGGGTTTGAGTCCCTGGTGAAGAACCGCTTCGAGATCTTTGCCAAAGTCATATTGGGACTGGTGTGTTTCAGAATCAAGGTAAGTGACACGGGTTTGAGTCCCTGGTGAAGAACCGCTTCGAGATCTTTGCCAAAGTCATATTGGGACTGGTGTGTTTCAGAATCAAGGTAAGTGACACGGGTTTGAGTCCCTGGTGAAGAACCGCTTCGAGATCTTTGCCAAAGTCATATTGGGACTGGTGTGTTTCAGAATCAAGGTAAGTGACACGGGTTTGAGTCCCTGGTGAAGGACCGCTTCGAGATCTTTGCCAAAGTCATATTGGGACTGGTGTGTTTCAGAATCAAGGTAAGTGACACGGGTTTGAGTCCCTGGTGAAGAACCGCTTCGAGATCTTTGCCAAAGTCATATTGGGACTGGTGTGTTTCAGAATCAAGGTAAGTGACACGGGTTTGAGTCCCTGGTGAAGAACCGCTTCGAGATCTTTGCCAAAGTCATATTGGGACTGGTGTGTTTCAGAATCAAGGTAAGTGACACGGGTTTGAGTCCCTGGTGAAGAACCGCTTCGAGATCTTTGCCAAAGTCATATTGGGACTGGTGTGTTTCAGAATCAAGGTAAGTGACACGGGTTTGAGTCCCTGGTGAAGGACCGCTTCGAGATCTTTGCCAAAGTCATATTGGGACTGGTGTGTTTCAGAATCAAGGTAAGTGATACGGGTTTGAGTCCCTGGTGAAGGACCGCTTCGAGATCTTTGCCAAAGTCATATTGGGACTGGTGTGTTTCAGACTCAAGGTAAGTGACACGGGTTTGAGTCCCTGGTGAAGGACCGCTTCGAGATCTTTGCCAAAGTCATATTGGGACTGGTGTGTTTCAGACTCAAGGTAAGTGACACGGGTTTGAGTCCCTGGTGAAGGACCGCTTCGAGATCTTTGCCAAAGTCATATTGGGACTGGTGTGTTTCAGAATCAAGGTAAGTGACACGGGTTTGAGTCCCTGGTGAAGGACCGCTTCGAGATCTTTGCCAAAGTCATATTGGGACTGGTGTGTTTCAGAATCAAGGTAAGTGACACGGGTTTGAGTCCCTGGTGAAGGACCGCTTCGAGATCTTTGCCAAAGTCATATTGGGACTGGTGTGTTTCAGGTTCAAGGTAAGTGACACGGGTTCGAGTCTAAGGCAGGTAGTGTGACACATAACATAGTTTACATAAAACTTTTGTCACAATTATTACCAAAAATAAACTTTGTTATTACTTTCTCTAGACGTACTATGTACCTACATAGTGTATAGAGAAGGTATTGTATTGTACCAAAACTTTCGGTACAAGACTTCACCGGAAATACATTGTTTGTAGACCCCGATTAAAACAAATTAGAAAGAGGTCCGTGAGTGTGTTAGTCCGCGGGTCTGTGAACACGATAACTCAAAAACGAAAGGTCGGTAAAATACTAAACTTGTTGTTTAAGTTTTAGTAACGGATCATCAAGAAGTCGCTCCTCACCTTCCGTGTAACCAAGATCCCCTAGAGTTGGGAATTATGTTGGCAGCACTGGCTGGCGCGAGCGTATGGTGGAAGCTGGTTGCGAAAACTGCTAGCTTCACTATATTCATGCATGAAAGGTAATGTAGAAAAATAATATACAACTAACCTGTTTAAAGAAGATGTTGAAAATGTTTACCATTTTCTTGAAGACACAAATTCACTCATTTTAATTTATTTTTGAACACTGTAATTAATGTCTTCTTGTAATCTTCTGTCGCCGTTTTCAGCTCATCGATTGTTTTTTATTGTCCTTATAGACCGAAGCTTTAGCGTCTCCCCAAAGAAAATAATCCAGAGGGGTAAGATCAGGAGATCGCGGAGGCCACAGACCTTTAGAAATTAGTTTTTCCCCAAAAAATTCCACTAACAGTCCCATACATTTATGTGATGTATGAGCAGTAGCGTTATCTTGTTGAAAAAATGCACTGTTCACTTCACCTTCATTTAGCTGTGAAAAAAATGGAAAAAGAAAATCCGAGCAATAAACATCTGAATTAATTGAGTGATGGAAACAAATTGGTCCAATAATTCGAGAGCGAGAGATCGCACACCATACACCAATTTTCTCTGAATGTAAAAGGGTTTCCTGAATTGCATTAGGATTTTCAGTAGACCATACTCGCGTATTTTGTGAATTTACGCTTCCTGATAAGTGGAACCAAGCTTCATCAGTTAAAAATGTCCTATCTAACACGTCAATTCCATGGTGCAAAATAAACCTCTGAAACCATTCACAATACTGAACTCTTTTTCTGTGATCTGTGGGTTTTAATTCGTGGACGGCTGATACCTTATATGGATACAAACCTAGTTCTGTTTTGACTGCTTTGTATGGGGAAACGAAAGAAATATCACATTGTTGGGCCAATTTGTTTATTGATTTCTGTGGATTTTAAGCATTCTATACGACAGTTGTTCTTCTGTTAGCACACTGGGTCTACCACTTCTAATAGCATCATGCACGGAACCTGACTCCCGAAATGTATTAATTAAATCACGCACAGTATCTCGAGTTTTGAGTTAGGAAACCTGACAACGAACTTTTGTTTCACTTTCTCTGTATAATTTCCACGTTCATTAAAAACGTTTTCCACTAGAAACACACGTTCCTCTGTAGAATACATTGATTTCGCTTCAGACACACGCCATAGCTTACAGCATAGTAGACCATACTAACCAGTACAACAAACAGCTCGCAGTTGCTGATAATGATAACATCCCGTAGGAATCGAATGCGATAAACCTAGGGATGCCAACCTTTTGTCGAGCGGTGGCCAGCAGCAAGGTGCGGAGCAAGTTCTTGATGACCCCATTATCTTCCAATGCTGGAGACGAACACATTTTTGAAAATTTTGATTTTCTCAAAAATGACTGTGACGATTTTGTTTAAAATACCACATATTAACATCATTTCCCTCACAAATAAACCTTATATCTTGAATTTTCTCGGAAAACTTCTGAAGATCTGTTGTTCATTCGAATGAATTTTGAATAACTGGTAAACCACAAGATATAGACAAAAAACTGTAGATATTGTCAAAGCGCACAATTTATATAACATATATTTTTCGTGGAGTTGACCGTTCTCGAGATATTCCTTGTTATTAGTCTCGGTTTTAAAATACTCATACGTGAACTTGTCTTTTTCTGGCTATGCAAAGAAACGGATTTCAAACAAATAGTAACCACATGTTAAAACATTGTTTATCCCAGTGTATTTCCTTATTCCCCTTCTACTTACAAGGAACTAAGTAATATGGCCGTTTCTGTTAACGTTTATCTGTATTTACATGAAGTAGATAGAAGAATAAGTTTGTAAACAGTAATGTGTAACAAAGATGTAGCGAAAGTCATGTGAATGGAATACATAAATTTTAGTTTGTCTATACGTACTATGTACATAGTGTATAGAGAAGGTATTGTAGTGCACCCAAAAATTCAATACCAAGATTTCACCGCAAATATATGTTTTGAAACCCCCTGAAACAAAAAAAAAGCATTTTTAGAAACATGTCCGTGTGTCTGTCTGCTGTATGTATGTGTGTGTGTCTGAGGGCAGCATAGCTCTAAAACGAAAAGACTGTTAAAAACCAAACTTGGTATTTAGAAAATCCCCCAACCCCAACTACCTTTTATGTGGAACTTTTTTCGAAAATTTTGATTTTCACAAAAATGGCTCTAACAATTTTGATTAAAATGTCATATATTAAAGTTATTTATACGACAATAATATGTATATCTTGAATTTTCTGGGTATAGCCTCTGAAGACTACTTTATTCTGGATAAATTTTACGGAATTTCACATAACTGCTAAGAGATGGTCAAAAACTTACCACACAGAAAATGTAGAGGACATTAAAGCATACAATTTATGTTATATACATATTTTGTGGAGTTGGTCGTTTTTAAGATATTCCTTGTTTTTAGTTTCAGCTTTGAAAAACTTATACTTTTCTCATACAGGAATTTGTCAACTGTGTCCATGCAAACAAAGGAACTTCAGTCACATAGCAACCAGCTTTTGACTATCACTTTAACCTATGCTACTCCCTTATTTCGCTTCTACTTACAAGGAAGCAAGTAATAAGACTATTTCTGCTAACTTTTTCTCGATTAGCATGAAGTAAATAGAAGCTTAAGCTTTTTAACAATAATTTGTTGCAGAAATGCAGAGAAAGTCATGTGAATGGAACACATCAGATCTTTATCGTTATTTGTGCATATTATTGTATTTTCAACTTGAAATAGACATATTTATGGGCAAGTGTTATTGATCAAAATCAAATTTCGGATTTTTATCAATTTTTCACCATAGTGAAAATGTTAAAACACCGCATCCACTTACAGTCATCCATTTAAATTGTCACGTGACACGGTTTAAAGGGCCGCATGGTAATAAAAATAACAGGAAATTGAACTACAAGCGTTTCATTATTTAATTAGGTAGGGTTTTTTTTTCTTTTTTTGCACTTTTTGATCAGATTTCACAGATGTATTACCTTAAGGACAGAAACTGTTTGTGCCAAAATGCTTCTTCACTTCTGGAAACTCTTGAAGGTGTCAAGGGAACAGGAACGACAAATGGGCAAGAGTTTGTGGGTGCAGCAGCTCCAGTCCATGCCTTGAAGTTTCCAAAAGATGGACATAGAGGAAGACAACTGGACATCTGTCATGTGTCGAAGGAACTGCTGCCTAGGCACTTTAACAACAGGAGTTATTCGCGACTTATTTTCTGCAAGTTCCCGAGAATATGTGAGTTAATTAGTATCAGAAGAATAGTGTTAGTGGTATGTTCAAATCTTTGCCTCGTCTGCTTGAGTCTCTTGTGGGTAAATATCCTAGTTACACAGACAACTTTCCGTACCAGTTGACAGAAGTACATAGTCACTTTCCTGTGTCATCTGCTTGAGTAATTTGTTGACAAATGTTGGTTATATAGTCAAACTCCTGTGTATCAGCTTGTATTACTTGTTGATAGTTGTCCTTAATTACACAGCGATCTTTCTGTGTCCTCAATTAGAGTAAGTTCTTGATAGTTGTCCATAGTTACATAGCGACCTTCCTGTGTCATCTGCTTGAGTAATTTGTTGACAAATGTTGGTTATATAGTCAAACTCCTGTGCATCTGCTTGTATTACTTGTTGACAGTTGTCCTTAGTTACATAGCGACCTTCCTGTATCATCAATTAGAGTAAGTTTTTGATGAATGTCCTTAGTTACATAGCGACCTTCCTGTGTCATCAGCTAGAGTAAGTTCTTGGTAGTTGTCCTTAATTACATAGTCACCTTCCTGTGTACCAGCTTGAATAACTTCTTGAGAAATGTCTTTAATGGCATATTGAGTTTTGTATAACTAGTTGTGTATAGTACCAGAAGAATATTCACCTTCTTGTGAGTGAGTTGTTGATAGTTGTTGATAATGGTACCTTACTGTGCCATCTATTTAAAAAATAGATCGTGACAGAGAAATGCATTAATTGGCAGTTGCCTGTTGATGATTGTCTGATACAGGGTATTTGGACCTGGTCTGTTTCTCCTTGATTCTCTCAGTGGTTACAATTGCGTTAAGCCGTGCTGATGCACACAAACCTCTGAACCTTCTGTTACCTTGCTTACATGAGCTAATGTTTGACTTTGCAGGGCTCGAACGAGAGGAATGAGACATTGCTAAAGAGGATCAACGGTCATGGTGTGATTCACCTGGTGCCGAGCAAGATCAAGGACACATACTTCCTGCGACTGGCCATCTGCTCGCGTTTCACCGAGTCCGCCGACATCCAGCTCTCGTGGAATGAGATTCGCTCCTTGGCTGAAGATGTTCTTGCTGAGGATCAACCTGGAAAGTGATTGCGGGCGGCTCTTGTTCGTCGAGTCCGCTCCTTGACCGCATCCATGTGTTTCTAGTCACATTAGTGAATACTCATGTAAATGATTGAGAATAGAATTATAGTTCAATTGTTGATTAGAGAGGTCATATCGGACATGGATGAAATCGGTGAGATAGTGCTCAAATGATCTCGGAGTCCATAAAGCCCGAGAATGTGAGGCAGACACGCTACCCCCATACCACCGAGCCGGGATACGACGTTTCTGTGAAATTTAAAATACTGTTTGATTTTAATACTTGGAAGTTTTTGAAATTCGTCGTAGTTGTTGATTATTTGACGGAAATAGTTATATATGTTTCAGTAGGAGTTAAAATTTGACTGTTACGTTAGTAGGTACCTACTTGCTTGTAAATAATAATCGAATAAATGTATTTCTGCAAATGTGATATCGTAATTCCTTCTTAACCCGTAAAATTCAAAACCCTTAATAATGATTTCTTCTCGGGATGTTAGCTAAGTGTTGGATTCCTTTCCAAGCTTTCAACGACGTACTCTGTCGCCATCGTCAGTGTGGCAAGACTTGTTCTAGTTCTCTGATGATGGTGACAGCTTGGAAAGTTATCCAACACTTGCCTGACTGGTATCCTGAGAAGAAATCACTAATAACCTTTGTAACATCTAGTGCTGGGCAAACTATACCACAGCCGGGCACTTCCGATACCCGGCACTTCCGATACCAGGCACTTCCGATACCCGGCACTTCCGATACCAGGCACTTCCGATACCAGGCATTTCCGATACCCGGCACTTCCGATACCAGGCACTTCCGATACCCGGCACTTCCGATACCCGGCACTTCCGATACCCGGCACTTCCGATACCCGGCACTTCCGATACCAGGCACTTCCGATACCAGGCACTTCCGATACCAGGCACTTCCGATACCAGGCATTTCCGATACCCGGCACTTCCGATACCAGGCACTTCCGATACCAGGCACTTCCGATACCAGGCAATTCCGATACCAGGCACTTCCGATACCAGGCACTTCCGATACCCGGCACTTCCGATACCAGGCACTTCCGATACCAGGCACTTCCGATACCAGGCACTTCCGATACCAGGCACTTCCGATACCAGGCACTTCCGATACCCGGCACTTCCGATACCAGGCACTTCCGATACCCGGCACTTCCGATACCCGGCACTTCCGATACCAGGCATTTCCGATACCCGGCACTTCCGATACCCGGCACTTCCGATACCAGGCACTTCCGATACCCGGCACTTCCGATACCCGGCACTTCCGATACCAGGCACTTCTGATACCAAGTCGACAAATTGTCATATCAGCTTGTAGATTTGGACTTTCTCTACGAGTCCTTAGTACAAAGGTACACACTTTATTGCACTCCACCCAAAATTCCATACCACAGATATTACCGGAAATACACATTTTAAGGTCAACTGTATAAAAACAGCATTTTTACTTTCTCTACATGTACTATGTGCATAGCGTAAAGAGAAGGCATTGTATTGCACCAAAATTCGATACCGATATTTTACAGGAAATAAATGTTTTGGGAACCCTGAATTGAAAAGAGCATTTTTAGTGTGTGTGCCTGTGGCAATATAGTTCAAGAACGAAAAATCCGTTAAATACTAGACTTAGTATTTAATTTCAGTATCTTCCAAAGATGCGACAGAAAGTATTTCAATAAAATTCCCCCACTCCCAACTATCCTTTACGTGGAAATTTTTCGAAATTTTTGATTTTCTCAAAAATAGCTCAAACGATTTTGATTAAAACCTCTTATATTCAAGATATTTACGTCACAAATAAAATATATATCTTCAATTTTCTGGGATAAACTTCTGAAGACCTCATTCTAGATAAGTTTTGCAGAATGTTGTATAACTGATAAACCGTAAGAGATAAACAAAAACTTACTGCACAAAAATGTGGATCTTGTTAAACACACAATTTATGAAATATATATTTTGTCGTGTAGATGACCGTTTACGAGATATTCCTTGTTATTAATTTCAGTTTTAAAATACTTTTCTCATGCTTTTTTTTTTGGGTAGTGTTTAACGCCCGCTTTAACTACTAATGGCACTGCAGGCGGTGACACTGATGATACATGAATGATGATGGAGCACCGGTGGAATGCGATGGCGGGGGAAACCGGAGTACCCGGAGAAAACCCGCCCCAGCGCCGCTTTGTCCACAACAAATCTCACATGCGGTCCCTTGGGATCGAACCCCGGTCGTCTAGGTGAGAGTCGAGTGGTCTAACCACTCGGCCACGGAGCGGCCACTTTTCTCATGCTGGAATATAAAACACCGACCAAGCAAAGATTTGGATTTCAATCACATAGCGACAGCTTTTAAAACTTTTGACTATCACTTTATCCTAGTGTATTCCCCTCTACTTATAAGAAAACAAGTAATAAGACAATCTCTGTTAATGTTTATCTTTATTTGCATCAAGTGGATAGAATTTGTTACAGAGATGTAGGGAAAGGCATGTGAATGGAACACATGAGATTGTCATATGTAGAGGTGATTACTGAACGTGCCCTCGAGTTCCGTTGCCATGGCAACTGACAAAGAGCCACTTAATATCACATCCTGCAGATAGATAGAGCTGCTATAACTTCATTAATTATCCCACAATTGATTGGTGACGGTAAAGTTGAATATCGAGCTTCTCTCCAGGTTAGGGACCTGAAACACACTTTATCACATGTTTCAAACTTAGTTGACAGCACTGAAAAAACTCTGACGTGGTCCATTCACATGCTCCTCTCTACAAGTCTGCAACAAACTAATGTGAAAAAGTTTATGCTTCTATTTACTGGCTTCCTTGTAAATAGAAGGGAGTACCATAGGTTAAAGTGATAGACAAAAGCTGTTTGTTGTGTGACTGAAGTTCCTTTGTTTGTATGGACATGAGTTGACAAAGTCCTGTATGAGAAAAGTTAGTTTTTCAAAACTGAAGCTAAAAGCAAGGAATATCTAAAAAACGATCAACTTCTAGAAAAAATGTGTATAACATAAATTGTGTGTTTTAAGATGCTCGACATTTTTTGTGTGGTAAGTCTTTGTTCATCTCTTTCAGTTTAGCAGTTATAAAAATTCCGCAAAATACATCCAGAATAAAGTAGTTATCAGAGGATATTCCCAGAAAATTCAAGATATACATTTTATTTGTCAGGTTAATATCTTTAATTTATGATATTTTAATCAAAATGGCTGCAGCCATTTTCAAGAAAATCAAAATTTTCGAAAATTTTTCCATGTAAATGGTAGTTGGGGGAGGGGGCATTTTCTTGAAAATATTCCTGTGGCTTCCCTGGAAGGTACCATACTTAAATGCAAAGTTTGGTATTCAACGGCCTCTTCGCTTTTTAGCTATGCTGTGCAGACAGACACACAGAAACAAACCTTTTTTCCAAAATGCTTTTTTTGGATTCAGGGGGATCCAAAACGTGTATTTCCGGTGAAAACTAGGTATCGAATTTTTGGGTGTAATACAATACCTTCTCTATACACTATTTAAATAGTACATGTAGAGAAAGTAAAATTGTATGACATAAATTGTGTGCTTTGACGAGATCTACGTTATTTTGTATTGTAAGCATTTGTCTCTCTCTCTCTCTCTCTCTCTCTCTCTCTCTCTCTCTGTCTCTCTTACGGTTTAACCGTTAAGCAACACTCAACCAGAACAAAAAGCTCTTCAGAGTCTATTTCCAGAAAATCCAAAATATACGTTTTTTGTTTGTTTTGTTTTTTTCTCTTTTTGTGAATATCTCCAATATACGGTGTTTTATTTAAAAATCGTTAGAGCTATTTTTGAGAAAGCAATATGTTGGAAATTGTTTCCATATATAGGATAGAAGTGGGGCATTAT
>CM060891.1:3799806-3824806 GCA_030762935.1 Hymenopus coronatus
AAAATGAGTATTTAAATAAAGGTCCGTGTGTGTATATGTGTGTATGTGTGTGGGTGGACAGCATAGCTAAAAAACAAAAAGATCGTTAAATACCAAACTTGGTATTTATGTTTAGTATCTTCCAAAGATGTGACATGAAGATTTTCAAGAACCCCCCCATCAAAAATTACCTTTTACATGTTTTGTTTTTTTTTTTGAAAATGTTGTTCTTCTCAAATATGGTTCTAATGATTTTTGATTAAACTACTGTGAATTAAATATTTTTCATCCCGAATAAAATGTATAGGTATCTTAAATTTTCTAGGAATAGCGTCTAACGACCTCTTCCTTGTACATGGATTTTGTGGAATTTTGCATAACTGGTAAACCGTAAGATATACAAAAACTTACTGCACAGAAAATGTAGATAACCTCAAAACACACAATTTATGTCCTTTACTTTTTGTTGTGGAGGTAACCGTTTCCGAGATATTCCTTGTTGTTGGTTTGTATTGTGAAGTACTTAATACTTTTCTCAGACAGGAAGTGTCGGCAAAGAAGCGATTTGCAATGACAATCGCATAACGATAGCTATTAAAACATTTGACTATCACTTTAACATATTCCTTTAGTTGCCTTCTACTTATAAGGAACTAAGTAATAAGAACATTCTGCTAATGTTTATCTCGATTAGCATTGTGTAGAAAGAAGAATAATCTTTTGTAAGAAGCTTGTAGAACTTTTTATTCTAAAAGGTGTTGAAAAATGCACATGAAAATTCTGCAAACTACTTTAGGCATTTCTAAGCTCTAATCCCAAAATAAAAAACTGTATTTACGTTCTGCTATGCAATACATAATAAGGAAGGTCATGTTGGCAGGAATATATGTTTGACCAACAACGAAAGCACCCAAGGTTAATAAGGTTAACATTTCTATACGTACACTCACATGACTTTCTCTAGCTACTCTGCAAACAAACTTCTTACAAAAGATAGTGCTTCTTTCAACACCATGCTAATCGAGACATACATTAGTAGAATTTAATACTCAGTTCCTTATAAGTGGAATGGAGCTAAGGGAATGCACTAGGCTAAAGTGATAGTCATATGTTTTAGGCGATTGTTTGAGATATTCCTTGCTTTTGGTTTCAGCTTTGACAAACTTATACTTTTCTCATACAGGAATTTTTCAACTTCTGTCCATTCAAACAAAGGAACTTTAGTCACGTAGCAACCAGCTTTTGACCATCAATTTAACCTATGGTATGGTACTCCCTTATTTCACTTCTACTTACAAGGCAGCAAGTAATAAGACTATGTCTGCTAATTTTCCCCGATGAACAAGAAGTAAATAGAAGCATAAGCTTTTTAACAATAGTTTGTTGCAGAGATGTAGCGAAAGTCATGTGAATGGAACACATCAGATTTTTGTAGTATTGGCAGTATCAGAAGTAGAGCGTTCTGTCAACAGATGGCTCCAATCAGAGCTTAAAATTTGTTGCTGTTTTGTTCGGTTGAATGTTTATATGAGTATGGCGCGTAAAAGTTGTTGTTCAAGGTTTTTGTATCATTTAAAGGTGAGTATTAACGTTTATTATACCAAAAGTAACACAACTAGAATGTTTATGGCGTCTAAAAGAGTAGAATGACTTTGAAGGATTTGCTGCCATAATGTTTTAGCAGCAAATTGATTAAATAACAATTGTTGACTCAGGTTTAAAATCCAACAACGCTAGATTTTATTACGACTAAATTTATGTGGAAACGTCGAATGATATTTATCTAGAGTATTTCATAAATAAAAATATGAATTTAAATTCTATATTGCAAAGATTTGACCAGAAAATGCTAAATTTTATGAAAACATAACCTGACGACACTGGCTAAAGAAAACAATGATCCTGTAGGTATGAAATCGTCAGTTTAATAAAACAATCTGATGTGTTCCATTCACATGACTTTCTCTACATCTCTGCAACAAAGTATTGCTAAAAAGCTTATGCTTCTATTTACTTCATGCTAATCGAGAAAAAAATAGCAGGAATAGTCTTATTACTTGCTTCCTTGTAAGTAGGAGCGAAATAAGGGAGTAGCATAGGTTAAAGTGAAAGACAAAAGCTGGTTGCTATGTGACTGAAGTTCGTTGTTTGACCAACAACGAAATCACCCAAGGTTAATTAGCTTAACATTTCTATACGTAAAAATCTATGGACACTAGTTGATAAATTCTTGTGTGAGAAACGTGTGTTTTTTAAAGCCTGAAACCAAAATTAAGGAATATCTAAATAACGATCACCTCCACGAAAAAAAATGTATGTATCATAAATTGTGAGTTTTAACGTGCTGTACATCTTTTGTATGCTAATTGTTTCTTCATCTATTACGGTTTAACAGTTAAGCAAAATTCCGTAAAATTGATCCAGAATAAAGTAGTCTTCAGAAGCTACTCCCAGAAAATTCAAGATATACATTTTATTTGTCAGGTATATATCTTTAATATACGATATTTTTTTTTTCAAAATCGTTAGAGCCATTTTTAAGAAAATCAAAATTGTCGAAAAAACGTTCCATGTAAAGGGTAGTTTGGAGTGGAGGGAGTTTTCTCAAAATCTTCGTGTCGCACTGCTGAAAAATACTGAACTTAAATACTAAGTTTGATATTTTACTGAATGTTCGCTTTTGCGTTATCGTGTTCACATACACACGGACCTTTTTCTGCAAATGCTTTTTCTGGATATAGGGGACCCTAAAACATATATTTCCGGTGAAATCTCGGTATGAAATTTTTATGGGAGTACAATACCTTCTCTGTACACTATTTAGGTAGTGTGTATAGAGAAAAATGGAAATATTATTTTAAAAGAAATGGTCAAGATTAATCCCCGCACTAAGTAATTTAAAATTGTTGGTGAGAGCAACTGGCTCGTTGGTCTAGGGGTATGATTCTCGCTTAGGGTGCGAGAGGTCCCGGGTTCAAATCCCGGACGAGCCCGCAAATTTTTATGCTCAATGAGTGCCTTCCATGAAAGTCAAATGAAAACAATTAAATAATTTTTCAGCCTTACTTTGCACATGAGGTATATTAATTCTTTTGAGATCTCTAACGCATAATGTGTGTATTTCCATGTAGTTGTAATAACTTCACACAGATGGCAGTAGCGTTCGGTACAGCTATTGAACGAACATTGCAATGTTTAAGTAATTCTTATGTATATTCAAATTCCCAGTATTTCATGAATTACCTCTAACGCATATTTATTTTCAATAATTAATTTTAGAATGTAACTAGAGTTATTCATAGCATCTACTTAGTACCGTGTTAACCTATAGATGGCAGAATGCTACAGACAGGGATGATCGATAAAGCAGGTAGCACTTTATCGGCGAGGAGCGAGTTTGTCTCTTAATGTGTAGAGGGCGCAAACAGCGCATTTCATGGATTTCTCAGTTCTTTCTCGTCATGCATTTGGCCTGGAAATCACATTTTAGCTACATCACACCTAAACTTAGCTCACCATGTTATGCAGTGGTTAATTTTCACTCAATCGATACACATAAATTGGTGTATTTTGCCTACTTTAACTCCATCATCGAGTATGGAATAATATTCTGGGGTAATTCAGTGGATTGTAAATGCATATTCCGGATACAGAAGAAAGCTATACGAATAATCTGTAATGCTTATAGCAGACAGTCATGCAAAGAACTATTTAAAAAATTGGGCATACTCACCTTACTTTGTGTTTGTATATTATCCATTTTAAAATTCTATGCAGTTAATCGACATAGTTTTATAACAAACATGGATATTCAAAACATTAATGCTAGACAAAAGGGATATATTCACCGTCCCAATGCCAATCTTCGTTGCTTTCAGAAAATGTATATTATGAAACAATCAAGATGTTTAATGCTCTCCCCAGTAATCTCAAAGAAAATTTGGGAATTTTCAGGGCTTCTCTTAAGGAGTACTTTTGCATTTTACTCTGTAGATGAATATTTAAGTGACAAATGTGTCTGACAATACAGTAATAATCATTGTATTAAAATGTACTGCATTTTGTGTATATTAGTGTGTGTGTTTTATATTCAAATTAAACTGATGTATACTTTGACTTACACGAATGTGTCAAATGAATTTTTTAGTATTTAGCAATGACACAAGGTCTGTAAAGTCTGATGTTTTGATAGTTTACACTCTAGTACGTGATTGTAAATGTTTGCATTGTAAATTCTATAACATATTTGTAAATATGTATTGTAATTTGTTGCCACTTATGAAGAGTACATAATACAATAATCATATTTTAGTTTCATATAATCACTACTAGTAACTATTATATCGATAATCAGAAAACTATCATCTGACATTACATCAGTGTTACATATAATGAAATTATATTTATTTATACATTTTAACACTAATTTTTGATACTCTTTGAAAAAAAAAAAAAAAGGAAGTGCATATGCTTTTATAGAGAACATTAAGTATAGTACAGTGGCGTATAGGGCTGAAAACCTTATGTGTCTATTCTGTTGCTTTTGTAACCCGTGCTTTTAGCATTACAGCTTTATACATTGGTTTTTCCCCTAGTATATAAACATGTATAAGCTTTGACAAGTTCTTTGTTCAGTGGCTTCCGGGCCTAAACGAGCCTCTAATCTAGTGATGGTGATAAACAGAGGAGTTCATACACTAAACTACTCTCGTTTCACTTGTTTTGTTTATTAAATAACTCTTCTGCTTTAAATTTAAGTTCTGTTCTGACAGTAAACTCAGTTCAAAGTGACTTGAGGAAAACCACTTCTATAACGTAAGACTCCCGTCTGCGTGCGAACAGAAGCTTCCTGTAATCCCAAAAGTCACTCAATATTAAATTTATGTTTACCTCATTACGATTTATAAATCTCATTCTTCATATATAATTATTTAAAAACTCTGATGAATTGCATTCATATAACTTTCCCTACACTTCTGTAACAAATTGTTGTTAAAATCTTATTCTTTTATTTACTTCACGCTATTGAGAAAAAATTAGCAGAAATAGTCTTATTACTTGCTTCCTTGTAAGTAGAAGCGCAATATGGGAGTAGCATAGGTTAAAGTGGTAGTCAAATGCTATGTGACTCAAGTTCCTTTGTTTGTATGGACACGAGTTGAAAAATTCCTGTATGAGAAAAGTATGTTCTTTAAAGGTGAAAGCAAAAACAATGAATATCTCAAAAACGACCAACTCCACGAAAAAAAGTATGTAGCATAAATTGTGTGTTTTCACGTGCTCTACATTTTTTGTGTGGTAAGTTTCTGTCCACCTCTTACGGTTTAGCAGTTATGCAAAATTCAGTAAAATGTATCCAGAATAAAGTAATCTTCAGAGGCTATTCCCAGAAAATTCCTCACAAAAAATGTAGATAACAATAAAACACACTATTTATGTTATATGCATTTTTTTCATGGATTTGATCATTTACGAGATATTCCTTGTCATTAGTTTCAATTTTAAAATCTTATACTTTTCTCATACAGGAATTGTTCAACTCCTGTCCGTAGAAGTCACATAGCAACCAGCTTTTGACTGTCACTTTAACCTATGGTACTCCCTTACTTCGCTCCTACTTACAAGGAAGCAAGTAATAAGACTATTTCTGCTAATTTTTTCTCGATTAGCATGAAGTAAATAGAAGTATAAGCTTTTTAACAATAATTTGTTACACAGACGTAGAAAAAGTCATGTGAATGGAACACATCAGATTTTTTTACTTTCTCTAGCACGTATGCACATATAATTTAGTTTGTGGCTAGAAAAGGTATTGTATTCACCCAGAAATGTGATGTAGAGAATTTACTGAAAATCTATTTTTTGAGGTCCTCCGAATCCGAAAAAAAAAATTTTAGAAAATGATATCTGAATGTGTGTGTCTGTGGACAGCATACCAAACTTGAATGAAATATTTTCCAAGAATGCGATTCGAAGATTTTAAAGAAAATCCCGTTCCCAACTACCGTTTACATGGAACATTTTTGAAAACTTAGTTTTTCTCAAAAATGGCTAACGATTTTGATTAAAATGTCGCATATTGAGATGACAAACAACATGTATATGTTGAATTTTCTGGCATCTCTTCATTTTGTATAACTGGCAAACCGTAAGAGATAGACAAAAACGCATCTGCTACACAAAAATGACTATCTTGGTAAAACTAACAGTTTATTCCATATATAATTTGTTTTCGTGGAGTTGCTCTTTTTTTAGAATTCCTTGTTATTTGTTTCAGTTTTGAAGTACACAAATTTTCTCAAACGAGACCATGCAAAGCGAACCCAACCTCAATTACGTCGCATTTAAAGGTGTTCATTACGCCCCTAGTGGGCGTGGCAGATCATACCCTTGTTGATACGTTTTATAAAATGCAGTAATTTTGCCGTCTTGATAAGATTTTTGTACAAATTCAAATTCCCGCCTTGCTGATAGAACCACCGTGGTCTATATATCATAGTACGGACAATTCATCGGTAGATGGCAGCCTAAGAAACAGTATGTCTTCTTACTTTCTCTACCGGTACTTGTACAGTATAAAGAGAAGGTATTGCAATGCACCGAAAAATTCAATACCGAGATTTCACCGGGTCCCTGTGTCCAAAAACAATTTTTAGAAAAAGGTTCGTGTGTCTGTGAACACGATAACTCAAAAACGAAATGTCTATAAAACACCAACCTTGATATTTAAGTTTAATCTTTTTCCAAGCGTGCGACACAGATTCTCAGGATAATTACTCCACTCCAAACTACCCTTTACATGGAAAAATGTTCGAAAATTTGATTATTCAAAAATGGCTGCAAAGATTTTGATTAAAATACCGTATCTTAAAGAAATGTGAAATAAAATGTGTATATCTTGAAATTTCTGGGAATAGCTTCCGAAGGCCTCTTTATTCTGGATGAATTTTACAGGAATGTTGCATAACTGCTAAACCGTAAGAGACGGAGAAAAAGTTACCACACAAAAAGTGTAGAGCACATTAAAACACACAATTTGTATTATATACATTTGTTTCCTGGAGTTGGTCATTTTTTAGACATTCCTTGTTTCTGGTTTCAGCTTTAAAAAACGTATACTTTTCTCATACAGGAATTTGTCAACTTCTGTCCATAGAAACAAAGGAACTCCAGTCACATAGCAACCAGCTCTTGACTATCACTTTAACCTATGGTACTCCCTTATTTCGCTTCTACTTACAGGGAAGCAAGTAATAAGACTAATTCTGCTAATATGTTCTCGATAAGCATGAAGTAAATAGAAGCCTAAGCTTTCTAACAATAATTTGTTGCAGAGAGGTAGAGAAAGTCATGGAAATGGAACACATAAGATTTTTTCTAGAAGCTAAAAACTAAATGACAGTAAAAAAAATATAGGTTGATTCAAAAATGTTTTACAAAGTTTGGGAACAGGTACCTTATATCAAAACAAGGAAAAAATCCATTTAAACAGAAACCCTTCCTTCTCGATTTATTGAGGTTCAAAATGTTATTAATCAAAACATTTTAATGTGACACTTTACTGTGTTTTTGACGTTGTTAGGAGATGTTGACACAAACACCAAATGTCTCATGTGCGTCTCATGTGCTCGTCGAAACATGGAATGTCAAATACTCCAGTCGGTGTCCATGACACGCACATTAACATTTTATTCACCTAGGATGTCTGCTGCATAAACCATTTTGGTTTTTCTCAAAAATGGATCTAACAATTTTTATTAAAATCTCTTATATTTAAGATATTTACATGCCAAATAAAATGTATATCTTGAATTTTCTGGTAATAGCCTCTCAAGACTACTTTATTCTGGATGAATTTTGCGGACTTTTGCATAACTGGTAAACCGTAAGAGATGGACAAAAACTTACCATACAAAAAGTGTAGAGCACGTTAAAACACACAATTTACGTTATATCCATTTTTTTCGTGGTGTCGATCGTTTTTGAAATATTCTTTGCTTTTGGTTTTAGCTTTGACAAACTTATAATTTCTCATACCGTAAAATTTAATATAGGAACAATATACCAAATGTAAACATACATTTCTGGTGCGTTCGCAAGGCTTTATTGCCTGCCAATTAAGGGAATAATATCGAAGTTGTTTCCGTTTAAAACAGCTTCAATGATTTTGAAATGTGTGTTAAGAATATCTGAAATGAAACAAGATTTTTTTCTTAGAGTTGTTTCATGTGTACAAAGGCCCCGCGAACGCATCTAAAGCGGAGTTTGTGTCTGGGACGTGACGGAGTGTGGTTGTCATGGTAGCCTTAGGTGACGGATCCACTGGCATTTGTATCGCCATGGTAACTCTCGGCTCAATAACCGTTGCTGACGATGAGTTTGCGGTCCTTGGAGAGTTTTGTTACCGCCAGGACGATCTCTGCCTGCCCCCGGATCTCATCCCAGGCGAAGTGTATGTCACGCGACTCTGTGAGACGAGAACACACCGCGAACCTGATGACGTGCATGTCCTGGACACAGCCCATGATGACATAGATGTTCTTCCTGTCCATGAGCTGTTCATGTAGCCGAACTGTCAAGGAGTCCTCGCCCTGGAACACAATCCTCAGTCATCTTCTAGCAACACCACGTCAACACACACTGTGACAACGAGAGAGTTATCCTGACCTTGAGTTTGAAGCAGACCAAACCCATCGCCACTTCGGTGACAATCTGGAAACGGTTGTCCTGTCTGACGAGTGCGGCAAACTCCTCTGCCAGGTGAATTTGATGTCGGATATGTCTCTGAAGACCCTCCACGCCGTACAACCTGAGTACCATCCACAGCTTGAGAGACCGGAACCGTCTTCCTAGTGGAATCTGCCAATGCTGTAATTGGAATAAATTTTTGGGACATTACTTCCTAAACTTTCACTCAGCCCAAAATGGTTTACCTGTGGAAAATTACAGCTAATGTTTATTTGCGAAGCTACTGGTGTCCTTGGTACGCAAACAAGCCTAAAATATAACTAGAAGAATTTTCCGGGATGAGAAGCCGTGGTTTGCTGGAGTTTTCAGGTCCAGACGTTTCGTTCACAACTGCGGTGAACATCTTCAGTGGCGTGATCTAAGTCTTTTCGGTGAAGGTTTGATCGCAACTGACTCGTTGGCAACGCTGATGGTGGGTTAGACGTGTTCCTATTCTTTTAGAGAACTTAACCACGTTCTGACGGGAATGTGGGGTTTACAGGATGACGGGTGAGAATGAGGTTGTGGAGTGACAGGAGTAGGCAAGTTTTGCTCCTCGACGGTTGCCGGTCATGGTGCAACGGCCCTTGTGCACCGCTGGTGTAATGATTTTGTAAACAAAAATATTTTAGGGGTTGTAAAATTTGATGTCCAAGCACCTCTTGAAGGATTGTAAGGAGCTTAGCCGTAGCAGCTGTTGGAGGTACTCCTTCGTTACCGGGGATGACCGCAAGCCATGCGGGGAAGCCGGTATCGCCTGAAGCAGCGGTTTGTGGGATTGTAGTCCCCAAGAGACCTAATGAGGGCGCTCCGATGGAATGGCAAACCTTCGTTGAATTTTGTTTCCCGACGCCTAATCTTGTTCTCCAGTTATGGCAGGCCAGAGGCTTCGTGCAGGAGTCTCGAGGGAAATCCAAGAGGTAGATGGCCAGAAGACATCTATTCTGTGGAGTCTGCCGTCATGTCCCAGATCTCGCAACCGTACATTAACAAGGGGACTACGAGAGCCCTCAAAAGGCGGAACTTAAGGGAAACCGGCATCATCGGGTACAAGGAGGCCGCAGTCCCGACACCTCAGTTCCCTGATGTGCTCCCCAAATGTAACACCCTTTTCAAACTTTACCCCCAAGTAGGTGATGGTGTTGGTCCATTCAATCCTTCGTCTGAGGTACGTGAATGAAGGGAAGTTAGTGGCGCTTGGTGAAGAGGATTCTCCGGGTTGATGGACAACCACACCACTCTTGGAGGAGGCGGAGGTGTCTCTGAATGGGGTTGAAATGGAAATGGCGTGTTATTTATGGACGCTCTTTAACTGCTGTGGTTCTCAGCGTCCCATTCTATACTGGGCGTGAAAGACCGCTTAATTTTGCTCAGAGGCCTCTCTTATCAGGCTTGAGGTTCTTTTACGTGCCGTAAATCTAAGACACGGGACCAACTGCTTTACTTCCCTTCCGAAGGAAACCATGCTAAGGATTTTTACAGCCGAAAAAATCCATCATCCTCCGCCGGGTTTGAACCCGCGACCTTGGGTATATGAAGCTATCATGGTAACCATTACACCACGGAGGGCAATGAATGGGGTTGAAGGCTCTGCGTGGGTTGAAATAGCGGCAGTATTTATACTCAGGCTGCTCTCACGCGATTGGTCCGGCTGGAGCTGTATGTCGGGGATGGTGGAGGGAGGGGGTGCTTTTGATTCCTGCCTGGTTCCGATGATCTCGTTGGGTTTGTGCCTGTTTGATGTTCTCAAGTGGCGGATGTCTCTTCTGTTCTATTAAAGTTATTGGGGTGCTTCACGTTGTAATAAGACATAGATGAGAGAAGGCTGTTTCATGATATTCCGTTCCCTTTCTGCCAAAAGTGGATGTGCAGCGACCGCGGATTGACCTGGACGGCAGCATCTCTTGTGTTCCGTAAGTAGCGGGTGTCTCTTCTGTTCTATTAAAGTTATTGGGGTGCTTCACGTTGTAATCTAGCATGGTAATAAGACATAGATGAGAGAAGGCTGTTTCATGATATTCCGTTCCCCTTCTGCCAAAAGTGCATGTGCAGCGACCGCGGATTGACCTGGACGGCAGCATCTCTTGTGTTCCGTAAGTAGCGGGTGTCTCTTCTGTTCTATTAAAGTTATTGGGGTGTTTCTATTGCTTCACGTTGTAATCTAGCATGGTAATAAGACAGATGAGAGAAGGCTGTTTCATGATATTCCGTTCCCTTTCTGCCAAAAGTGGATGTGCAGCGACCGCGGATTGACCTGGACGGTAGCATCTCTTGTGTTCCGTAAGCCGGGTGTTGACGTGGTACCGCACCACAACAGCCGAAGTAAGCGGGTCTTTGGCGTTTATCTGTCTGGTCGGCTTGAACACTATTTTAACATTACGGTTCTTGAGAAGGCGCTCTATTCTGTCAGTGACATTCTTGAAATGTGGCAGGAAGGCACTGCCTGAGTATAAACACTGCCGCTATTTCTGCCAACGAGTTGTTAGTTGTGACCAAACCTTCACCGAGAACACTTAGACCACGCCACCGAAGATGTTCACCGTAGTCATAAACGAAACGTCTGGACCTGAAAACTCCAGCAGACCACGACTTCTCAGCCCGACAAATTCTTCTAGTTATAATTTGGACTCCGGTCGTGAAAGCTTACGACTACCGAAACCTAAAATAGGTTTCATTAATCCACGAACTCGTCGCGTTTCAATTTTCATGCACCCAATACTGCCAACCTTGCGAAAGAATGGCAAGAATTGCTAACATACATTGTGTTTGGAGTCCACCACCCAGCTAGTAGAAATTCAAAAGTATGTCATAAACTATCCTAAAACAAACTTGCTTAATTTCAGCAATTGGGTTGTACTTATTTTAAGTAAATTCATTGTGATAATGGTACTGTTTATAAAATCAAGATCTTTTACTCATAAAAGACAATCATTTTAAACACAGTAACTTGCAACATGATTCGGTAGTCTCAAGTCTGTACAAAGTGGGAGGGAAGGTTTTGTTTTAACTGGTTTCATCTTTTCTTACAAGCCCGAGAATGGAATTTTGCAATATATAAGGGTTGGTGCAAAAGTCATGGCAACTATTTATTTTCTTGAAGATACCAGTCCGGTTGGAAAACATGACATATACAGACGAAAGAACAAGTTGTTAACTACATGTGTGGATAGCACTGAATATCGTAACACACTAATTTATTACGGTAGTATACAGGGCAATGTGGCCTTCATGGTACAAACGACATGACAAACCTGGGCCTACAGACCCTGAAAGAAGTCCCCTGCTACTATCACCACACATTGCCACGTCGTCCCGAACGTTGCTCATCACTGGTTGACACACGTCCTTGTTGAAACTTTCCTACCCACCGTGTTACTGGTAGGGCATTATTCCCAAGGGCTTCCACTAATTCACTGTGACATTCCATCGCATTTCTCCCCCGGTGAACGGCTATTTTAATGTAAGCGCGCTGCTCAACACGGGTTACTTTCATCTCGCACGACACTCAGCAACTGACTGACTTCACAGCCCTCGTTACGCTACTACCAGCTATCATAGAGCCATCTGTTGTTCTGCATACACACTATGCTTGCAGAACTTCCACACGACACATATACGTTTGTGATCCGTTCGAATATCTACAAAAAAAAAAAAAAAAAATAGTTGCCATGATTTTTGCCCCAGTGCTCGTAAAATAATTTAGAAGTATTTTTTCTTTTATCTTCCTTTTTTACTTTTTTGGCTTAACGTGCTTCAACCTGGTTGGTCATATTGAACGAAGAATGAAATTGGTGAAATTATGCTCAAATGATCTCGGGGTCCAAGGAGTTTAAACTTACTCGACATTCATCTTCTCAGGATAAGGGAAAACGTCGAAAAAAAAAATCTTATCGGGTAACACCCTAAGCGAGATTCGAACTCGCGACCTGTTGAATGTGAAGCAGATACACTATCCCCACACTATCCAGGTGGGCATTAGAAATATTGTTAAGCAAACTGGTGCTTTGAAATACCCTTAAAAATCTAATTTTGGGCAAATTTGATTATTTCGGGAGGATAGTCATTTGTTGTCTTTTACTTAACACACCCTCACATACCGATTGGGTTGCAAGATTACCGCGCACCAAAAACTACTCGTACGTTAGAGTGATTCCCCTCCTGAATGTACACTGCACGAATGATATTAACTCAATGTTTTCTGAGGCATAGCTTGTGAGACCGTTATTGTACTTAAAAATGTAGAAAGCTAGCCTAAAGCAAGCACAGCCCAAGCTGTTTACCAAACTCGGTTGCTGCATAAAGGAAACCTTTGTGAGGGAGAATGCTATTGTAAGTCACGTACTCTTGTGCATGCGCGTGCAACAGAGAAATAAGTGAAAAGTAATTTTGGGGGAGACTTGAATATTTGAGAAATGAGTTTTCCTCCATTGTATTGAGGCGGTCACTAGGTCTTTATGATGCATTTTGGGTAAGGACACAGTCGCCAAGTTCGCGGTCTTTCTGACCAATGAAGATTAAGCAGCCATGACACCAGAGTTTACTATATAAGTAACAGCTTGAAGGATGTTGGGACACTGTCACGTTCGCTTGCTATATACATCATAGGCGAACAACGTGATGAAAAGTTATTAATTCTACAAAATAAAGCTTAACCGTCGAAGACAGAAATTTATAAGAAGTTATAGAAACTAGAGTAAAGTCTCATGTAAAGCAAAGTGCTTCTCTGAATAAGTAAAATAATTAGTCAAGAATACATTCATATAGGTACTAAAGTGAAAGAAGCGTGTTAAATATTTCAACGGACAACTCCTGACTACCCCCATTGTTTCTCCACCCTGAGAGAGTCAAACCGACGTCGAGGCAGTCACCATAGCAGACGTCAAAAACAGGTACGTGGAGTGATCTGCTGTACTGGTAGGGGAGTGTGTCCAGACACACTTGATACACGTGGGGAACGACGCGACGTGTAGCAAGACAATAACAAGCATACTACCACATACTTGTCATAAATAACGCTACACTTGCATTGCTGCAAAATCGATCCGATACTTGTAACAACAAACAATATTCCGAAATTATTTATAATTATGTTGTTTTAAAAGCACCGCTCATTCTACGGGCTTTACTCTCGCAGGACGAAGAGCTCATGGAGTACACCGCGCAGACAACAGTTCTGAACAGAGTATATAGTGAAAGAGCACTGCTTGCTTCTGGTTTACTACAGAAAACCATGGTGCAAGTCGACTACCATTGGCAAAGATGGACTGAATGATTTTTGTGGCAGGAAGGAGTCGGAACAGCAGGTTGGCTTCTTCAAATGCAACATGCTGGCACGATATTACATTTCTCAACTGCTGTATGCTTTCCAGTAAACCACAGATTACTTTGCGGCAGCATACCCAACGGCGACTGAAGAATGTTCCCCATCACGCCTATTCTCCAGATTGGCTCCATGCACAGCTTCCTTTTCCAGCAACTTAAAATCTGGCTCCGAGGACATCCTTTTCAGAACATTGATGTTATCCATAGCGAATCGCTAAAGGATCTCAACGTGCTCAGAGAAGATGACCTCCAGCAAAGGCAAAAGTGCTGGACAATTGTATCAAGCAGACTACTTCGAGGATGACAGACGAATCAAAGTGTTGTGTTTAAGGCCTTATTCAGTGACAACTCATAATTGTATTCCTTTAGGAGACGTGGTTACGTACCCTGTAGTCTGGCGTCTTGGAGGACTGCTTGTGGTGCTTAAGGTAGATGCGGTCCACACTGAACGCCTCCACCAGATGTCTCGAGTCCTTCACCCTGTAACATCCCAGTGCCATTGCTGACAATTTTAGTGCTACAGACAGAAAAGAATAGCGAAATATTTAATTGAGGCATGACTCACCACATCGCCGAACAGTCGAAGTTCACCAGCAGCCATTTGTGAGGGTTGAAGTTGAAAGAGTCCACGAGTTGTACTCCTGCCATCAAGTGACGGAACTCTGGACAAATGAAGGCGGCACCAGCGTAAGCTGCGTCCACGTGAAGCCAGACTCCCTCTCTGTCACATATAGGACCCAGCTCCTCGAGATTGTCAAACGCACATGTTCCCGTTGTTCCCAGCGTTGCCACCACCTAATACATCCAAATGGTAAAGATTGACACAGTTTATTTGAAGATACGTAGGAAGCGGTTCAATGAGTACCCATGATTCAAAACATATGTTGTTAAGGCAAGTTGGTGTTACCACCGTGTACTGTTATTTGAATCACGTCGCTAAAGCAATTTTGGTGTTGGTTCTTTGGGTTAGTTTGGATTTGCCAGGCGTTTCAGTTAGTCATTCAGTATATTGTAACTGAAATGCAAAACGTGAAATATCGCTCAGTGATTCGCTTTTTAGTTTTGAGTGTGAAGAACTTGCGACGAGATAAAAGTGAAACCGGGTGCTGTTTGTTGGGACCTTTCCTCGTCTATGACAACAGTTAGGTATTGGTTCAACGACTTTAAACATGGTCAAATATCCTTTTGTAGTGCCCAAGACGCCTGGCAGATGCTGTTGCCAGGAAATCATTGAAATAGTTCACGATATTATTCTCTCCGATCGTCTAACGATGCTTCGTCAGATTCCATAAGTGTGTCGACGGGAAGGGCAATTCTTATTTTGCACGATAGTTCGGAGAAGAAATGTTTGTCGGCCGGACGGGCGACGCGATTGTTCATAGTGTACAACTACCTGGCGTGGCTTTCAACTTCAAGTCTGTATTTGGAGTTATTTAAGCGAAAGCTGAAGGAACTTTTTGCGTCGAGTTGTGAAAGTCGATGAGACCTGGATTCACCATTTTACTCGGAAACCAAGCAACACACGAACCATGGGCTGCTTCTGGTGAATCTACTAAAAAAAACATATCGGCCGGAAAAGTTATGGCGACGATTTTTTGAGATGCGAAGGGTGTCAATTATTTTTTAGAAAAAGGAAAACGATTACTAATAACACTACAGTGAGTTATTAGACAGATTCGACAAGAAGCTCAAAGAGACATGACTCTATTTAGGAGATGAGGAAAGTGCTGTTTCAGCACATGGCATCAGCACATTCATCCAGATTTTCCCCGCCAAATTCCATGAATTGCTACTGCACCCCCATATTCGCCTGACCTGGCTCCCTGATTTCTTCTTGTTTGGCAACGTGAAGAAAGACTCCCGGGAGGAAAATTATGTCCAATTGGGAGGTCATTTTCGATACATAGGCGTGTTTTGCAGAGCTTGAAAATCCCTATTTTTCGGTCAGGATTAAAAAATGGCAGGAACGTCGGGAGAAGCGTATATCCCCAAAATATAACTACGCTGAGAAATAAATAATTTGTGTTTGAAAAAAATGGTGTCTTCATTCCTAACAAGATACTTATTAAACGGTTCTCGTATTAATAACTTAGTTTGGCATTGTGTAGAGTTGGAGGTACTTACATAACAAGGGATGAGACCGTTCTCGCGGTCAGCCTTGATGGCCTGTTCCAGAGTGCGACCTCTCAGTGTACACTTGTTATCGGTAGGAAGCAGTCTCATGGTCATGGAGCCCAGAAGTCCCGCCTTCTCTACCGAGGAGTTGGACTGATCTGCACAAGAACATCGTTATAAAGAGGTCTTTGTTATGGAGCCTGTGCAACTTGAGGAACAGAGAGAGAGAGAGAGAGAGAGAGAGAGAGAGAGAGAGAGAGAGTGTGTGTACCTGAAGTGTAAGCGATCAACTTGCTCTTGATGAGGCCTTCTTCCAATTCTGGATGTAGCTCCTTCATCCTCCGTACAGTCCGTTCCTTGGCTGCCAGAAGAGCCACCAGTGTTGCTTCACTTGCCGAACCCTGGAACATAACCCGAGTTGAATTTATACTCACTGGTTTTTTTTTTCAGCTAAAGTTACTGGATGACAAACCATCTTTGACAGTTTCTTTCTTGTTAAGTAAACAGAATATATCTCAAAAGACAGGATGTATCCCTCTATGTACGAAAGTCACTAGATAAGCGTTAAGACAGAAAATAATGAGTTCTCATAGAAAGTTTTTGTTTTTCCGTTTCTCAAAGTATTTCCCCTGGATAGTGTGCCACGTTTCATCCTCTGGAACCACTTCTGGAAGTATCCACGCCACTCAGTTTCCGGCACTGTAGATAACACTCTTCATATGCTACAACACCTGCTTCAAGGCTAAAATATTGGTGACCTGTTGTCCGCTTTAGGGAACAAAAATAAATCAAACAATGCCAGATCGAGACTGTAGGGTAGATGAGACAATAGTTTTCTCAGTTCCTTGCAAAAACTCCATTGTTAGATTAGCAGTGTGAGCTGATGCAATACAATATCCCTTAGTCCTGCCTTTGGACGTTTCTTTTTCTTTTGCTTTTTTATTAAAACACTTTCGGAAGGCAAACTTCTGTGTACGATTTTGTGACAACAGTTTTCTGATTTTCGGGCACAACTGTTGCCAACTGATCACTTGTAGAGCAGCTGTCTTCTTTCGGCACTCCTTTCTCTCTTGACCTTGAAAGTGGTTGGTCATCTGGGAACACCCAAATTGAGGACTGACATTCTGTTTCAAACTGAACAATGTCTGAACGGAACAATGTCTGAAACACAATGAGACTTTCCACAGTTAAATCTTTGCAGCATTTGTTGACACCATGCCACCATCTTTGCTTTAGATAAATTATGGGGCACCCATCATGAAGGGGAAAAGATACACGAAGGTGTTGATGAAGGATGGTTGAGACACTCGGCGAACTAATCGCTAATACCAGCTCAGTGTCCTTGTAGGTTCCAGTTGGATTTTCCTAATCATTGTTTCCACAGTGGTGATCTTTTTTGTCGGTTACTACTTTTGTTGGTCTCCCAATTTTCTTTTTATCTTTCATAGATAAATGACAAATGCATATGACGGAGAATAGATCACCGAAGCTCCCACCCCCCTCAAACACTCCAGTGAATTTGTTTCATTAAGCCACATTTGAAACAATACAAGACCATTGCACGAAAATGCTCCCTCTGAATCGCCATTGCTCTTGCAAGAAGGTTCACACTTTCCAAACTTCAAACTTAAAATGGGGAAAATGAAACATGTCACATTGCTCTGCCTGCTGGTATGGCATTACGAATGAGTAAGCTATTTCGACTCAGCAACAATGTTCTTGGTGACGAATGTCCAGATACAACTAAAACATCAGGAAAGTCCACAATGCGGTTGAAATGTCCTATCTTGCCTTACTGTCGATTGATGAAAAATAGAATACATCTGTTGATTATAAGGGAAATGTATGACTTTTTTAATAACTCTCTTAAAATGTTATTGAAAAATTATGAGTTTTAAATTTCAGAAAAATAACTAATCAATATACATAAAAAATGTTCGTTAAAATAAAGCCTATTTAGGTGCAAACGTGTGGTAAAAATTTCAACCCTTAGTGTCAATTAGTTTCTGAGATAATGGGTCATTTGTATAGACAATTTTACTTCTTCACAAACTGCTTTCAAATATAAAAATGTGACGTTGCTTTTGAAGCCCTCATAGGGCAGAAATATGCGTGCGATGTTAAAGCTGCGAATAGCTAAATTAAAAATGAAAATAGAAAAACTCTCTTCGCTAATACTAGTATTTACAAAGTTATTGATGTTTTACCGAGCGAGTGTACCAATCTGTTCTAAAAAACCTGCTACGCATCATTATTTTTGGAAATGTATTTCAACTATTTAGAATTAGGATACGTCTATGAAAGCTATAATACCAAATGAGCAGGAGATTCGAAATATTCATATCTAATTAAAACATGAAAATTCCATTTCGACTCTCCTTAATTGACAGACGAACCAAGGTATGTGAGCTCTGTGACATTACCAAGACCTCATCAGGCAGTGTCTGCACAGCGCCATGAGTGCCATCAAAAGTGAATTCCAAAGAGCAAACGTCAGAAATGCTCACACACAACTCAACCGTCTTTTCTCACATTCATCACTATTGATGAAACATAAATTCATGTCAGCAGGAGAGCTCCAAGCAGCGAGTATAATAGTGTAAAAGCGCTCCACAGAGGGCCAGATATGTTCCATCAGCAGAAAGGGTGTGTGACAGTATTTTTTGTGATACCCGGTGTGTGGTGTTGGTAGACTACGGCGAAAAAGGCAAAACCATCAACGAAGAGTACAATGGAAGTTGAAGGATGCCATTAAACTCAAATGTCTGTCTTTGTTAAAAAAAAAAGTTATTCTCCAACAAGACAGACAGTACGCTTAGTGAGGGGTGAGTTAAGTAAAACAAAACAAAGGCTTCTCCTCCCAAAAAGAAGCATTTTGCCAAAAATTCAATGCTTGCGCACTTCACAACTGCGACCCCAAAGTTGTGTTGCTTGCATTTTGAACCGGATTTGGCTCACAGTGGTTTTTTCTGTTCCCAAATCTGGAGTGTCTCCCTGGACAGAGATTTGTAAGAGATGCGGAGATCATAAATTTACATTTACTAAATTGCTTGGTAAAGTGTGGGTTTTGAAAGCCATTTGGGCTTCTGATGTTGTTTATTGGCGACCCTAATGTTCAGCCTTCTCAAGAAATTTCTGAAGCGGGAAATGTTTCCTCAGGTTAGTAAAGCAGTGGAAGATGACAGAGTGCGATTGTTTAAGTCAGCACTTCATTTTTTTGTCTTTTGTACAGGACAGTTACTGTCTCATATACACCAAATTGAACTAAACTGGTTTTTTGGGGGAATGTTAAGGTATCAAAAGTTACTCACCTGTATAATTCCTCCTCCATGTCCATCAGAGCTGTTGAGGAACTCTTCTGGCAGATCCAGGAGTTTGCCAAGCCAGTCCATCATGACCACTTCAAGCTCTGTGCAAGCTGGGCTCGCCAACTGGAACACGGTGAGTTATATTTGAAAAATATTTATTCCTAGCTGTTAACATGTGGTTGTCATTGACATGACATTAGGTTCATACTTTCATAAAGAAAAGTGTGTAGAATATTACACCAGTTTTCTCCTGGATCAAAACTAAATGGTTTTGTCATTAATATATATAACAAAATAATGGTGATTTGGTGAATATTGTGAAAGTTAAATTTATTTGCGTAGTAATAATAATAATAACATAATTTTATTTAAGTGTGAGTAATGGAATATAATTTATTTGGGTGAGAGTCTTGATTTGATGCTTGTGAAACAGAGGCCTTGTTCCAGTCTCCGATGTCAGCCTACTAGTGTCTTAGCGTTTTTTGTTTTTGTTTTGCTTCAATATTTTAGCCGAGTCAAGCCGCCTGTTCCTCAGCTTTTTGATTTTTTTTGTTTAGAATAATGCTAGCTCGGAGTTGATGTCACTTAAACCCGTGATTTTAGAATCTCTTCGCTTCTATACTTTCTTGATGCTGTCTGTCGGTTATAGTTAGTCTTGGGAAACGCACGCTATTCCTCGGAACCAGATCACGATCCCCGAGTCAAGAAGGTAAAGCGTCCAAGTCAGTTATATATAATCATCATGTAACAAGGTAGTTATCGCCTAGAGTTTGCGGTGGTAACTAGGGGTCTGGGGTTCGTAACCCGGGTGCAGGTTTAGCAATGGTGTGGAGATGTGGGTGCCCCAGCTCAGGATTTTGTTAGCTTGGAATATTTTTCAGGTGTGGTAAGAAACAAGTGATTTTCTTCGCGTTCCAGATTATTACTAAACTCATTTATTCATTTTGTTCGGCCGTCGAACACACACACATTCCTCCTAAATGTTTCCCTGTTGAACTGCGGTTTACGTGACTGCGCCTATCAGCCTTATCACTTTTGTGCATCAAATAAATACTGTTTCTATTGCAACCATTCACTTCTACCGTGGACTCCAAATATCACACCTTACTTCCGTGAAAGTTCCTTGCCAACTGCCAAAAGTGTCGCTTGACCAGCGAGAGAATTGTTTCTCTTCTCCTGTTATGTCCACTTTTGGGCAATGTAACCTTCCCTTAACGATACTATCCTACCTTGTGACAACTGTTTGTCCTTGTCTACTTAGATGTGATTTATAATATTCCTTCCCTAGACATGTTTAATGTACATTTGTCCCCTCTTGGTGTAATTTATATCTCCCTTTCAGATAGGTTTTAAACCACGTGACACGACATATACTGTCTCAAGTTAACTCTCTCGTAAGTGTCTTATTTCAAGTAGGGATTGCCTTTCACCACTTCGTCCCGTTGTCTCTTTTAGGTTAGGTGCAGTCTAAGCGCAAAAAACTGACAATTTCAAGTTTCCCCCACCCATTTTCTTTAAGTTTGAATTTTGGACAAATTCTTTTACTTTGGAAGGGTAGGTCTTTATTTAACTTTACTTAATTCACCCCTCACCAACCAAAATTCCTTCTCTCCAGAACGTGGAGTAAAGTCGCGCTTAAAGCGACACGCAGAGTTTGGTGTTAGGTCGGGAAACCCTCAGTGTGGCGCCATGGTCCCATTTTTGGTTTCCCTGAGAACATGTGTAAATCCCGCACCTCTGTCTGGTGCCTGTCATCGTGTTCGTGTTGTTGTTGGAGATGCGGTTCGATCCCTGTCCTCTCTCAACCTGCTGTAATTCTGTTCCTGATTCGTGATTTTCCTCTGTTGTGGCCCAGCGTGAAGTGGCTATGTTTTGGTTTTCTTTCTTCAAAATTCAGTAATGTCACGCCACATTTTCTCCCGTCCTGGATCTTCTATGAGATGATCCCACAGTCTCAGGACACCAAGTTAACTTCCTTAGATAATACACGACCATTGAGAAATGCAATCTTTAAATTATAGAATAACAGTTTACTGCTAATAATTATTTGGCATGCCGTGCTAATTATCTTGATTACATCACTAGTGCAAAAGAAATAAAACAGAACTTTATTACCTAAGTATTGCATTTTATAACCTTATTTGCAAGGAGGTTACTTTATAGCTCTAATATGTCAATGTGTTTGTGTTTAAGGAAAGAGGCTTTGCAAATCGTTTTTAGTCTTTAACTAATTTATGAATTGTACGAGGGGCGGTCAACAAGTCCTTAGAAAAGCGAAGAAATTACACTCATAGCATCGAAAAAAGTTTGTATTTAATAAAAGTCGTCTCTTACAAGATGGCAGTTAAAGTTTCAGCTATATCCATCATGTGGTTTCGTTGCTAAGGCTATTGAATCAACAATCTTGTGCTTCTTTAGAAAGATGGAAAAAATGAGATTCGTGCGATGATTAAACACTTCTATTTAAAAGGTTTAACACCGAAAGAGATAAAAGCCGAGTTGGATCAAGTTCATGGCACATCTGCTCCTGCGTTTGTAGCAATTTACAATTGGATAAATGAATTTAAACGTGGCCGTACATCCACAAATGATGAACATCGTCCAGTAGAAGTGACTTCCTCCGAAATGATTGACAAAATTCAGGATATGGTTTTGAGTGATCGACGGATCAAAGTTCGTGAAATATTAGAGGCCACAAGGTACAGTGTTCTCAATTTTGCACCAAAAATTAGGTCTGACAAAACTCTCTACAAGATGGGTGCCGCGTTTGCTCTCCATACAGAATAAACGTAATCGTGTGATAAATTCCGAAGCTGGTTTGTCACTTTGCCGTCGCAATCCTGATGATTTTCTCCGTCTATACACAACTGTGGATGAAACATGGATACTACTACACTCCAGAGACAAAAGTACAGTCGAAACAGTGGGGTTTTAAAGGCGAAACGTCTCTGAAGAAGTCAAAAATGGTGAAATCTGCAGACAAGGTGATGACCGCGGGTTTTTTTTTTTTTTTTTTTTTTTTTTTTGGGAGCACGCGGAATCACAACATTAATTACTTGCAGAAAGTAAGAACGATACATGGAGAGCATTATGCAGCGTTATTGCACCGGTTGAACGAAGAAATGAAGAAAAAACGCTCTCATCTGGCAAAGATAACGATTCTCTTCCAAGAAGACAATGAAAAGGAGCAGTTTCGATGGCGAAAATTATAGATTTAATGTTCGAAATATTTCAACATCCACCAGATTTGGCCCCCAGTGACTTTTTTATTTCCAAACTTTAAATAGTGACTCGGCGGATAACGATTCACGTCAAACAGATTTTAAGGACCTTCCGAAATGTTACTTTTTGGAAGGTTTGGAACAGTTGGAAAAACGCTGGGAAAAGTGTATCCAGCTAAAAGGAGATTATTTTGAGAAAATTTTTTTTCTAAAAATAATGTGTGTTTCTATCTTTTTCTAATGAATTATTGAACGCCCCTCCTATATGAGGGGGTGTTTTGTAATCTAGACCCGTCAGAAATAAGAGTTTTCAGTGGTGGAAGAGTTGGTGGTTTTTGAGAGTACATACTTACCCAGCTGAAGCCCATACAGCCGATACCAGCACTGAACATCTCCCCGATAATACCCGGGTAGGAACTGGCCGTGGGGTAGTAGGCATGGAACTGTGGCGAGCTCCAGTGCGTAACCTGTAACACGAGCAGCGAGCGGCGTGACATTCTGTTCAAGGGAGCGAAGCTGTCACAAGTAATAGCACGAGTGTTTTCATTTGTCGATAATTCACGACCGGAATGAAGAGATGAAAACACGAGTTATATTTCATAAGACAATAGACTATTATAATATAATATAGGAAGCTTATCATTGTAATACTTACATTAGTTCTCAAATGGTACATGACGACCATCTTTATTCACCTAAACTTTTTGCTTTCTCTACACGTACTATGTACACAGTGTGTAGAGAAGGTATTGCATTCCACCCAATAATTTGATACCGAGATTTCACCGTAAATGCATATTTTGGGTCCCCCTTGAATCCAAAAAGAGCATTTTAAGAAAAAGGCCCGTGTCTGTGCGCGTGCCTGTGTGTCTGTGCACAGCATAGCTCAAAAACCAAAAGACCGTTGAATATCAAACTTGATATTTAAGTTCAGTATCTTCCAAGAATGCGACACGAAAATTTTAGAGAAAATTCCCCCTCAGCAACTACCCTTTACATGGAACTTTTTTCTCAAAAATAGCTCTAACAATTTTGATTAAAATATCGTATATTAAATATATTTACCTGACAAATAAAATGTGTATCTTGAATTTTCTGGGAATAGCCTCTGAAGATTGCTTTATTCTGGATGTATTTATGGAATTTTGCATAACTGATAAACCATAAGAGATAGACAAAAACTTAGCACAGAAAAAAATGTAGAACACATTAAAGCACACGACTTATGTTATATACATTTTTTTCGTGGAGTTGATCGTTTTTGAGTTATTCCTTATTTTTGGTTTTAGCTTTGAAAAGCTTACACCTTTCTCATACAGGAATTTGTCAGCTCCTGTACATACAAACAAAGGAACTTCAGTCACATAGCAACCAGCTTTTGACTATCATTTTAACCTATGGTACTCCCTTATTTCACTTGTACTTACAAGGAAGCAAGTAATACAACTATTGCTGCTAGTTTTTCTCGATTAGCATGAAGTAGATAAATCCAAATATAAGCTTATTAACAATAATTTGTTGCAGAGATGTAGAGAAAGTCATGCAAATGGAACACGTCACATTTTTTTCTTTCTTTCTTCACGGCCTCCTGAATTATGACATGGCCCACATGAATATCGATACAAACAGGGAACAATTATTTTATTTCAGCTTTTAATAACTAATACATGAAACAAACGTTATTTTATTGCAATCATCTCATACAAAAGAAATACAAATAATGATTATTTTCATTCCTTTTTTAATTAAATACATTATTGTAAAACTTTAAATAAACATTGTAACTGACAGTTATTAAAAGTGAAGGTTGGCTGACCTTGTTACCAAGGCAGCACATTAAACAAAGAAATGAACATCAGCTGCGACAATATCGCTCCAGTCAGATGACCGCGATTGGTTCAAATTGTCTAATCTCGGCCATTCCTTTGGCGCTTTAATAGTTGAGATAAATTGTCACTTCAGTCGATCTAAGAATCAAAAATTGCTTTTTTTATTTCTTTTTTTACTTATTTATTTGTTTTATTTATTTACTTATTTTTGTTGCAAATAGTTTTTAGCGCTTTTGGACGTCTATATAGAATCAACATTTGTCTCTCCTTACTTCGGACTCTACACACATTTAAATATCGTACAATATATCTGTTTCGTGGGATACTGTTTTATAAAACTGTGTTTTTATCAAAACTACATTTATCTGTCCTCTCCTTACTTCACACTCTACACACATTTAAATATCGTACAATATATCTGTTTCCTGGGATACTGTTTTATAAAACAGTGTTTTTATCAAAACTACATTTATCTGTCCTTACTTCGAACTCTACACAC